>JALJCO010007877.1:0-582233 GCA_023101725.1 Atherinomorus stipes
TTTTTTTTTCAAACTTTCTTTATTGAATTTTTCGTACTGAACATTACAACAGAGATAAGACAACAAGTAAGCTTGTATAGGGAAGGTTCCCACATTATGAGAATATACACAATGCCTTTGATGTGTTGAGATTGCCTCGATACAATTAACATATATGATAGAAAAAACATGTACATTAGTACGAATTTTACAAGTACCATAAACATCAAAAGAAAAGCAAAATAAAGCAAAACAGAAACCAAACAAGAAACAAAAACAAACAAAGGTGGATGACGTTACCAAACGAGTTGAAGAGACCATCACAGAGTAGCTGTGTTATTTTATATTCAACATATCCTATTCATTAGCTCTGTCTTTCAGATTGTAAAAAGATGACCACACCTTCCAAAATTTGTCATCACGCCCTTGTAAAGAGTATCTAATTTTTTCAAGTTCCAGGTGCATCATTACATCTCTAAACCAGTTTATATAAGTGGGGGTTCTGATCGTTTCCAGTTCAAAAGAATTAGCCTTCGTGCGAGCAGACAAGTAAACAGTATTGCCTTGCGCACTGATTGACTTTTAGCCACATTTTGGTCTATTATACCAAGAATTGCTGTTAGTGGATTTGGATCGATAGGACAGTGTAGAGCTTTTGATATTGTTAGGAAAATGTTTGTCCAAAAAGATGAAAGCTTAGAGCAACCCCAAAACATGTGTGTCAATGAAGCTGCTGCTTGTTTGCAACGTATACACGTAGAGTCCACATCAGGGAACACCTTACTTAGTTTGAGCCTGGACCAATGGAGCCGATGTATTATCTTAAATTGTATTAAGCCATGTCTGGCACAAATTGAGGCAGAGTGAGTGTAAGTAAGGGCCTGCTCCCAATGTTCCTCTGAAATGTTTGTGCCCAGCTCATCTTCCCATGCTTGCCTCAAGTGCTGTAGAGTGTTGGAACCGGTATATTGAAATAGTTTATTATATAGGATAGAGATGCCCCCTCTCTCAGCTGGATTATTAAGGAATATTGAATCAATAGGCATTTGTGTTGGAACCCCTGGGAAGTTTATATTATTGTTTTTGACAAAATTTCTAACCTGTAAATATTTAAAAAAGTGAGAGTCAGTGAGCCCAAATTTCTCTTTAAGTTGTGCAAATGAGGGGAATATATCATCAATGTAAAAGTCAATAAAATTATTAAGCCCCTTGTCATACCAATCATCAAATGTATTGTTACCTAGTGAGGGGGCAAACATGTGGTTCTTTACAATAGGACCCTGCAGTGGGCTGGGGCGTAGATTAAAATGTTTTAAAAGTTGTTCCCACATTTTAACAGTGCTGGAGACTATATCATTGCAGGAGGTTCCAGAAGGCATTGAGGGGATGCCTGAATAAATTAATGCTCTGGGAGAAGATGGAGTACAGTAATCTTGCTCAATATGCATCCAATAAGGGTAGTTCTTCTGAATCCAATAAGACATATTCTTTAAATTACAAGCCCAATAATACAGTTGAAAGTTTGGTAAGCCCATTCCTCCACAGGATTTAGGTCTTTGTAATAGCTCCTTTCTAATCCTAGCAGGTTTTTTGTTCCAGATGAATTTTAAAATGATCTTATCTAACCTCTTGAAAAACGATTTATTCAAATAAAGAGGAATACATTGAAACAAAAATAAAAACTTAGGTAAAGTGGTCATTTTAATTACATTAACACGTCCAGCTAGCGACAAAGGGAGAAATGACCATCTCTGACAATCTATGACTGTTTGCTCTACCAGTTTTGCATAGTTTTGACTGTAAAGACCTTTGAAGGAACTGGTGATGACAACCCCCAGGTACTTAAACTGATCAGAGACCTTGAAAGGTAAGCTATAGTGTTCTAATTCTTCTTGTGAAATGTTAACTGAGAAAATTGTACTTTTGTCGATATTTAATTTGTAACCAGAAATGAAGCCGAACTGATTCACACTGTTCATTATAACCGGAAGTGATACCAAGGGATTAGAGATATATAATAACATGTCGTCTGCGTAAAGGGAAACTTTGTGTTCTCCATCAGCTCTTTTAATTCCTGTATATTGATGGAGAGAGCGCAGAGAGATTGCAAGCGGTTCAATTGCTATTGCAAAGAGTATGGGTGACAAAGGGCAGCCTTGTCTGGTTGATCTAGTGAGGGGAAAGTACTCTGACCTGTAGTTATTCGTTTGTACAGAGGCCACTGGTGAAGCATATAACAATTTGAGCCAGGAGATAAAGACTTCTCCAAATCCAAACCTTGACAGGGTGGAGAACAGGTATGTCCACTCCACCCTGTCAAAGGCTTTCTCCGCATCCAGAGAGACAATCACCTCAGACTGCGAGTCTGAACCCTGTGTATAGATTATGTTAAACAGTCGTCTAAGGTTGTGCGACATCTGTCTATTCTTTATAAAACCATTTTGATCCTCGTGAATAATTGTTGACACCACCGTCTCTAATCTGTTAGCCATTATTTTTGCTAAAATTTTAACATCAACATTCAAAAGACTTATTGGTCTATAAGATGATACATTTTTCAAATCTTTGCCTTCTTTAGGTATAAGAAAGATTGCTGCCTGATAAAGTGTAGGTGGAAGTTTCCCCAAATTAAAAGACTCGTTATATACCCGTAGTAAGACAGGAGCCAGCTCGTTCATAAAAGATTTATAAAATTCAATTGTGTAACCATCAGGTCCTGGGGCTTTAGATCCTTGAAGTGTTTTTATTGCTTTTTTGACCTCTTCTAAAGTAATAGGTTTTTCTAGACCATCCCTGTCTTCCTGATTAATTGTGGGAATATGTAGGTCCTTAAAGAAATTTTCCATAATAGAGTCCCCACTCATCTCCGTAGAGTACAACTCTGAAAAATATTTTCTGAATTCAGTATTTATTTCCTCTTGGTCTTTTATTAATTTACCAGATTTTGAGATTATTTCAGTAATTTGGTTTCTTTTTTCCATTACTTTAATCTGATGGGCTAGAAGTCTGCCAGGTTTTTCACCATGTTCATAGAATTTATGTTTGGACCGATTGATTAATTTGACTGTTTCGGTTGTGGAGAGTAGGTTCATTTTAGATTGCAGAGCGGCACGTTTAATTGCCATCTCAGGGTCTGGGTTCCTGGCATGTTGTTGATCTAGGGTTAGTATTTGTTGGGTAATCATTTGTTTATCCTGCTTCTCTTTTTTATTTTTGTATGCACTATGTGATATAATTTGACCACGAATAAAGGCTTTCATTGCTTCCCATAGGCTATGTACAGATGTCTCAAAGTTATCATTTGTTTCAAGATAGAGTGATATTTGGGATTTTATATAGTTTTTGGATACCATATCAGATAGCAATCTATTATTCATTCTCCAAGTTCTAGTGCCATTAACCCCTGAGAATCCAAGGTGGAGTAAAAGTGGCCCGTGATCTGACAGAGTTATTGCCTCATATTGTATCTTCTTTATTTTTCGTAATAATTTGTTGTCTACCAAAAAAAAAATCTATTCTTGAATATGAATTATGGCGTGGAGAGAAAAAAGAATATACCCGTTCAGTAGGGTTAAAGTATCTCCATGGCTCAATAACATTAACAGCTTTTAAGAAATCATGGATCACTTTTGCAGATTTAGACAGGCTCTGCTGTTTTTTTGAGGACCGGTCAAGTAAAGGATCAAGCACAAAGTTGAAATCGCCACCCATTATCAAACTGTGACAATGTATATTGGGAATAGAAGATATCATTAATCGAATAAATTCTTCGTCGTCATAGTTGGGTGCGTATACATTTACAAGAACAACAGGGGTATAACAAAGTCTCCCAGTGATGATAATATATCTGCCGTTGGGATCTAGTACTGAATCTGTAAGTGTGAAAGGAGTATTCTTTTTGATCAGAATAGCCACCCCCCTTGTTTTACAGTTGTGGGTTGAATGAAATACATGACTAATCCAGTTTTTTCGCAGGCGAGCGTGATCTTGGTTTTTCAGGTGGGTTTCTTGTAGAAAAATAATATCTGCTCCATAACTATTAACATGAGATAGTATCTTATTCCGTTTCAATGTGCCATTCAATCCTTTACAATTCCAGGATACAAACTTAACCAATACGTCTTTGTCCATTATGATCACACACAAAAGAAATATATATATGTATACACACACACATTATGAGAACGCAAATTTAAAACACAGAAAAGAGGTCTCTTAATTAAACAAGCATCCACCAAACTGAAAACTGTACAACAAAAAAAGTAAATAATACCCAACCCCCCCTTGGAGCGCCCCCCGAGTGGGCGCAAAGGGAACAGTCTTTGACTGTAAACCAGACATTTATTGCCTTTAGCAATCCGTCAGTTAAGCCCAAATCCAGAAGAATTAGCTCCATTCTTAATTATTAAACTATGACAAATGAGCTTTAAATTGTACCATAATGTCTAACCTGGTGAAACAGATAATGATCATATCAGATCGAGCAAGTTGAACAGGTTCGCTATAACGACAACAGGCAGCACTGGTAGAAGAAAAAAGTAAATAAATGAATTAAGATACATCGTGATCGTTGCCTAGTTCCAAAAGAAATAGTCCCATACCGTTATTTTTTGTTCGAGATCCAGACCTTCCAAAGTCGCTATCCGCTGTTTCCGTCCTTTTGTGCCACCTTCTGATTGAAAAAGTCTTGTGCTGCTTGCGGTGAGTCGAAGGTGTGTCTGGATCCATCCAGTGTGACAGCAAGCTTCGCGGGGAAAAACAGGCTGTATGTTACTCCAGCGTCGCGGAACTTTTTCTTTACATCACTGAAAGCAGCGCGCAGCTTCCCCACCTCGGGACTCACGTCTGGGAAAATGTGCACCTGGTGACCCTTGTAGTAAAGCTTTCCCTTGGCTCTGGTAGCGTCTAGAATTTTCTGTTTGTCTGCATAATAGTGGAAGCATACCACTATAGTGCGGGGTCGAGCGGCAGGAGTAGGTCTTGGTCCCAAGCTTCTGTGGGCTCTATCAATTACAACCGGGGAGCTAAAGATGTCGCCGCCCAGTATGTCGTGGAGAAACACGGGGATGAAGGTTAGCATGTTGCCGTCTTCAGAATTCTCCGGTACCCCCACTATCCTCAGATTCCTCCTCCTGCTTCTGTTCTCAAGATCTTGGCACTTTTCTTGGAGAGACTTGTATTTCTTAGTCAAATCTTGTTGCGTTTTCTCCAATGTTTCCACCCTATCCATTGTGTCGCTCAGCGCTGTTCCCATTTCCTCAAGGTGGTCTTTAGCTTCTGTTTGTTTTGTGCGGAGTTTGGTTAGCTCGGTGGTTAGCTCCTCGTGAAGGGCTTTCAGATCAGCCTTGGTCTCAGATCGCAGTGATGCTATTTCCCCTTTAAGTGCACGACAAGACGAACCAATTTCAGCTTTAATCTCATCTCTGTGCGCCCGGAGTTCGCTCCGAAGTCCCTCAAGTGTGAGGGCGGTAGCGGTATTAGCTTCTTCGGGGTTATCCGCCATCTTAGGATTGCTAACTGTGTAGGGTAATATAGGTTTCTGTGTTTGTTGTTTCCGTCCTCCTCTACGCGACCCCCGTCTCATATCACTTCAAGTCACTTCTTATCAATTCGCCACTTTGTTTGCCAGGTTTGTGGTTTAAATATTGCTCAAATGTCAGAAATATCAGAGACGAGTGCGGAGCTCCGCTAAGAAGCAGCCTACTCCATGTCCCCGGAAACGGAACTCATGAGAAATGATTTTGACCCGATGCTGCATGTCTGCAGTCCTGTGTGCAGCACTCTTTCAGCCATCAGTGCATAAAGCTGCCAGTTAACACCTGCTTTTCAGATGTCCTAAATTACACTCAATTTTTTGCTCCCGTTTTCCGTTGCACGGTTGATAAATCACATTGCGTGTGTTAAGCTGAGTTGTTTGCATAGTCTCCTCCCAATATTTTGTGCCTTCTGGCAGAAACGCCCAGATTGCATATTCATCTACAGCAGACGCGCAAAATGGATAGTGGGGCTATTTTGCCCGTTAACAGTCGCAAACCTCCTTTTGCCCTGCTTTGTAAATCAGCTCCGGCAGATTATTGCGTGCGTAATGAAGATAGCGCTTGTTTTAGCACGCGCAAACTTTTTGTAAATTAGGGCCCAAGTCTTGTTAAAAAAGGTAAAAAATTTACACAAAGCTTGTTGGTGAAAGTCAAGCTTTACTCATGTTATTTAGAGTAATTATCACATGATCCAGTAGATGGCAGTGCCAGTGACTCTTACAAATATGTTGCGGTAAAGCAGGAAGTTGAGGGATTTGTGTTTGGTAGAGAGGTATGGACAGAGAGATCGAAATCAAAGCAATGCAGGCAGCTTATGTTGGAGCAAGATGTGTGTCACAGGGACTCTGTAACAAAGAGTATCACAATTGATCAAAAACTTGATAAATATCACTTGCATAAAAGCAATTTGCATCAACGTCACTTTTTTGCTTGAAGGGCCTTGTTGCACAAGAAGCTACAGGGGGTGGACAATGAAACTGAAACACTTGGTTTTAGACCACAATCATTTATTAGTATGGTGTGGGGCCTCCTTTTGCAGCCAATACAGCGGCAATTCGTCTTGGAAATGACATATACAAGTCCTGAAGAGTGGTCAGAGGGATTTTAAGCCATACTTCTTGCAGGATAGTGGCCAGGTCACTACGTGATGCTGGTGGAGGAAAACGTTTCCTGACTCGCTCCTCCAAAACTCCCCAAAGTGGCTCAATAATATTTAGATCTGGTGACTGTGCAGGCCATGGGAGATGTTCAACTTCACTTTCATGTTCATCAAACCAATCTTTCACCAGTCTTGCTCTGTGTATTGGTGCATTGTCATCCTGATACACTGCACCGCCTTCAGGACACAATGTTTGAACCTTTGGATGAACATGGTCCTCCAGAATGGTTCGGTAGTCCTTGGTCCATCTAGCACAAGTCCTGGGCCAAGCGAATGCCATGATATGGCCGCCCAAACCATCACTGATCCACCCCCATGCTTCACTCTGGCCATGCAACAATCTGGGTGGTACACTTCTCTGGGGCTTCTCCACACTGTGACTCTCCCGGATGTGGGGAAAACAGTAAAGGTGGACTCATCAGAGAACAATACATGTTTCACATTGTCCACAGCCAAAGATTTGCGCTCCTTGCACCATTGAAACCGACGTTTGGCATTGGCACGAGTGACCAAAGGTTTGGCTATAGCAGCCCGGCCGTGTATATTTACCCTGTGGAGCTCCCGACAGACAGTTCTGGTGGAAACAGGAGAGCTGAGGTGCACATTTAATTCTGCCGTGATTTGGGCCGCTGTGGTTTTATGTTTTTTGGATACAATCCGGGTTAGCACCCGAACATCTCTTTCAGACAGCTTCCTCTTGCGTCCACAGTTAATCCTGTTGGATGTGGTTCATCCTTCTTGGTGGTATGCTGACATTACCCTGGATACTGTGGCTCTTGATACATCACAATGACTTGCTGTCTTGGTCACAGATGCGCCGGCAAGACGTGCACCAACAATTTGTCCTCTTTTGAACTCTGATATGTCACCCATAATGTTGTATGCATTGCAATGTTTTGAGCAAAACTGTGCTTTGAGTCTGCTAATTGAACCTTCACACTCTGCTCTTACTGGTGCAATGTGCAATTAATGAATATTGGCCACCAGGCTGGTCCAATTTAGCCATGAAACCCCCCACACTAAAATTACAGGTGTTTCAGTTTCATTGTCCAAACCCTGTAGTTTTCTCAGGTTTTTGGTCAAAAGCAGCATTTCTGCTGCAACTACCCTGTGTTTTACTGCAGATTACTAAAACACAGAAAAAGCTAGGAGCAAACTTTTTTTCTGATTATAAAAAGAGAGTCTACACTTTCTTTTAGTAATTTACTTGTTTATGTAGTCCTAGAACTCAAGAATCTGTGGTTCCTGAAAAATGAGCCAAAAACTGTCAGTATGCTGTTCTCTGAACAATGGCTGGCAAGGTGTGGTTCACTGGAAAGTTTCCAGTGGTATATAACATGTAGGTACATGGAAGGGGGATTGAGTAAAATGCATATTTATTTGTCACGTCCTGTACATAGGACATCTTGAATGGATTAGCTTGGCAAATATGTACACACAGCAGTTGATATACTGACCAGAGTACAGGTACTACCCAAAAAATTAGAATATCCTGAAAAAGTTAATGTATTTCTGTAATGCAACTTAAAAGGTGCAATTTACATATTGTTTAGACTAAATAATATGTGAATCAATATATTTCAAGCTTTTGTTTGTTTGGATGTTGTTGATTAGGACTTGCAGCTTAAGAAAACCTCAAATTCTAAAACTCAAAAAATTAGAATACGTTGAAAAGCTCCAGTGTTGTAGGCTCAGAGTGTCACATTCTAATTAGGTAAGTAATCCAAAACATCCCATAAGTGCCCCGAGCATGGGTTTAGAAGAATTCACAATCATGGGGAAGACTGCTGATCTGACCGTTGTGCAGGAAACCATCATTGACTCCCTGCACAAGGTGGGAAAGACACAAAAAGTGATAGCAAAAGAAACTGGGTGTTCTCTGAGTGCTGTCTCAAAGCACTTTAATGGACAGTTAAGTGGAAGAAAATGGTGTACAAGACGGAGGGCTGACCACAACCTGGAGAAGATGGTCAGGAAAGGGCTATTCAAAAGTGTGGAAAACTTCCTAAGGAATGGACCTGTTATCTTCATTAAGTCCAACATAAAAACAGCCGTCTACCACGACATTTTGGAGCACTTCATGCTTGCTTCAGTGGACCAGCTGTATGTGGATGCAGACTTCATCTTCCAGCAAGACTTGGCACCTGCTCACACTGCCAAAAGTACAAAATCTTGGTTCAACAACCATGGAATCACCATGCTTGATTGGCACAGCTCACCTGACCTGAACCCCATTGAAAACATGTGGGGCATTGCCAAGAGAAAGGTGAACGGGAAGAGACCAAACAATAAAGAAGAGCTCAGGGCTGTGATTGAAGCATGTTTGTCTCCCATAAGACCTGAGATATGCCAGCAGCTGGTTGCATCCATGCCACGCCAGGTTAAGGCAGTCATTCAAGCAAAAGGGGCCCCAACCAAATACTAAGTACAGATGCAAGATTTTACTTTAGGAGGCCTGACTTTTTTGTATTTAGATTCCTTTTTTAATTGATTTCATGCAATATTCTAATTTTTTGAGTTTTAGAATTTCAGGTTTTCTTAAGCTGCAAGTCCTAATCAGCAACATCTAAACAAATAAAAGCTTGAATTATATTGGTTCGCATATTATTAATCTATACAATATGTAAATTGCACCTTTTAAGTTGAATTATAGAAATACATGAACTTTTTCAGGATATTCTAATTTTTGGGGTAGTACCAAAAATTGATGCCCTGATGCCATGGTTATGAGATCAGGATTTTATTGGAACAGAGCAACAGTCTTTAAGTGGCTGAGAGTCTTCCTGGGCTGTTTTAAAGCCTGACCCATTAAGGCATCTATCAGAAAAATGGAAAATCTGTGTTAAGGCAAGCTTCATTTAGATTCCTAAAGCATACTTACCGTTTGTTTGTTTTGTTTTGTTTTTTACAATAAGATGCATGCTGTGCATTGTTTAAGGCTTTGTAGTTACATACTGCTTCATAGGATATGAACTTAGCAGTTTGAATCTAATGTGTGCATGCTGGAGTTATTCAACCGCACATTACATCATGTGGGTATAGGCCAGCTTTAAGTAAGATTTTTGTCGTTTTGGTCAGATTGACTTGTATTCATATATTTTCAAAGTACAGTTTGGGTCTAAAATTATTCTTTTTTTTTACCCCCTATTGACATGTAAATATACTGAGTGACTCTATTGTACCCCCCCCCCCCCCCCCCACCCTGAACTGGATAAGCGGTATAAAATATGACTGACTGACTGACTCTCTTGTGTATTATACACATAGGAAGAAATGCATTACAATTTTCCAAATATACAGCGGGGAAAAAATGTATTGAACACGTCAACATTTTTCTTAGAAAATATATTTCTCGTGGAGCTATTGACATGAAATTTTCACCGGATGTTGGCAACAACCCAAGTAATGCGCACACACAAAGAAATCTGAACATTTATGTCCATGATTTTTGTGTAATATAGTGAAATGACACAGGAATAAGCATTGAATACTCTTACTGAAATTTATTTAATACTTGCAGCGCAGTACATAGTGCAAAATCCTTTGTTGGTGATTCCAGCCTCAAGAAGCCTCCTGTATGGAGAAACCAGTGGAATACGTTCCTCAGGTGTGATTTTGGTCCATTCTTCCATACAAACTGCCTTCAAATCTTCAAGGTTCTGGGGGTCTCTTCTGTGATCTCGGATCTTCATTTCTTTCCAAAGGTTTTCAATTCGATTCAGATGGGGTGATTAACTGGGTCATTCTAGCAGGTTTATTTTCTTTTCTTAAACCAGTTGAGTGTTTCCTTGGCTGTGTGCTTGGGATGATTGACTTGCTGAAAGATCCAGACTCTTTTCATCTTCAGCAGCTGGCAGATGGCAACAGATTCTGGTCCAGAATGTCTCTCTACTTTTCTCCATTCATTCTTCCTTTAATGATATGAAGTCTGCCAGTTCCACATGCTGAAAAACAGCCCCCACCATGATGTTCCCACCTCCAAACTTCAATGTAGCTATGGTGTTTTTAGGGTTAAGTGCAGTGCAAAGTCTCCTTCAAACATGTTGTGTCTTATGACATTTGAAGAGTTCAGTTTTGGTCTCATCTGACCAGACTGTTTTCCCAGAATGTCAGGAGTTTGTCTAGATGTGTTTCAAACTTAAAACGAGCATCAAGATGCTTTCTCTTCAGAAATGGAGTCTTACATGGTATGAAGGCCATGGCGGTTGAGTGCATTACTTCTTGTTTTCTCTGAAACAACTATACCTGCTGATTCCAGGTCTTTCTGAAGCTCTCCACGAGTGGTCCTGGGCTGTTGGAGAACCTTTCTGATTATTGCTCTGACCCCTCTTTCTGAAATCTTGCGAGGAGCACCTGGCCGCAGCCGGTTTATGACGATTCTGTGTTCTTTCCATTCCTGGATGATGGCCCCAATGGTGCTCACTGGAACTTTCAGAAGTTTAGAAATGCACCTGGGACCAATGCCTTCAGTGTGTTTTGCAATAATAAGGCTGCGTAGGTCTTAAAGGATCCCCCCCCCCCCCCCCCCCCCCCCCCGTAAAAACTGTTGGATACATGAGGTTCAGTATGTCATTTGTGGCCACCAAAGAAGCAGGTAATCAAACCTCCAGCTTTTTGATAGCTGGACAACTACTGCCCTTCTATCTTTCTCTAATCAAATTGGTTTAGACTTTTTTTAAAAAGAGAAAAGTAGATCATAAAAACACTTCTTCATAGATTTAAGCAGGCCAAACATCCTTCCTTCTCAGGATTCAAAGGATCATTAATAATATTATGTCATACTGAATGTTGGAAACATGAATAAGTGAAACTTGTTTTAAACAAATTATGGGCCAATTTCCATTTATTTATTTATGTAAATGGAACTTGGTGACTTTGCCATCTGTGGTAATGTGTAGGTTGTGGCCTTTCAATGCTATCAAATCATCTGTGTCTTGTCAGCTGGAGTTTCTGTACTTGGTGGAAACTTCTCTCTGAATGAATGGTGATGTAAACCTGTGGCCTGATAAGTGGAACAAACCAGTGGCAGTGGTGTGCTGCGATACTGATCATCTTTCAAGATCAGTTCTCAGTGTCACTTCTCAATTAAATCCCACTGCAGGCTTTCACTCAAACAACCACATGATGAGCTGATTTCGATGAGTGACGTAGTTATTTGATTAAACTTTTAAAATTTAATGGATAAAAACTGTTGATGAAAAGATGGAAACATTTTTTTATCTCTTTAGTAATAATTTTCTGTGCTGTATTTGATTGAGCGGAAGAGTGATTTTGAAAGACTTTCCCTTTTTGGTTTTACTTGTAAGCAAGGTGGTTGACTAAGAACACAGTTACAGAGTAACTGTGGGGAGAGGGAGGGTTTTTCCTCATGCGTGGGGCGGGGATTTAAACCAGCAGTCTTCCAACCCTCAGATTTCTTTTTCTGACGGTGAGACGCCTATATTTAACATCATCATCTGGTAACCGTTGACCCATAGAGTGCTTCTTCTTGTCTGTTCTTGTGTTTTGTGAAATTGCGTATTTGTAGTTGAGATGACCTTCAAGAGAAAGTTCCAGTCTTTTTGTTTTTTTGTTTTGTTTTACAGTGGAACCAATGTATCTTTGGTTTAATACATACAAAACTCACAAAAAGTTAGGAATTTTTGGTTTAGCCACCATTGTTGTTAGCTTTTCTTTCAATAAGTTGTTTGAGATGGAGGAATCACCACATCATCATTCCAGTTAAATGTCCAACATTCATGATATAATATCAATAAGGTGTGAACATTTGACATTTTCCTTAAATTATAACCGAAAGTAGAATATCCCTAACTTTTTGTGAGTAGTGTAGGTTTATTAAACCTGCAGACTTTGCTTTACATTAATACAACGAAGCCCCAGAGTTTGCTTCAAAACATAATTCAAATCAATTCAAAGCAAATGAAACAATAAATGTTAGTTCTGATGCTGTTTTGAGCTTATTTAGCTCGTTTCAAGTGACTTTCCTCCCATTGTTCAAATTTGCAAGTTATCAGATACCTGGAGTCTTATTTTTCTAAATGAAACAAGTTATTTGAAGTATCATGGGTTTTTTTTTTTTCCCTCACACAGTCGCTCTATTGTTTATATTAGTGATGTTTACCCTGCCAGGTTTCACTCAAGAGAAACTAGACAGGGCAGGATGAACAGCACTGTCACTTAAGCATGACTGAAGCAATGTTGTTATACTTTATAACATATAGTATTTTATATATATATACATATATATATATATGTATATATATACACACACATACATATACCTGATGTCATACTTTTCCTGAGGAAAAAAAAAATCTCTTTTACTTAACTTGTTTTTTGTGACCTGTCATCCAGGTCACAAAAAACATGAAACCACAGAGAGCCGCATCTTTGAACAGCTTCCTTCCTCCTGGAGAGGAATTTAAAAACATCACCTGACTAAATAAAAGGGAATGGTGTGTTGTACCTCCTGACAGCAGATTTGAGTGGCATTTGGAGAAAACCAAAACTTGTGGTTGAAACCATCACAAGTTCAATATTCCTAAACGAAATGATGAAATTGCCGAGTCATCCTGTTGGCCCTTTGTTTCCCGCATTGTTGATGACTTGCTGTAGAAGTAAAATTTAACTGAATTGAACAGTATTTTTCTAAATCCTAAAAAGCAAATGAGATTTTTTTTTATATGTTACAGAGGAAAAATAAATGATTAATTTATCAAAAGAATTGGTTAACACATGGGTCAAAACGTAAGAGAGGACCATCTGCTGTTTACCAGCACTATGCCGCCTTTAGCCCTACTGCTCTGTCTGCAGTCTCTGTCTCAGTGTACCATGTTTAAACCGAGTTTAGAGATGGTGGAGATCAGAATGTGTGTCTAAACATATCAACACATTCCTGATATTCCCACGGTCTCCGTCAGTCCTCATGAGCTGATCCATAATATGCCAGTAATCTCACTTTCATGACGCCTAAGGGAAGAAAAGCTTTAAATTTCCACCTCCTCGTACCCTGTTCCTGCTGTACTCCTTTCAGGACATTTGGATTTGGTGTCTTATTTTGGGTATTACTTTGGCGTTTTAAAGCTCAATCTACTGCTTTTGCTTACAAACAGTAAACCTGCTAGTGGTTAATAATCATAGCAAAATGTAAAAGGACCAGAAGTATCAATAGAAATTTTTTTTAGCAGCAAAACATTCAAAAATAGCGTGGAATTTCTGTTTTATATCAGTGTTTTAATGGACAAATGTTCATTAGAAAAAGAAAACTCAGAGATGAGAAAGGAGAAACAATATGACCTGAGGGTACTTCCACATTGTAACTTAATTTAACATTTGGGGTGTTATTTTTCTGTTCTGCACGCCCTCTGGGGATTCAGTTGATCAAACTTCCCCCAATTTCTTTTACTTTTTGTGTTGTTGTCCCCTTGTTACCATAGAAAACTGGGGACTGCCTTCCCAGCTGCAGGTACTTTCATTGCTTTCAGCTTCAGTAGTTACCAGCGAGTTCCTGGTAACCCCCTTTGATCTTTCTTTCTTTCTGTCTTTCTTTCTGTCTGTATGTATGTATGTATGTATTCATTTCAGACTTGCATAAAAAAAGAAAAAAGAGGCTGGTGATAAAATTCACATTCATCATAAATGAATTGATAAATAATAAAGGCCACTTTAATTATTTTCAGTCCTTATACCTCTGTGCAGGCTGGAGAGGGGATGGAAAAAGCACGGCTCATCCAGTTCCAGCCCCTCATGCAATACAATATAACAATACAGGATTTTCACTTAACAAAAAACACAAAATGGCACAAACAAAGACGACAGCCCCAAACAATCTCCAATCCTACACACCTCTCCCCCCAAACAAAGTATTTACAATCATATAAGCAAATGCATGTTTATTAGTAATCCCCGTTTTAGAACAAAACACCAGACACTCAATAATCACAACTTTACCATACATATTTATCTATTTTAAAAAAAAAACAGTCTGCCAGTGAGTCACACATGCTGACCATTCAGCCAAAGAGACGTCTCTATGACCAAGTACCCAGAGACATGATGACAGGACCCTCAACTGTCACATCATTGTTGTAGCTTCTTCCACTGATTTACAGCATCAGTCTGTCAAGGTGGGAAACAGTCTGACAGACATAGACACCGCATCTACTTCGTGCGTAATGCTCCAGATGGATGCGCTGGCGCTGCTGGAGGATTATTCAAATTGTATCGGGAAAGAACATGTTTTTAAGGACCATGATTTCCTGAATTATGAAGCCTGCAGCTGATATCAGACTCCAGAGCAGCGCTTTTTCCTCCGTCCTGAGCTGGACCGGCGGTCTCGCTGCGTCGGCTGTTGAGCGGCTTGTGGAGCGGCTCCTCAGAGAACGGTTGAGATGTCAGGAGAAGATGCTGTACCATCCAGCAAGTTGTAGAATAATCATGGCTGTGATGTTCTGCACATTCCCTCCACCTCCACTCCATCCAGAGGAGATTCTCCTGTCGGCTTTATTGTTAACAAAGCGAGGAGCGCAGCTCTTCTGTTCATCGCCTTTTTACCGCGCACTTTCTAACTTTTACTTTCTGTTTTACATGGATATAACTTTGTACTTCTTTATGAGCCTATTTTTGTTGTTGTGTAATTAATTTATTCAGTGAAGGTTATTCTATTGGAATTCGTCTTTATATGTTTGACATTTGGACCGTGCACAGACTGTCAACAGGCTTTTAATTCTCTTTCCCAACTTTAAATTGTTAAGCAAAAAAAAAAAAAACATAAAAAATATTAGGTTTATGCCTGCAGTGTTAACTGAAAGATAGAAATCAAATTAATGAATTGTTTCACACCAACACACCTTGTAATTTTCTTTTTGCTAAAGGGACTAGAGGCAAGATTAAGAAACGAAACTCGCGACTGCCGCTTCAGGTGACTGCAGCCACGAGTCAAGCCGTCGCGTGCACAAACTGAAGCTATAATGTTGTTTACTACGCTTTTTCTTCGTAGTTACACTTTTTAGTGTCTTTCAGTTGATCTGGATCGTTTGCTGACGGCAGAAGAATCCATAACTATCGCTTACAGTGTTTGAATTTACCGCGACCGCCTTCTTCCTGTATCAAAACTGCGGATGTAGCGTCATTTGATGTCACGTCTGCAGGGCAGTGCGGGAAATTCGTCCACCGAATTGCAGTGCATTTTGCAGCACACAGCCTGTTCAAGGCAACGGAGAGAGACATGCGCTTCATCACCCATTCGTATTAAAAAAAATGGACATGCATGTTTGTTTGTTTTTAAATTCCTGCCTCTAGTCCCTGTAAATATTTAAATAAATACAGTATAAGGACTGTAAACAAGCAGACACATTTTACAGCCTAATCAGTGATATAGAGAAATGAAAGTTGATGGAGACGTCCTGTTGTTATCTTATGTCAAATGAAAAGTTAAATTTATTTAATGAGGTGTTATAGCTCTTTCTCTGGAGCAGGAAAAGACACAAAAATGAGATCATGAATCAATAAGGGGAAAAAACAAAACATGATTCGACTATTTGTCGGCGAATGGCACGATCTGACGAATCAGGTTTGACTATGAATATTCCTAGTCGGGGACACCCCTAATTCTGTTCCTCAGAACAAAGATATTTATTGTACATATAATTGAGAACTACTTGAATTCATAAAACATCAGCTTTTTTCAAGTGTAGGGATCCAAGAGTTTAACTGGAACAGCATTAGTCACAGTCCAGATTTAGCTGGTCAGAATGCTTGGGAATAAAAATTAGGAGACCAAAAAAAAAAGGAAATAAAAGATGAGAATTACAGAGGAAAGACTTTCAGGTACTTGGCAAGAGAAAGAGATCTTCATCAGGGGTTGTACGTCTGGTTCTGCGGGTTTACATTTCAAGCCAGTCTGAGTGGGTGGTTTGTCAACCTTAACCATATTGGCTCATCAGTCATTCCAGATTTCATGTTAACTGGGTGGAAGGCTTTGTGGTACAGTAAGGTCAAGATGTGGGCGTTTCATTTCTTTATGCTCCCCCCCAGACATGTGGGAGCAAAATGCCTTCTCCGTCCTTTTAAGTTCATGTACTGTAGCATGTTGACTCGCCTTCTGTCTGCCCTGGTTTGTATTCATGATGCTGTGTGAAGACATAATCCACACCAGTTCTTAATCACTTCACAGGAAGCTCAACAGTAAAACTCATGTCTAAACCTGAAAGATTATCTGGTAGTAGATCAAACAAATTTTAGATGCTGAAAGCTGGATATTCTTGTTTCAGATTGCCTCCTGTAACTCATTTTTTAAGTGGGCTTTTTTTTTTCTTTTCATTTTTATTATTAGCTATTAATAATTTGCATCTGGGGTTTTTCTGCAGAAGATGACACATTGGATGCTCTGAATGTTACTAATAGCATCAAACAGAAGGAAGCTCTTAAAGCTTGTGTTCCATTTAATGTGGCCTTGCATTAGTAATCAAATATTTCACAATGTAACATTACAGCTTGATTTAACCATTTCATGGTTTCTAAACTAGATCAGCCACATCAATGAAACTTCAAACATATTTAATAATGTATTGTTTTTCAGTTAAACAAGGCATTGTTGTGTTACATTTGACTGAGCATGCTTCGTATTTTGCAGATAACAGTGACCTCATCGCCTGTATGGTGGTCAGCAAAGATGGTGGGCAAGCCCAGAGGTTCCTCGCCGTAGACGTGTACCAGATGAGTTTGGTTGAACCAGAAACTAAACGTCTTGGGTGGGGCGTCGTCAAGTTCGCCGGCCTTTTGCAAGTAAGAGAAAACTCTTTTTTTTTTTTTTTTTAAATCTGTATCTGTGTTCATCTTTACGTGAACAGAATGAACGCATTTTCATATGGTTCCATTTTTCTTGCTGTCATTATGTGATCTGTTTGTAGCCAACATTATTTTCTTTGTAAACTGAGGCCCCGTCCACACGAAGTCAAACTCTGGCCTAAATTCACAAATTTTTCACCAAACCAGCCTCTCATCCATACGAAGCCGGCATTTCGGGGGTCTGTGAACGATCTTTTTTTTTATCAAGCCTTTAGAGTGGAAAGATTTTGAAACAAAGATTTTCGCGGTTCCATCTTTAAGCTCTGACCGCATTTTTTTTTCTTACACGCATGCGTCATAGCTTCGCCTCTAAACACGCATGCGCTACACTCAACATCACAACAACGATGGCGCCATCGTTGAATGTTTGCTGCTCGTACCTGCTTGCCCATTCGTACTTGCTGCCATCTTTTCGGTTTGGTTGTTCAACCTTCTTCTTTTGGGGAGTTTCTGGTGAATCACAACCGTAGATCGGAGAATTCGGTTTGGTTGTTTAACGTTGAATAGATATTTCTGCGCATGCCCAGCACTTCATCGCCTGTTTTCACCTATTTTTGCTTTAGCACCACAGCGCCACTTACAGGCCTGGTATATATTTTGCAGCGTTTCCATGCATTCATGTGGTCGATCACATTTATTTTACGTCTCCGTCTTTAAGACAAACGGTCTGGAAAATATGAGCGTTTCGTGTTCGTTTTGACTTCGTGTAGACACAGCCTGATTTGCTGCCTCATGTTTATTTCCACATAAGTTGTTTGCAGTTCTGTTTCCTGTTTACCAGAATTATTCATGTCATTTTCACTGGAAAGAGGACGTGAGGAAGCTTACATGGACACTTTTGCGGGATTAGTCAGGGCACCGAGTGTTACTACACACAGTGTCACATGTTACTGACTCCAAAAAAAGTGAAAGCAGAATACCATTTGGTTTTTCATTTTTAAGAATTATGAAATGTAGTTATTGAGGGTGTCCTAACCAAGTGTTTTACATACACAATCCATCTTAAATTATCTTCAGATGAATTTTTAATTACAGTAGGGTGGCAAGAAAAATTTAATGAGCTCATTTTAACCTCTTTTTATCCCAAACTTTTGTTTGTCCTGAGAATACACAAGAGAATTACACCTGTCTGTAAGCGCGTTCACGAGGCAAACGTCAAAGTCAAGATAAAGATTTATCAGGACAGACCAAGTGAAGGAAATGATGTCCCAACAGAGAAAAACGTGATTAAAAACATAATGGTATGGTTGATTGAGAGGATCCGCAGAGTAAAAGGGCTGGATTTTGATGATTATAAGGAGCAGACGTCTGACGTTACTCAAACCGCAACAACTGCGTTAGCTTTTGTAGCTACATCAGCAGCTTTTCACCTTTTGTCTACCATCGTTTACTGGTCTCTTACACAAAAGATAATAAGTTACACAAGCAGCAACACTTACCGACTGCACATTCTCTCTGAATAAATGTAATCCACTGGAGTGCTGTCCCTCCTGTTACAGCACTGAACACTGCTAAAGCAGCTCAGCACGGCAGATTTTTTTTTCCTCCCCGTCGTTGTCATCCTCTCTGACAAAGCTGGTCATTAAACGCTACTCCACGGCAGGTAATCAGCTGATTTCAGGTGGTGCTAAAGAGGCTAGCTTAGCAGCTAGCAGCCTCTGTAGATCACATCATTAACAGAGATCAAACCAAATCGCGTACTGTGGAGAGCGCGCTCTTGTGGACAATTCTGGTGAGAAGAGAGAGCGTTCACTCAAAGCCGAAGCCACTTTCAAGGCCCTTTCAAATAGGACACGCAAAGCGCAGCAGCAAACCCATCCATCGTGTATGAGGTACCGTGGCGGCAGCGTGTTCCACCACTCCGTGGAGCTCAGCGGCGCGCAAGGTGGGTGCATGCCGCCGCGGTACCGCGAAAGGCCTTTTCAAACATTTATGAACTTCTTGCCAAAAGAATGTGAGTTTTGGGCAACCCCAGATTATGTGGTAATCATTGGCTTCAGTTGAACCACTTAACCTCCAACAGTTTGTACCAACATGTGGCTTTTGAGCAGGTCAAACATTTAGTATGTCACTGTCCAGTTTTCCTCATCCCTCAGCTGTTACTTCGGTTAAATGAGGTCATGGCTTAAAAACTAAAGAAGTCTTTTGCTCTCCAGTTCATATCCTCCTTTCATTTTTTTTTTTTTTTTACAATTCCACTCTGTATAAGACAGTAGTATGCAGTTTTTCCTTTTCCCCTCCATATTTTGAATCTATAGTCTGTCCTGTTTGGCATGACATTTGTATCATTCACATTCCATTGCAGCATCTTCTCTGGCCCCCCCAGGTTGTGGTTTTTAACTATTTTCTGCCTTAGTTTTAGAGGTACTTTTATCCAAGGGTGATCCCCATAAAGGTTATTTGTCAGTTTACTATTTGCTATTATTGTAGTGGTCCTGAAAATTCTGCCTCCCCTATTTTCTTTCGCCTTGCCCTAAATTGTGGAACTCACTTGAATACTATTTGTCTCTTTCAATCCCTTTGACCCACTTCCTCTTCCACCTCTTTTTCTGTTTTCACTTTTCATTCCGACACTTAGTCTTGCAATTTGAGTCCTAAAAGTCTTCTCGTCCTTTCCCTCCTCTATCGACAGGACATGCAGGTGTCTGGTGTCGAGGACGACAGCAGAGCTTTGAATATTGTCATTCACAAGCCCAGCTCCAACCCCCACGCCAAGCCCCTGCCCATCCTGCAGGCCACCTTCATCTTTGCAGACCACATCCGCTGCATCATCGCCAAGCAGAGACTGGCCAAAGGTCGGATTCAGGCCAGGCGCATGAAGATGCAGAGGATTGCAGGTGAAAATGAATGAGCTTTGTAAGCCTCCTGTCCTCAAATGGCCCCTGGGGAAGAGAAAGGGCTGAAAGTGTTTCAGGTTTTACATGAAGCAACCTTTAACGCTTCCTCTTTACTGAGAGATAAAACCAAATAAATTCAGACATACATTTAAAAAAAAAAAAAAAAGTCCGATCACGTCACATTTTTAACAACTAAATTTGGTGTATGTGAAACTTATTTACAGAAGTGAAAGCTAATCTCACAGGTGCGTCATGGGATTTCTTTCCCTTGAATTAGATGTCGTCTTTCTGCCAAATTTGAAGTCACTTCCTTAGTTTTCTTCAGTTATTACTATACCTTTTCCTGCACTTCTATTTTAATTATCAGAGGTGTTGTCAGAGCACAGTTCATGCTTCTTCTTTTTCCCCTTCTCCCATTAATAGGCATTAGTACATCAACAATGAAACTATGAGGACAATAGTAGTCTAATGATATTTTTGTCCATGGTAATCTGCTCTAAATATTGTACTTTTACATATATTTGTTCATTTTAGGTGTTTGTCAGGTTCATGAATCACGTTTTCACCCTGTACCTGTGAATCTGATTATTGACTGGCCTGGAAACCTAGACGAACCAAATTTTTGTACTGTAAAAAGTGTTCATCTTTCCCACTAGTCAGGTGTTTCCCGCCCTTCAGGCTAATTCTTCAGGAGACAAAAATGAAATCTTGCTAATGTAGCAAATTGAAGAGGATATGACTCCAGCAAAAATAGCCACTGGAGTCACAAAACAGTTTCAAGATTTCTCTTTACCAGCACAGTTACACATTTCAACCCGTTTCCACTTTCAATATGAAACTTTTTTTTTTTTCCTGAAGTAGCAGAGTTATTTACAGTAACATGCAGCTGCCCTGGAGTTTTATTTTACACCCTGTCTTTTCACTCACACACATTCAGCTCTGCTGGACTTGCCGGTACAGCCCAGTGCAACTGAGGTGTTGGGTTTCGCTCAGACTGCCAACGCCTCACCAAGCGGCCTCCCTTTCCGGTTTTACGAACAGTCAAGACGGGCCCCCAATGACCCCACAGCTAACAGATCTGTGTTTGCTTCTGTCGACAAAGTGCCAGGTGACGTACACACGGACAACAAACTGCTATCTCCTGCTCATTATTGCACAGATTATCATTAAATAGGGCAGAAGTCCATGCTTTACACAGCCAATCAGATTTCAAACACTGGATTATAGAATAAAAACTTCAATTTAAGTCTTTTAAAAGTTTTTAAAGTTTTCATTACCTTCAAAGCCACATGTGATCTGATGTGTGGATGGGTTTGTGATGTGATCTGTAGAATCAAATCCTGTTATGTGGAAAAGGATCATGGAATAGAGCTGAAGAGACCCCTGTTCCTGCTTTCACTTTTACACACATTTTTAATGTGTGTCTGTTCTTATGTATTGCATTATCTGCACTGCAGGTTTTGCAGTGGCCCACTGTGTGTCACAGCACAGTCCGTCACCCCTCTCATCCCCCTCGCCTCCTTCCAGTGGGAGTGGGAGCACAGGGAGGTGCGACTCTGTAACTGCGAGCACTATTTCGGCTCAGAGCCCTACAGGTAGCACACACAGTTGTTCCCCAACACATTAACAGTAAACACTGTGCTAAATGTAACTGAAGCTCAGATGTGGCTTGCAAAGGTATTTTTACACCATAATGCACATCCATACCATCATTACACATGTGGAGCCTCGGGTGCATGTATACCCAAACCACCAAAACCACTTGTGTGTAGCGGTGTGAAAACATCTCTGCCACAGAGCCATATAGATGTCTATAAGTGAGAACATTGGTAAACACTTTGTGCCCTTATAGTAGAGTACAGTACATATTGAACTGGTTATGCAGACAGGTAACGAAGGGTGAGCACAACAAACATGTTTTCACTACAGCAACAAATACAGCATGAGCAGAAAACAGGCCAAATAAGAGGGTGCTCATTAAATAAATTATCTTTATTAGACTGCTGACCTAATGAGGAATATAACCATTGGCTGCATAAATAGATATGATGCTCATAAGCTGTATTTTTGTACACATTACTGGAGATAAGAGCCTGATGACTGAAGCTTTTTATTTGTTCTGGCTGTTATGTGTATAAAAATGGTTTGTTCTGTCCAAAAGCTGGTAATTATTATGAAACAGATTGTTTTTTTAATTTGCTTTATTTTTTTCTTCCTTTCTGTTTAACTATTACAATGTAAGTATGCTTAAACGTAGTTGATATTGTAGTACCTAGTAATGCTGTTAGGTAGTTTCAGTAAAAACTTAAGGGGTACCAAGGTATATATTTAAGAACAAATTTAAATGTGGGACAAAGATAACAAAGATAGAAAATGTAATTTTTAAATGAAGATTTTTTTTTTTTAAGGGGGAAAAAATCCAAACCTCCATGGCCCTGTGTGAAAAAGTGATTGCCCCCTAAACCTAATAACTGGCTGGGCCACCCTTAGGAGCAACAACTGCAATCAAGCGTTTGTGATAACTGGCAATGAGTCTTCTACAGCGCTGTGGGGAATTTTGTTTCACTCATCTTTGCAGAATTGTTGTAATTCAGCCCCATGGGAGGGTTTTCCAGCATGAAACGGCTTTTTAAGGTCATGCTACAGCATCTCATTGGGATTCAGGCCGGGATTTTGACGAGGCCACTCCAAAGTCTTCATTTTGTTGTTCTTAAGCCATTCAGAGGTGGACTTGCTGGTGTGTTTTGAACCCAAGTCCGCTTCAGCTTGAGGTCACCAACAGATGGCCGGACATTCTCCTTCAGGATTTTTTGGTAGACAGCAGAATTCACGGTTCCATTTACCACAGCAAGTCTTCCAGGTCCTGAAGCAGCAAAACAGCCCCAGACCATCACACTACCACCACCATATTTTACTGTTGGTATGATGTTCGGTCTACTTATCAGGCAGGTCCTATTTAAGTGATTTCTTGATTAAGAACAGGTGTGGCAGTAATCCGGCCTTGGTGTGGCTAGAGAAATTGAACTCAGCTTTCCAAAGATGTGATAACCCACAGTTAATTTATGTTTTAACAGGGGGGGCAATAACTTTTTCACACAGGGCCATGTGGGTTTGGATTTTTTTCCCTCCTTTACTAATAAGAATCTTCATTTTAAAACTGCATTTTGTGTTTACTTGTGTTATCTTTGTCTCACATTGAATTTGTTTGATGATCTAAAACATATAAGTATGACAAACATGCAGAAAAAAAGAAATCAGGAAGGGGGCAAACACTTTTTCAAACAGCTGTATTAGATGTTGGTCTTGTTCAGTATCTGCACAGTAGCAGACTTCACTAATCCGCTTTGACAAAGCTAATTTGACTAACTGAAAAATGAAAACAAATGGAGATGCTTTGCGAACATGCTGTGGGGTTTTGTAGATGTCAGCCTGTGCCGACCCACATTTCATCTGCAAGAAAACCGGAAGACTGTTTAATTACAAGCTACACTTTCCAAAGTGATAACATAGATTACATAAAAATGTCTGTTTTTCTACCCTCCCCCTGCAGATGATGGAACGTTTTTGGAGCACACCCCACCCTCGTCTTCAGGTGGAGAAAGTGAAGGAGGAGGCGGAGAAGTAACAGTCGTTTCCTGTGCTCCGTCTACCACAGTCCCAGCTCCTAATCCAGCTCTGGCGCCGAGCCTCACCCCGGCCTCCCAGCCCACCATCTCCCTCCTCACGGACAACAACGCCGACACCCTGAGCGTGGAGTCGCTCACGCTGCTGCCCCCTGCCGACTCACCCCACCTGCACCCGTGTGCTGCTGCTCACTCCCTTCAGAGACCAGATTCCACCATTGCAGAGGAAGAAGAACATAAAGAAGAAGAGCTGCAAGAAGAGGAAGGGTCGCCAATGGAGGAGACCGAGACGGATGCAACAGTTAAAGAGGAAACCACGGAGACGAATGAGCTGCTCACACCCACCGATGAGGCTCCAGAGGGAGCAGAAAAACTTGACGGCGAGGACGGAGATTTGCTGCAAGAAAGAGACGACGTGACAGCAGCAGAGACTGCAGAGGAGAGCGAAGATGGAGAATTGCGCACTGACACACCAGACTCACCTGAGCTGGATTAAGAACATGCACACGTTTTCATTCATGCACTTAATGTCATTTACACACACACAGGACAGAACAATGGGACGGGTCGGCTAAGCAGCTCGGCTGCAGTATATTTTCATGTTGCCTCATGCTGATTGTGTGATGTAAATAGTCTTAAGAGACTTTTGGAGGCATCTCATCATTTGTGTTTGCACATGAAGAAAGACTCTTTACACTTCCAATGATACGGACACCGACCAAGCCCCAGGCTCAAAGCACATTTGGCTTTCTGTGCGCTCAAAGTGTCGGGTCATGTTTTAGCACGAGCGTCAAGCCGTGCAACCAGCAACATTTTCTACTCACTCAGATTGATTGTGTATCAGCTTAAACATACTTCGACCTACCGCACACTAATTCTTTGTTGTGTAACTCACTTTCAGAAACCTATTTTTGTGTCTTATGGTCACATAACATCATTAATGATCGGCTGAGATGTTACAACTAGGCTCAGTCAGCTACATTTGCCTTCTCACTGCTGCATGTTAGATCCATTAGCAGTTACTGCCACCGTTTGTCTCTGTTTCTTATCTTGGTTTAGTTGTTGTTCCACATGTAAAGACAGCCAACAGTTTCCTGTTTACCAGCAGGTCCCAGAGAAAGCGGCATCAACAAAGAGGGAGCAGGTCTCAGACTTAGACGTCTCCTTTCCTGCTCGCAGACTGCTCGAGTGCCACGAAACAAAGCATTGTTTAAATATGCAACAGCAACAATAACTTTGACCTGCCCCCCCCCCCATTATGGACTTTGACTCCAAATCAATTTCTTTGCTTTTGTCTGTAACTAAAGGGGTCTTCAACTCAACAGCCGCAAAAATATTTATCTAAAGAGAAACATCCATCCATTATCTATACCCACTCATGCCAATGCAGAGACCAGAGCATGCTGGAGCCAATCCCGTTCCATCACAGGGCTAGAGAAAAATACTAAAGTGTTCATAAATGTGAATAAAAATGACTAGTTATAGAGTTCTATTGGATCTCATAGAATGATTTTGTGTTGACTTCACAGACAAACCATTTAAAACGAAAACATCAGGTCTGCACATCACAGCTACATCTCTCAGGCTGAATGTATTTTTTTTTCTTTTTTGGGGGGATGAAAGACAAAGGAAGTGAACCTAGTTAGAAGCCACTTGCTGCTCTGAAACTCTGCCACCATCCTTTAATTAAATGAATGAAGCTTTACAACTGCAATAATCTCAAGAGCTAAGCAGTGGGGGGAGAGATGAATGTAACGTAAAACCTCTCTCTCCGAGCAGCAGGTTTTGTTTCATGTTAATGGCATTGGTGTGTTTTGACTTCAATTCATGATTTGATTTTTACAGTTTGGGAACAAAGCACACACATTTTTCACATCTCATCCTTCTTTTCGTCCCTTCTCTCCTGCTTCCTTTACCCAGCTCACGCTCCCTTTTTTTTCTGTGCCATCATCACAAGTCTTAAAAGCTCCATCATTCTTATTTTTCAACTCTGCTCAGTCCTCAGATTTGTAAATGAGAAATTCAGAGCAATACTCTGTTTTATGAGTCTTTCTCTAAATATTTCCATCGTGCTTCTGTAAATAGCAGCAGATTGATAGTGGTGATCACTCATATGCTGAAGAGGCTTGGCACGCTGTAGAGTTGATCAGAGGGCTTTTTTAGGGAACATGTTCCCTGAAACTGCGACTAAAACGCGCCGTGGTGAGCCTCCATTATTATCCGATTGTAGTGAGTGTGTGTATGTGATATGTTTGTATGTTCTGTAAATGCTTTGTGCTTTTAAACTTGTAATTATTGTTAATGAACTGAAACAGAGGATTAAATAAAGAAATGCAATAAATTATTCTACTTAACAACAGTTATACTTAAGTTTTTTTTAAGATTGCAGGATCCTGTACAATGAGAAATTGTAAATCTGACAGTTTTATTCAGTAAGAAAATGGGCTTTAAATACTCTAAATGTGGTTCAGTTTTATTCTAAAAACTGCAAAGCCCGGTTTTCTGTAAAGGAGAACAGACTTTACGCACCACTCTTCTATAATTGAGTGTAAACAAAATATTCTACTTCCTATGTGAGAGTCTGTTTAAAAGCTGAAAAAAGCTGATGTGGCCTCTACCTGTTTGTGGCTGCTGCAGGGGCCCCTCAGTCATCTTGTGGTCTGTATGTGTTACTTTTATCGCTGAGGTTCCTCTCTTCAGGGAAGTCTGGTTGTGTGTGCGTAAACGTGAATAGGTTCCTGGTACTGAAGCGGTACTCAGTGTGTGTGTTTTCTCTGTACTCGAACCACATTCACAGCAGTAGTTTGAAGTTTTGAATGTCGAGATCTCAGACAGATTTGACGTAGTGTGCAGTTTCACACAGATGCACCTCCTCACATAGTGGCAGTGCTAAATATAAGCGCTTGAAAAAGGATTTATAACCGTGTCTTGGTTAGTGCTCAGTAATGCAACTGAAATAAAAGAAGATTTGGGAAAATATACAGATTTTTTTTTATTATTATTAAGTCTGTAGAGAAGTTAATACCATGTCAGTTTGTTTAGATCCCACTTTACACTGTAAGTTCAGCCTCATTTATGATATGTTGGTCCATTTTTATTCATATCTATAATGAAAATTTGTCCACTGATGGTCCATTCATGGTTCAGACACTTCTTTTGTATTTTTGTGGTTAATCATCTTATTAGAGAAGCATGTTATGCAGTCAATACCAGCGTTGCACACGGATCCTGCCGACAACGCCAGAATGTGACAGGGTATGGAACGGAGGGCCCGGGCGGGATTTGATCCCCAGACTACCAAGTGAAATTCATGCACGCTGACCATCCAGCCAAAGAAACATCCCTGTGGCCAAGTAGCCAGGGCGCGTGATCTATCGGAGGCATAGTGACAGGACCCCACACTGCGTAACTTTTGTGAGTAGAGAATGTCACATGAGGCCACTGGTCTTTTACCACCAGCAACCAAAATTAGCTGGCTTAGCTTAGAACTAACTTAGCAAGTATGGATAAGGGTAAACTAAAATGGGCAATTATCGCCCTTCATGTAGTACAGGAAGGTAGTAAACTTAATTTTAAAAATGTCTTTTGGTCTCTTAGTTTTATTAATAATTAGCCAACCAAAGCTTAGCTGCTCCTTTGAGCTTTAACATATTTTTGCAGTTACCTGGTCAACATTTTTGAGCTAAAAAAAAAAAAAATAGGCTAAAGATTTCAATAGAAAATGGATAAATATTAATTATATTTAAAAAAAAGAAAATACAGATAAAACTCATTAATGCTGCTACTGGTATTGTCATATGTGACATACTAATCTTATGAGAACTGAAAAGACAGATTGAAAACAGTTACCCCATTTTTGTGCTAAGCTAAGCTAGCAACTGTGGGAGTTGCTGATTAGTCAATGTACAAAATGACCAATATTGCTCATGTATTCCCCTTCCCACACACACACACTTACATACTATTATATTCTGCAATTACCAAATATAAACTAGGCATTTATCTGCTGAGTTCAATGACTTTTGTTCCAGAGCCCATTTTTTGGAAAATTCTTATCAGAGCTTGTTCCTCTTATCCAACATGTCCAACGATTCCAGTAAGTACACGGTGATCATGCTGTGAGTTATTCTGTTGACAAGAATTGGACCAAACAAGGAAGGCAGATGACTAGACTTCCTCATTATTTCTCAATGACAAAATTGGGAAAACAAAGACATAAACAATAGAGCTACCGGATAGTTTAATATAACTGCTAGCTTGGAAGCAGTAATCACCTTACCAAAAAGAAGTATTGCTTAAGTACATGTCATTAAGTATACTCAAGTATAGTAAAGTATATACCCCAAGAGTACTTTTATTTAACAAGAACACTGATACTTGTTAATGTGGCCATAGCAGTAGCCTATACTAACAAGTTTACTTCTTGGGACTAAATTGTCCCACTTTAAGTATTTAAAAGTACACTTGACTGAAAATAATCTTCTTGTTACTTTACTCCTACAAAAACTTCAAGCTTACTTTTACTTTTAGAAAGTACACTTTTAAGTATACAAAAGTACACTTTTAAGTAGACTAAAAGTAATATATATATAATATGAACTGGCGGTTTTCAAAGTGTGAGCGAGCTAGCAGCTAAATCTTACAAGATTTAAAAACATGATAGAATGTAGATCTTGCAGTAGCCTATGCCACAAAGAAACCAGTATGTGTGAAAATGTACAATGAATGTACTACTATTACAGCAAATCGTTCAAAAGTTTAAATGTAAGTAGGCTATAGGCTAAATATACTTAAACTTCTAGTATATTTATTAGTAAACTGAAAGTATACTGTCTTATTTAAAGCTTGAAATTAGTATACTTCAAGCGTACTTGCATATACTTCTTTTTGGTAAGGGATGTTTTATAGCATAATGTTAAAAGGGTCCATAAAGCCATTTTCAACTTAATTTAGATTAGAAAGCGGACGTCATCCTTCCTCAAGTCTATGAAACACATTCTCTCCCTATTCTTTCTCAGAACAACCTCTTTCTGTTTAGGTGTGTGATTTCATTTGGTTTCTGTAGAAGTTCATGCATGTGTACAAATAAAGACCAAAAAAACTCCCAAGTAAAGTATTCAACAGAAATCAGCTGTTAAGCACTGAGTCACTAAACCCCTCACTTCACCTTTCACTTCTCAAAATAGTCGGGAATGTCCTGTAAACAGAGGAGTTGAGCGAAACTGACACATATGATGATCATCACTAGGCCTACAAAAACTCACACTTAAATATCATTTCATGCTTAAATATCTTTCATTTTGGCTCAAGAAAAGAGGAAGAACCGATATCAGCCACAGAAGTAAAGGTGTTAAATCTCTCGGTATTGATAAGAGTCATGACTCGATCTGAATGTGTGTCTGCACATTAGCAGATAATATCTGCTAACTAGTCTGGCTTAACTTGAACCAGACTGTGGGTAATATAATCAATATGACTCACCTGCGTGTGTTTTATTACATATGTCTGGACCCAAGAGGTTTGTAAAATGAAAGAAAATCCCCATCACCAAGTTTTATGTTGAGGTTTGATTTTAGCGTTGGAGGCTTGGTGTGGTTTGAGGAAACACTGATGACTTATGAAAGTTACAACTTCAGGATATAAATCAAGTTTACATCAAACTAAATGACAAAGTGATGTTCACAAATGTCATGGTTTTCATAAGATAAACATTTATGAGCAAGCAGACAAACATCTCTTAAGCACTCACAAATATTTTTTCTTTTTTTAGATTTTATACACAAATATACAAAGATATTGAAGAAGACATTCATGAACATATACAAACACATGTTTTTTTCTTTTATATGTTTGGTTGCTTATATAAACAAAATTATTAATACCCTCAAATTAAGGAAGGAAAACAAAGAGCTGTTAGTGAAATAAGATTAAATTGACAAAAGTAATAATAAATAAAAATCCTATGAAAATCATGACATTGATTTTGAATTGTGGTTTGAAAGAAATATTAAAAACAAGTCACAAAAAATAAAACCGAAATAAGCATACGCTGAAGCTAAAATTCTGTTGAGCAGCACTTTGAGGCAATCACTACAATCAGGTCGTCTCTGTAATGTTCAAGAAAACATCGACACCTCTTGACAGGCATTTTGGTCCACTGTTATTGGGAAAGGCACTCTTATGTGTCTGGGACAGTTTTATTTGTTTTGTTTTTTTAAATTATTATTATTATTATTTCCAACAACAGTTAAAAAGCAACATTTTATTTCACTAATATAAAATTTTGTTTCTTGTTAGTTTGAATTACTATTGTGAAATTAGCCTTTTCTTTTATTGGAGGGTATGAATAATTTTGAGAATGATGGTATATATATATATGTATATGTATATATATATATATATATATATATATATATATATATATATATATATATATATACATATAAAATGTATGTATGTATGTATGTATATTAAATCCAATGTAGGTGTGTGTGTGTGTGCAGGGTTATATATGTTATATATTGTATGAGTATATTGTATTCACCTTGACCTTTTTCTGATTATGTGTTCTCATGTACTGCTGTTACAACTGTTTTTAAAGGTAGAGTCCGAAGTCCCCGCAGCATTTCTGTTTGCAAACCACAGTCTTCAAACTGAGCGCTCCTCCCTCTCAGGCTAATGGCCGCCTCGTTCTTTAACCTATTCAGCTTCAAGCTTCTCCTTCAGAGCTCAGAAGCGGGTAAAAGCCAAACCAATGTTAACCCTGGTTTTCCAACGTGCACTAAAAACTTTAAAGCTCTTACCTTTTCTTCGGTGCCTCTGATGTTTTTCTTTCTTTCTTTCTTTCTTTCTTTCTTTCTTTCTTTCTTTCTTTCTTTCTTCCTTTGAGAGCTCGAGTGACTGGCGTCTGCTCCAATCATAAGCTTATTTCCACACAGCGTCATGCTCTTAGCTCTGTCATTGGCTGGCGATAAACGGAAATCTCCACCCAGAAACATCCCGAACACGCCAAAACAAAGCTAAAGAGCGAATTACAGGCAGGGGGAGAGGAAGTTGCATTCAAACACACCACTGCACGCGAGTGAAGGCCCAAAGGCACAGTTTGAGACGGATTTCACTTGCACAAGTCTAACTTTTATTTTCAGGGGGGGAACTTCAAACTCTACCTTTAAATTGACCCCTGGGAACAAAGTTGTTTGAATTGAACATACAGTTATATAGATATTGCAAAATAGAAGGCACACACACATAATGAAGTCTGTTATATCGCATAATTACAAGAAATTTTGTTTTCTTGTGTGTGAACCATTAACAGTCTTCAGCATGACATGGCAGGAAAGTTTTTTGACCAACAGAGAATTGTATTGGTACACCAGTTGTTTTGTTGGTCCAACTTTGAATACAGTAACATTTACAAAGTGAACTTTACCTGGTTGAGTTGGTGGTCTCTCCTACCCACTGAAAAGGTCATAATTTCTATTTGGAAATGACAAACCACAAGGTTTTGCTGGGGACCTCATGTTCTAGGTCACAAAGCTCAAAACTTTGCTGATGGGAACCAAACATGTTGGTCAAGAAAGACTTGGAGAAAAGAAACCAGAATAGAAACCAGAATGTGGATGTCAGGAAGACAAGATAACTGAGCTATAAGCCGAAACCAACTACTGATTTGCCCACTGATACACCAAAGAGGGTAAAGGTGGCAGAAATTCTTCTGAACGGGAGATAAGTTAACCAAGAATGGGCTTACCTGTTGGTTCAGTTAGCATTAGCACATTAGCATCTCTGCATACAAAATAACTGCAGCTGCACCTAAGTTGAGAATATGCTTTGACAGTAAACACATGGCGACAACCTCGATGTTGCATCAATGTTTGTGACTTTAGACACCATGAAAGAATGATTTAACCCAAAGTTCACATAAAATTGAGTTGCATTTGTGTGCATATACAACTAGTGATGAGTCATTCATGAACAAGCCTATTTCTGTCTAAGAGAGCTGAATCTTTGAAAAGAGCTGAACTTCTTATCACTACATGCAACTATCTCATGTAACCATAGGAAAGACTCGCCATTATTGTGGAATGAGGAGTGACATCATAACCTGGATGCATTCAATACAGCAGCATTAAACAATGGACATTAGCCTGATTCATACAACAGATTCATCCAAGCCCAACCAGCCAAGACCAAACATAAGCTTCCTGAGTGTCTGGAGCAAGCTTTAGCTTTGAATTGATAACTCATATTGTCCAGCTGTTGAAGCTTCTGCCCTCCTGATCGTATCTGTAACATCCATGGGGAGAAGGAATGATATCCTCATGATGACTAGTTGCAGCGGTACGCTCTGACGAAATGTGTCAGCAAACTCAACGCACTGGGCAATATCTTTGTCTCACACACACAAATATTTATGAATCACATGCTCAAACTTGACAAGCCCACATGGTGTAGTAATTCCTCTGTCGTTAGTTACTCATCACAAAGCAGTCATCTTTTCAACCTTCAGCTTCAGGTGGGTTTGTGTTCATCGTGGCTTGACAGATTTCTTCACCTCATTACGCTAATTATTTAAACGAAATTCAAAACTAAAATAAAAAAAGTGAACTCCAACTCCAACTTTGATCTAACGCGTCTCGCCACGTAACCACGAACCCAAAAAATTTCCCACTTCCTCATGAGGAAATTTGAACCTGCACCAAGTCTGTATTAGACTGAAAGTACACACACACTCATTCATTTACACACTTCATTATGTGTCACCTCTGCGTCTGTTTCTGGTAAGTGTGTGTGTATAAGCGTAAAAATCCATTTACTACCAAAGAAGCCCCACCCACTTATCACTCTGGCCTACAGAGATGACTCACTGTGGTGACAATACTGTACACTATCCTCCACAGTTCCTGTCTGCCTGTCTGTCCTCTTATCTGTGACGGAGCACCAACAAAGTTTGAGGGTGTGTTACTCCTCCTTCCTTTCACAAAACTATGCAATGAGACATGAATAGAGGCACAGAAACGCAGCGGAGTATATTTAAATATGTTTTATTAAAATATAATAAAAGACAAAAAAAAAGCTGAAAAATAGATATTCAGGATTGATAAACTAATCCATTTATCTGATCAGTGGAGGACGGCTGAATAGGAGGAGCAACTCCTCTTACAGTACAGTACAAGATGACATCAGAAGTGCCTTCCTGATATCCTTTGCAATACATCTCGGTTACAGGGTAAAGCTCACACACATTTGAGCCTTCAGTGGTGAAAAACATTCAGGTGTGATGTAAACGTCAAACAACATTAGAGTGTTACAATCTGCTACAAAATATTATCTCACTGGTGCATGTGCTTGACAAACGTTCTGACCACGCCGTCCACCATGTCTCTAAAGATTCAGATTTCAGTGTCCTTCCGTGACATTTCTTGGCGACAACCGTCACAGCTGCATCCAGAACTCTCTTCATCGTTGGCCTATCTCCGCTGTGTGCGTAGTTTCTTCTTAATGCAGCACTTTCGAAAGGATGCTCTGTCCATGTGCAACTTGGAGTTGAGCCCCCGAGGTAATAAATGTTGAAAACTTATTGAAGTACCACGTCCGAGTGGAAGCCATCTGTTCTTGACTGTGGCCATAATGTCGCATCACAGGCATTTGCGACATTAAAGAGTCTGTTGCTTTTGTCAGTAACCATGGTGATCCAGTCTCAATGTCCCATATGTGACGGGCAGACTTGGTCAGCCCTTCCAGTGTATCCTTACTTGGTAAAGACCACCAACTTGAAATGAGGCACAGTAGAGTTAAAACTCTACATGGCAGACTGGTCACAGTTTGTAAGGGAATTCCAAGAGGAAGTTCTGGACCACATGTGTGACAGGCAGCTTTGAAACCTGGTTCTTCCCACCGCACTGCTCCATGATACGCCTCCTGCACAGCTCCTGCAGCGTTGGCTTCCATTTCCTGTGAGGGGTGCTCAGGCTTTTCTTGGGTGAATTGATGTAATGCTCCAAGAGGGCAAAAAGTGTCGGGAAGGAGCGCTCGTTGCCCGCAAGTGAGAACTTCTGATTCTTGTAGTCGATGCGCACGCTGACCGGCCCAGTCTTGGCGTGGTAGGACAGCGTGAAGAAGACGTCTTTCTGCCGGCTGTCGCGGATGAGGAAGCTGCCCAGCGGAGCGTCCTGTAACATGCGGTGAGCTTCCTCCACTCCCAGAGGCCCCCAGTAGAAGCCACAGCGCTCGAGCTTGGCTGCCGTGTCTGTGATGATGTTGCAGTCTTCTTTGGAGGAGAAAGTGGGGAAGTGAGTCAGATACGTAGAGCGGGCAGGTGCAGATGTCAGGTTTGGGTTTGGGTTTGGGTTTGGGTTCGGGCTGGCCTGGCGCTGACGCTGCTCTGACTCTGTGCGAGAGGATGAGGATGAGCTTGACAAAGGGGGCTTATTATTCCCTTCCACTGTGCTGTCGGCTACCATCCTACAGAGGAGAGAGGCCCCAAACCCTCTCCCATCTCTAACCACCACAAAGACATTCTGAAAACAAAGAGGAAAGACAGGGTTATTATTTGTGTCATGTTTCTGGAATCATTAAGGACAACAAAAATCCCAACAACAAACAAGCTTAAAAACCCGTAAACAAAGACCAAGTAAGGCCTTAAAAATGGAAAGCAGCATTATTCTGGGTCTTTCTCTGACTACAGATTAGAACTGCACTCTTATTTCCACTAAGAGGCACAGCTCTTCATATGTAGGGAGTTTGTGGTTTGGCTTAAATTATTAACACTAATCTCACCTGTATCCAATTTCCTGTTCCGTTAGCAGCCGAACATGCACATTTACATGTAGGGAGCTCACTGTGGAACTTCTAATCAGCTCTACTTTTATGAATGAAATACAAGATTGATATCAGACTTTTTGAAACACGAACCAAATTTAAGACATCTGATCATGCCAAAGTAAAACTATCCTCCCCCCACTTTGACTTTATATGGATATGAATGGTTTGAACCACAAAACAATGATCCAAGAAGCTTGTCTGGACCTGCTGGTTTGGATATGATCACGAAATTCCCATCTTGCATGAGCGACATGCAACAAGTTGACCAGCCTACGTAAAGTGTGATTCATCACAGCTGTCTGAATTTACCTGAATGATCAAAAAGCTCAGATTAATTCCAGGAAAAGGCTCATGATAAAAAGGTGTGGGGAAATTTAGGCTTTTTACAATAAATTTCAGATCAGATCTTTATAGGATGACAGCATTTTCAATACATCATAATTTTACTCCTGAATACCCGCAATCAAATAGTTGCAAAAATGCAAATGGTAGGTTATTTTTATAGGTTATGTCCTTCAGAAAAAAACAAAAGGTCCCAAAATCTTTTTTCCCCCCTCCTTTCCATTGCATAAGGGCAAGAAAAAACATAATAACAAACCCCTTTTACAACAGCAATGCAGCATAAAACTCACCGTTTTAATCTAACAACAGCGGCTGGTTAAGGATCCTCTTAGTCTGTAAATCCCAAAGTGGCAATGAACTGCAGAGAAGCGAAAATATCCAGCAGGGTAAATCCGTGATTTCGCGCCGGTTTGGACGGGGAGACTCGCGCCCTGTTCAGCCTGGAGGAGGCTGGTAAACCTGCGAGGCTGCGGTTCTACTTTCATATGTGCGAGGGTTCATAAACAAATGTGACATTATATAGGCTGTTCTGGCACCTCCTCCTGCTTCGCGGCACTCGGGCGATTTTTTCTGAAACGAAAGTGAAACTCAGCTCAGGCTCTTCCCCTCCGTTTTCTGATAACACGAAATCCGATCGTCTTTAGAGAATTTCATGATAAACCGCAAAGCCACATGACAGCAGGGCGTTTACAGAAAGCCAGGTAGATTCACGTAATCTGATGTTTTATAAAATAATCTGGATTTAATTTTCAGGTATGAATTTTAGTTGAAATGGTTTCATAATTATGCATGCTTCAATTTTTTTTTTTTTTAAGAGTTCGTACTAATAAACTATACAGTTAAACTGTATGTCTCGTGATTTTTGGCTCTTGTCCCTTTAATATGCAGATTAAGTTCCTGACACAAGTTTAGATCCTCAGTCAGGAAAGTCCTGTCTAGTGATATGTGTTGCGGTTACAAAAGAAAATCATTGTGCTGCAAATATGCAGAAGAAAATAAATTTCTATCTGTAATTTCAAGATTTTTTTTTTTTTTTAAGTATCAATCAAATGACTAACATGCAAATGAAGTCATACCAGTGCTGCTTAACTTCTGTTTTGTTCCTAGTTATATAGTCTTCTGCAGAAGTGGTGTGATTCATCCCACACAGGCCCCTATCTTCAAACCTTGCAGCCACATCTGTCTATTTTCACTTATAATCTTTTTATTTCTTTTTTCATCACTTATTAGTATTCACTGGCCAGTAATTCTATGAGATACCCAGTTTCTTTCTCAGCTGTTTCTTATTAAATGCCACACACAGCCACAGTATCTGGCCTGCTTCAATGACTTTTTATTATATCACGCAGCAGTTTAACCAAAGCGAAAGCAGTCAAGTATGATAATATATCTTGCCCTATGACACTTTTGTTCTTTTTATAGTATGTGAATATGATGCAAGATACATTTCAGATAAATCCGATGCAATTTCAAATAATTAAATCTATAAAAACTCCTTCCTTAAATCTTACACCGGCTGTGTTTGGCTGTGTACAGAGTTGCTTGCAGTGCAGCTGCTCTTTGATTTAACCTGTCAATCATGTCAGTATTTCATGCATTTACTGTAACAGTTATCTTCAATAAGTTATCATAAGGCATCAGATAATGTACCACAGTGCACTCTTAATCTGCCATTATGATTTAATGTAGGACAAAATCCAAACACCAGACATGTGCACCCTCCCCACAGTTTTGATTACTGTGTTGTCCTGCAGCAACGTGTTGCTGCCATTTAAGTCTTTTGCAAAATACAGTGTATACAGGAATGAAAAACTCTATTGGTGGTTACTGTGGGCAACTTGCATGACTTTCAATCGGAGGCAAACATGTTGCAAGGTTACAAAAGAGCTGGTCAGATAAAATGAAAGTTAAGGAAACACCGCAGGTCAGCTGTTTATGTCTTAAAGATACAGCTACAAACAGACATATGATAGCTTTTACACAAGCTGTGTGACCGAGTGTGTTTCAGGCAAGTCTTGCAGTTTCACTATGCATATTTTATGCTTTTATTTATTGCCACTCTTTGGCAAACTCTTGGACCACATAACCTTTTTATTTCTGTGAAACGAGACTCAGCTGATAGAGGCCCTCAGTCCTTTTGTGTCCCCTCCCCCAAGCATTAAACTTTGGAAAGGGCCTCTTTTATTGAGTGCATATGACTTACTGACAGATCTGCTTGCACATTCTGGATGTGTCTGGATCCCTTTGTACTGTTACATTTGGATCAGTGCAGCTGAATTAAAACAAAGGAAGCATACATATGCAAGGACGGAGTTTCAGAGCTGCATAGTGTTAAATAATCTGCTTTGCTCTGTGGTCTCAACGTGCCTGTGTTTAAAACCTGATGAGAAACACATGCTCACTGCTCCTCCCTTTGCCTTGCATGTCTGTGATAGATTCACTTCATGCATTGTTTTGCATTCAAAATAATTATCACCTTGTGCTCTTTGTTCGTGTAAATTGTATTGTCTCGCGTGCATGTGATCGTACACCTATGTGTTTATCTGGACTAGTACAGCACGCATGGTCCATGAGTTTCATTTCTGTGAAACAGGGAGAGACAGCAGCAGAGCCGAAGTGTTGTTGTGTCTGCGTGCAGGTGTTGTGCAGACTAATTAGACTGCGTGATAAAAACAGACACATGCTTTTGATGCAGGCGTTAATGTAAAAGAAATAAAATAAAAATAACACCTGGAACGGCACAAATCTGCAAACTTGTCTTGGTTGTGATGCAGGATCTATTTTGTGAAATAAAACTTTGGTTTTTCTCTTTTTGCATGAGAACATACAGTGTGGAAACCTCTGTTGGTAAATACTGATAGCAAATGGAAAAGAGGAGAAACTTTTGTTGTAGTTTTGCTGCTTTTGTCTCGCTTCGTGTGCATGCTGAGCTGGCTGGTTGTCAGCAGAGGCTGGTCAGCAGAGGCAGATAATCTGCCAGAACATGTCAAAGCACACTCTTCTCTGCAGGAACAAGCTGTTGCTTTGATGCTGAGCTCTTTAAACTCACGAACCTTTCACAATTTAATTTATCCTCTAGTTTCATCCATGTTTACCTGTGATTAGGGATGGGCATATCGATATCCTGGAGTCGATACTCTGATACCAGCCAGCTAAAACATCGGAATCGATACTTTTTTTAGTTTCGTGATACCACTGTATAGATACAAAACATGCAATTTGTTTCCACTTCTGAGAGTTTTAGGGAATGAAATGATGCGTGAAAGCAGTCAGACTCTAGCTTCTGTGTCACATGATGGTTGTCATGATTTTGGTATTTTTCAGTGCTTTAATGCAGGTTATTGCATATTATGTTTTGGTAAATTTATAAAATCACTATTACATTTCAACATTTTACACTGAATAAATTATAATCTTAACCTACACTTAAATTATTTAATAATTGAAAGGAATTTTTCTTATCTTAATTTTGTTTAATTTACTCCTCAATATAATTTATTATTGTTTTAAAAGCATTTCTAGTACTTTCCAGTACTAATGTTCTCAAGTTTTACTCATACTGTATCTAATATTGCCTTTGCATTCAAGATATTAATGGAAACTATCATGATTTTTTAAAGGGACACAAAGTATCAGTATTGGTATTGGTAAAAAGTACCATAAACTACTGGTGCATTGACGGGAAAAACTTTTTGCATCGCCCATCCCTACCTGTGATACAAACAGTAGTAAAGTGGTAAACAGGATACAGGATGCTCAGTAAACATGTCATCAAACACATCTTTGTGTGTGGAACGTTGATCATTTGTATGCATGTGTGGTCTCATACTTGTGTCTCACTTTACTGATCAAAATTTTAAATATTTCCTCTTCCTCATCTGTACACGGGAAAATCCCCAAAGCTTATAATAATAATAATCTTCATTCTTGACTATTTACCTGTTATAACCTTCACACCTATGTTAGCATTGCTGCTGGGTAACAAATGAGCCGTGTACTTTACTCTGTATCACACCGGAGTGAGACTGCTATTAGTCCCCAAACCTGTCATGACAGGCTTATCTGATTTTTACCACACAAATACTGTGTCCAAAAGCCTAATGATTGGATGATCATTTCATTCGATTTATTATACCATTTTATCATCTTCATTTTGTCTTTTTAGTTTTTCATCTTTATTTTTTAGCTGCTGATTGAGTATATAAACTAAATACTTTTAAAATTGACAAAAATATGTCTGCTTTTAGTCATATTTCAAAAGCTGACTCAGTATTATCTGTTTATTATCAGAGCTATATCAATATTTAGTCTTTTAAGCATCAAGGTTATTGTTGTTTAATATTTGTTTTTCCTCACACGTAAGCATAGGCCCACTGTTTAATGATTGCTTCCTTGTTGTCCGTACTTTCTTTCTTAATCTTAACAATCACCAGTGTTACAGTAAGGGGAACCAACAGCCCCCACCCATCCTATCCCACCTTGCTCCATAACAGAATACACTTTCAAAATGAGGAGTCTGAAAATGTATTTTTTTGAAAAACAAACATACTTTTGCTTTCATTATATTCACTGTGTTTAACAGGGAATAGTAGCAATTAACTTGCAAGCAATAAAAAGTAAACATAACTAATGCAAACCTCAACTTCAGCTCTTTTTTGGCTTTATGTGACAATAGTGTTAAAAAGTTTTGTGTAACACATATAAAATCAAATTAAACCTTTCATTACGAGTTTTTTTTAATTTTTTTATAACTGACTTGTTTCATTTTTACATGTCATAGTTTTCAGCTAATGATAACCCTCATGTCCTGTCATAAAGTTTGATGGCTGTGTAACCACGACCGTTTCTCTTGCAGCCTTCCTTGCGTTTATAATATTTGATTTTAGGGAAAACAAGAACAAGCAGGCCTCAGCGAGTGTTTGGCTAAAGTTCCAACACAATAAATACGATTCACTTAGTTCCTGTTTTCATCAGTTGAAACAGAAATGAGTTGGGATGAAAGTGGAAGTTCGGTGTTCCAGCTGCATTTCAGTAAATCTCTGCTAATTATTGTAAGCTGGCTATATAGTCATAAGGATGTACAACTGTTTCCCTTTCACAAAAACCTGCCACACAGTGTTTGTGATAGAGTTCAGATAACATGAGGTTTAGTGCTCTGTCATTCAATGTAATGAGCTAGTGAAAGCAAAACTGTCTTCCTTCAACTCCTGCATATGGGGAGCAGGAGAGCTTGGAATGCAATTATAGACAAACAAAAGAAACAAAAAAACCAAAGACACTGTATGTATATGTTCATATCATCAGGTCACAAATGTCAGCTTGAAACCCTTTTGCTGAGTCATTCTTCTCAATCTACAACTTATCTGTGTGTGTAGTACATCTGACATCTCCATGACTAATCCCCCCCCCCCCCCCCCACCCACCTCCCACCTCAACTCTTCTCTGAAGATGGCCAAAGTATTTAGCAAGAGAAACAGTTTACAGGGAAAAAAAACCAACTTGAATCTAGTGAAACAAGGTTCCTGAGTGGCTCCTGGAAATGTGTTTAACAGCTGTACTTGTAAGAATCATGATGATCTTATCATTTGGTCATAACTTTTTTCTGGGGAATCACATAGCTAGCGAGAAAGACGCATGATTCTCATGAACAAAGTGGATTTACCAACCAAGACAGATGCTTCGGCCTACTACTGAAGTCCAGTGTTTACTTTGAATCATTTTATGGTCTAAATTATGCACATGGTGGAATTTGCTGACCACAGTTCAGAAGAGTAAAGAGTTGTGGTGTCTTTTTCTTTTCTTTTTTCAGCACTGGGCCTGATTGTTTCATATATATATATATATATATATATATATATATATATATATATATATATATATATATATATATATATATATATAGATATGTGTGTGTGTGTGTGTGTGTGTGTGTGTAGTGTGTATGTATGTAGGTGCCATTTCTTGCTGGAAGATGAAGTCTGCATCCCCATACAGCTGGTCCACTAAAGCAAGCATGAAGTGCTCCAAAATGTCCTGGTAGACGGCTGCATTTATGTTGGACTTAATGAAGCACAGAGGACCAACATCAGTAGCTGACATGGATCCCAGGTCACCACAGACTGGGAAACTTAATACTGACCATCTTCTCCAGGCTGCTGTCAGCCCTCCCACTTGTACACCGTTTTCTTCCACACTTCTTCCTTCCACTTAACTGTCCATTAATGTGCTTTGAGACAGCACTCAGAGAAAATCCAGCTTCTTTTGCTATCACTTTTTGTGTCTTTCCCACCTTGTGCAGGGAGTCAATGATGGTTTTCTGCACAACGATCAGATCAGCCGTCTTCCCCATGACTGAATTCTTCTAAACCAAGACAGGGACTTTTTTTTTAAAGGCTCAGGGCACTTATGGATGTGTTTTGGATTACTTACCTGATTAGAATGTGACAGTCTGAGCCTACAATACTGGAGTTTTTTTACAGTATTCAATTTTTTTTGAGTTTTTTAAATTTGAGGTTTTCTTAAGCTGCAAGTCCTAATCAGCAACATACAAACAAACAAAAGCTTGAAATATATTGATTTGTATATTATTAATCTATACAATGTGTTAATCGCACCCAAGAACTTTTTCAGAATATTCAAATTTTTGGGGTAGTACCTGTATATATTCATATATGTTCGATATACCAATATTGTCCAACTCTTAAATTCCGATATCAACCAATGCAGAGAGCTGTGAGGTTGTATTTTGCATATTTTGAGAAATACAACTATATTCTGCTCTGTGAGTAAAGATCCCAAAGTATCCTTAATTCAGCCAGAGGCGTTCATTTAGGACATCTGACTGCCGTATATCAGATACTAGCAGGTATTAGCCAACATGTGGCTAATTATAATGTTTCTGACAACTTGGTAACTTAACCAACAATTTAAAACCAGAGATATTGTAGGCAGCTTCAAAGCAAGTCAGTCTGTAGCAGCAGCAGCTGCACCGTAGTCACATGACTCTGAAAGGAATGCTGGGAAAGTTCTTTCAGGATAACAGGGACTTTTCTACATGGACCACTGCTGATGGAACAAGATTCGTATCCAGACTATATTTCTGACTGTATTTCGTTACGGAGCAACAAAATCTCGTGAGATTTCATTTTTTCGATATTTTCTGATATCACATTTAAATGCCAATATCGGCCGATAATATCAGGAGGCCGATAATATCAGACACAGATCCATTGACTTTTTAACACAGAGCTCATTGTTGGGACACAAGTTGATAAAATAAATGAAAAACTGTGTTGTTTAATATTCGATACACAGCGCTCATGGGTCAATACACACCTGTACGGTTCAGTACGAATACCTAATATTTAATATATACCGGTACATATAATATAGACATGCTGATAATATCGGCGGCAAATAATATCGGACATCCTTAATGTATAAATATAACTTTTGGGAATTTAGCCGTTTCTTTAATGGGCAGTATGAATAAATGTGAGGACGACTGCATGTAGTCATGATATCCTTCATTAAAGTTTACCTCCACCTTTAATATATTCATTTTGACGGTGCTGTCTCTGTCTAAATTGTTTTCAGAGTCCTCAGCAAGAATTCATGCCGGAAATATGTGTTGTCTTCAAGCCTTCTTTAAATAATAAGCATATTGCTTAATCTATTGGTACGGCAAATTACACAGTTCATAAAGACAATTTTGAGTCATGTAGCTTTTAATTTGGAGACTCATCATACCGAAAACATTACTCAGTATTTTTGCAATGATGTCAGGAAATGTCTAGTGGAGGACTTATTGTTTAAAATCTTTATACAGTAGGATAATGTGCTATCTCTATTTGGAGGGGGTTTTTTTTTTGCCAGTAAATAGTGTTTTCGATAGTCCTGCTTTTCAGCTTGTGTCTACAAGGCAATGCAGACACACAAGCACTTGATTAACGGATTGTAATGGGATAAAGTGGCACCTCTGTAGAGACGGTCATAGTGCTAATCTTCAGGGTCATTTCCTGTGAGATAAAGGCCATGTCCAATTTCAGTTTTCAAATTTATTTTGGCCTTGTCGCAATGCACAAACAGTTTTAGGTCAATGAAAACAAATATTATAATAAACTCCTTCCTGGATGAAGATATTTATTAGTTTCAGTTTGAAGATAGCGAAGAGAAAGGAGCCTTGACTGAAACCTCAGCAGCCACATAGGAGGTGAAAATATGAGTTCATAGTTAAAGTAAAAGAAGGAAGGTGGGGATGGATCAAACTTTAACCTCTAAACACATATTCAGTGTAAACTTTACCACCAACAATATAATTCAGATGTAGTTTCTAAGGTGAATGTGAGATGTTTAAAGAAGTGAGGGCTTTAACTCAATCTGAAATTTAATCATAATAGTAATCTGAAATATATTTCATTTTATTAAGAATAATGGTGATTTGTCATTTCCTTTTTCCCTCTTTTTTTCTGGGAAAACAGCTGTTGTGCTAAAGGATTCAAGGAAGGGGTGGAGAGCATCTTGTCACAGTTTCACTTTTGCTGTAAGCATGCAGCACCGGTTGAACAATGAATGGTTATCACGATGATGCCTTACTGGCTGGATGCACGCGATTCACATCTGTATTGGACGCAAAGACTCACATGCAACCTAAATGACTGATAACGTGCTACAAACACAGGAAAACTGCAGAATTATCCGTACACATTTCAAATGCACGATAAATATCACAATTTCTCTCCTCTGACTGAAGTTTTATCTTCTAAACAGTTGTGTTATGTGACAGTGAGGAAAAGTGTGAATGTGTAGAAACAATGCACATCATGCTTGTTTACTGATATGTGGGGTTTGTGTGCATAAATGGCAAAACCAGTCTATATTTGAGGACTTGTTTTGATAAGAATAACCGTTTTATAGGAATGTGAAAGTGAAAGTAAGGCTTTACCTGATCTTTGATACACTATATATATATATATATGAAGAGTTCTTTTCCAAAACGAGTTAACCACCATTTAGAAAAAACAGAGTTAACTTCTTTTCGTCGCTATCGGGTACAAACCTCCTATCTCCATTTGACATAACTAAAACCCTCTACATCATATGGGTGTGATTTGGTGATAATATTCAAAAAGTAAAAGAAGAGTTTCTTTGCAGAAGCAGTTAACTCTGTCTTTTCTAAATGGTGGTTAACTCGTTTTGGAAAAGAACTCTTCATATGTATGTATATATATGTGTATATAGATAGAGAGAGAGAGAGAGAGAGAGAGAGAGAGTGAAGTCAGCTGTCTCACAGTATATACAGTAAAGTTCCTCAACTCTCCTTGTCTTCCTTCCTTGACCTCACCCTTGCCTCTCCCTATTCTCATCCATTCAGCCTTCCCTCCTTTCCTTCCTCATCTTTTCATCCACACTTCCTATTTTCTTCTCCCTAATCTCTTCATTCACCCACACTCTGCCCACCCTTTCCTCCATTTATATCCCCTCTTTTTCTTTATCTCTTACAGCCTCTCATTTCTCCCATTCCTCTTTGTGTCATGAATCCATTCATCCCTTCCTCTTTTTCAGATACTATCTGTTTTTTTTATAAAGCCAAGGTTGCTGACATCCTGAGACAGTAACCCCCATCCTAAGTCTCTTCCTCGCTGTACAACATGATGACACTCCACCTGATAAATCTCATCATCCTTGTCCTACCAGAAACCTTCATTACATCACTAAACTCACATTGTTGTGGCCTGACATCTACCTATAAAAGACACCAAACTCGACACTGATGGAAAAAATAATAAAAACCTGAATATGTCTCCAAGTCTGGACACAAATTTCCCAACAGCTCCCAAATTTATTTGAATTATAGGACTCAAACATAACTCCTATCAGTACATGTATAGCTGCTCTTGTTGCCCATGGATGTGTAAAGGTGTCTAATTCTTCACTCCACCTGGCTTCATAACCACCAAAACCATTTGGTTAGAGTAACACTCATCTCTGTGTTTATCGTTAACACTGCTAATCTTTCCAGCAAACAATAATAACTTGACCTTTGTAAAACGCCCCCACAAATACACCCACACAAACACACACAGAAACACCAACACATCACAGGTCTGTGGTTGTCCTATTTTCCACACTGACTCAATTCAACTCAACTTATATCACTTCTAATTCGTAGTATTTGGATGCAATTTTCCCCAAAAGTAAGTTTGAAAGAAAAGCAAGAATTTCCTAAAATCACATGAACCCTGTAATTATGTCATCATTATCACTGCAAGATGGTGCTGTTTTAACGGCATCACGTTGTCTGACCCCGCTTGCTTTCATATGCTAAAAAAATGCACAGAAAATTACCTGAAAACCTCCCAGATTCCCATTTTTCACTTTCAAAGAAACTAAAAGATGAAGTGAAGGTGACATCAGCGAGTTGGTTGTTCAGCAAAAATGGGAAACAAGCTATAGTATTACAGTTGCTGAATGAGTCTTTTAGTGGTAGTCATTAAGTTTCGGCCCATGTTTGTCCAAACTGAGCATTGGATGCATGTTTGAGGTTGTTTGAGTGTCTAAAACCATGAAAAGAAGGAAATGCCACTTCTCCATAATAATACTGTAGAATTTTGAAGGAAAGAGGATGTCTTTACAGTAACAACAAGCAGACACACACACACACACTCATACACAAACATATCAGAAACTTTGTTATAAATTCCAAATTCAACTTGATAGAATTGTTTTGAAAAAAATAAAATAACCTTAAACAACCTTTATAAGTTATTTAGAAGTTTCACTTGCACTTCCAAATCAGACAGACATGTCATTAATCTTCACCAGGTCTGTTAAACCAGTAACAGTGTGAAAAAACCGTAAGGGATCATTTAGCATGGATAAAAGATTTCAGCGGTTTTGGATGAATATGGAGTTATGCTTGGATTACTCGCTACAAAGGTGTAGTGATGGGAGAAGGCTATGATTCAGATTAAAATAATTTAACCCTTTACAAATTGAACAAATTACAGGCGTTTTACAGATTGGGTCGCGCCCCCTAAGAGACAATGCATGTCTGACTTTGAGCTTGATCTCAATTTCCCAAGTTGCCACAAGCTATAATCAAAGTTGTGGTTTATGGCAACTTGCCAATGTGACTTTGTGCGTGCACCCAGTGCCAGTCTTGCAGGTTTACTGCTGAATCAAACTGGTTTTGTTCAGGTCATCTGACTGGAAATAGAAGTCATGTTAAGCTATTTACAGGACAGCAAAGAAGAAATTGAACAAGGAAGCAACAATTAATCTGTGCTTGTGTGTGGTTAAAGGCTATTGTTACATGTTAAAAGTAAAAGGAATCATTATTGATGTCCTTACTGATTATTTAGCATCTTTACTACATTTTCATTAATGCTGAACCAAGCAGCCAGTTAGTTGAACTCAGTAAAAAGATTAAAAATAAAGAAAAACAAGCGGCCTGCTTTTTTTAAACCTCAGTCCTAACCCCCCACCCACAACAAATATCAGCCAATCAGACACATTGTTTCTGGTACAATTGTCGTTTTTGGTTTACATTTCTGGGTGTTTCTTGATCCTGTCACAATGTGCTGAGGAGACGACATCTCATTGTTCTAACCCCGGATCACCCTCTAATGTCATGTTTCCACAAGCAAGAAGGAAATAATGTTATGCTTGGTTTGGACTTTTACTTCAATTACTGGAATTTGCTCAACATACAACATTAAGTTTAATTAAAGATTTATCTATGGTTCCCATGTTGTTTGGATCAGTTTAGGATCCATAACTAAGTCAACTTGGCAAACTTGTGACAATCATTTAGCTAAAGTTAAATGCCATTTTTGGACAATTTTTCTTGTCTTTTTTTTTTCTTTTAGAATTACATTTGTGCCAAACTGATCTCATATTATTGATTCTATCAGATTTGATGGGATTTCTATGAGGGATGTTTGATATTAGCGACTGATATTGACATTAAAACGTGAAACCTGCTCGTATCTGATATCTGGTGTGCAAAATGAACTCCTCTGGTTGAGTTAAGGCTATTTTGGTATATTTGCTCTCAGAGCAAAATATAGTTGTATTTCTCAAAATATGAGCGACACAACCTCACAATTGTCTGCATATATATGTATAGGTTGATATTGAATATTGGAAATTATGAGTTGGATGATATTGGATATAAAAAAAGGCCAATATCGAACATCCCTAATTTCTACTGAAAAATTTGTGTCTTTAATGCTGCTTTGCAATATGATGCTTGGCAATCCTAAACAAATGTTTGTTAGCGAACAGAAAAGATTAACATGTTTCTTTAATAGCATAACAATGGAAAAAGTTTATCAGACAAAACATTATGCAGTCTGAACCTGATGCAAAGTTCATTAACTGTCACTTTACTCACCCTCTTATATCAATAAAGACCAAAATTAAAGTTTTTTTTCCCCTTTTCCATAACTTGTAACCAGGAGATAAATGACTCCAGTGTTTGCTCCAAACTGAAAATTGACTGGATATATAGTTTTCTTTTTACTGTGTGGACACCCCTCAGAGGAGGCCGTTTCCATGGGGACAGAGTTTATGCATTCACGTCTCAGAGGATAAGCCAGCTCACTGAGTCAAACCAGTAAATAACAAGACAGAGAGGAACAGCAACCAGATGAAAGACAGAGCATATTTCATGATAACTATGCCATGTTTACACGCCCTTTCTAGTTATTTAATCATCTTTGAGTAATATTCCTGACTCTTTGAAGTTTCTCGTTTTGCATGTCCCATTAACAACACAAATCCAAAACCTGTCAACAGTGAGAACACAATGATTGTTATTGTCATCGCTGCCAGGATAATCTGTGATTTGTGTGGTCACATGACTCTGCACGTGTTCAACATTGTAGAAGAGCTCCTTCTTGTTGGACTACGAGTTCGTATTTGTGGACAAACATGTCAAAGAAAAGGAGAATAAACAGAAACAGCCCAGTAAAATCAAACATAAAGTATTTCAAGCAACTGATTTTTAACTCTGGGTGTCTCTGTGATACACGTGTGTTCGTGGGAGTTGTGCCGGCGCCTATGACTCACATTCATCATGTCTTAGTGGCAGACAATGAGTTAGTTTAACTACTGAGTGAAGTACTTTATGAGGAAGTGCACTGGCATTACTCTCCCATTTCCCAGTTTGGGTGGACTTTCTGTGAAAAGCTCTTCCTCGGCTCTAAAGCACCAAATGAGACAAGGAAAAACTGATTTTGGTCAGGAGACATCTTTAATTGCAAAACACATATTTTCATTAGCAAATGATAACAACAAACAAACACAAAAGTGTTCAAGTCCTCCATGGGAAGGTTTTTTTCCATGTCCTTGAACACTGAACAAGTAACCACGCAAGCTTGCAACTACAGACATTTTTTTTTTTACAAATTAATTTATCAGTCAGTTTTTAGTTTTAGGACTGAGCGACAAAAATCCACACAGGCACAGGATGAACAAACATACAGAGCGCGACTCAGCCCCGAGGCCAAAGGAGACTTCTTTCAATGCGGCTCAACTGTAGGGGAGACCAGGGATGATTGTAACGCTTTTTGCTTGAGCAAGTGTTACTCAGTGGTCCTTTGTGCTAGAGCTCTCAAATTTTGACATGTGATACCCATATTTGTCTGCTATAAATGCCATACACTTGGACTTCTTCTGAACCATCACAGATGAGTTAAACTAATGTCAAATATGATGTGGTGTGTTGTTACAACCTACCGCATCAACGGGGTGAGTTGTAACACTACTTGGGGATGGATGTAACAATCAAACTACTATGCTTAAAAAAGATCCACACAAATGAATGTATGGAAGCATTTTAATGAAAAATAAAGAAGAAACCATACACTTGTGAGACTAGAAAAATAATAATGATTAACTAAATAAAAAGTATTAATTCAATACCAGAAAAAAAAGATAAATTAAGTCAAGGATAATAGAGTATAAAGTGCTCCATGTTGTGTTTATATTTGTCAAAATGTTATTTGGATACTTTGTAGATCCATGAAACAACCCACAAGCTGCTTCTGAGAGGTGTGGTGCAGACATGCACTGAGTAGGCAACTTGGTAAAAATCAATTGAACAGTTGAACTGTGTATTTTAGGTGCCGAAATACTTGAAAAAGTGACCATAAACTAAGCAAATGGCATAAGGCATAATAAATGTGTTTAATTAGGTTGGCAGTTGTGGCAGATATAGTTGTGACATTTGTTACAACCACCCCCATACCAGGCAGCCATTAAAAAGCTTTAGCATTTAGCTTCAAAGCTAGTACAGTACGAATGCAACACATCAAATTAATCTATAGAAACTACTACTTGAGCTGATGTAAGTGAAACAACTGTATCTAAAACACAACGGACACAATGCAAAAACACTGGTGATGAAAATGTTTGCTTTCATACCTGAAAAGTGTTTTTTTGGCTCCAGAACTGACAGTTTTTAACTAAGAGACACCAGATTTTGCTAATGAGCTCAATTTTCATAAGGGCACAAACTGTGTTGATAGCATCACCACAGCTCCTTTCTAACTAGTTAAACTAAGAGTGTTAACAACTATCCCTTTGTTACAACCATACTCGGTCTGCCCTACTTCCTGTTGAAATGTACTGTTAACATAAATGTTTCTTTTTTGCATCACAGCAGTGGAGGCAGAATAGAGCTTTAACTATGAGAAAGTCATCTGTCTTACAGTATACATAACAGTTACTATAGTTATGTATGTACCACAATAAACACTGACGCATTACAACACAGCAATGAGCACATGTAGCTTTGTCTCCCTCTAGTGGTAGAACAGTGGCATTACACTCATTTGCTCCAAAATCTTTAGCAATTTTCTTCACAGCTATAATATTCTTACATCCCTACCACAAAAAGTAAGGAAATTGGGTGATTATTTATCCCCTTTAATAATACCAAGTGGTTCTGTATTATTGTCCTTATTATGCACCAATGGAAATGCTAATTAGTCACTTTTACAAAGCACAACTCAGGATGGGTGAGACCGAAATTTTTCCTGTCGATACGATACCAGTAGTTTATGATACTTTTTCATTGATACCAATATTGATACCAGTACTTTTTTTTATCCCTTTAAAGAAAATCACATGATTGTACAGTTTGCCTTAATATCTTGAATGCAAGGGCAAGATTAGATATAAGTAAAACTTGAGAACAGTAGTACCGGAAAGAAATGCTTTCAAAACAAAAATAGATTATATTGATGAGTAAATTAAACAAAAACGAGATTAAAAACTTCAGTACAGGTTAAGATTATTTACATTTATTCAGTGGAAAATGTCCAAATATACAGTAAAATGTAATGGTAATATTAGAAATTTACCAAAACATAATGTGCAATAACCTGCATTAAAGGCTGGGTGGATGATGTTTTTCAGGAGCATTTTTTTTTTTTACTACATTGCTTAAAATTTTCTTCCCACCCCAATTGCAGCCAATTAATTAAATTCTCTGACACAAAATAAAAAATGCAGTCACCTATGGAGCGGACAGGACTGAAAAAACCCGTTCCAATCGTCTTGGAACAGCCCGTTCTTAACGACTGAATGATGACATGTCCCTCAAACTCAACTCCATCTTCCAGGATGTCATCCCTCACACAGTCAGGATCATCACTGAATACCTCCAGGAGTGGAGAGGACCTGCTGCCACGAGTCCAGACTTCAACTCAACTGCACACTTTATCAGCTTTGGTGTAGCTGTATGTGTCAAAGTGACAAACACAACCACCCAGGTTGGCCTTCAACAACTCCTGGTTGAGACACAGGGTGCCATCCAACAGTAAAATGTGACCAGAATGGTAACCAGCATGTCTGACAAGCTGTTGTAGCTGCATATGGATTTCCTGCAGGCAACTGAAGTCCTCAGTAGTGTAAAATGCATAGAATGTAAAAAAAAAAAAAAAAAAAAAAGAGAGAGTGCAAACATCCAATCCACCAAGCAACAAAAAAAAAAAAAAGAGAGAGAACACCATGAGTTGAATATTACAGGGGATTTTGGCACATTTTGGGGGGTAATCACTCTCACATTTGGCTTTGTTGCTCATTCTACAGAAGCACAATCCTTACAAGTTATGCCTTGTTGTAAAAGTGACAAATCAGCCTTTTCAATGAGATATAATATAACACCAGCTGGTTTTGTTAAAGGGGAGAAATAATCAACCAAACAGAAAATCTTCATACTTTTTGTGCCAAGTTTATAAATACATGGTTAAATATTAGACCCTAGCTCATCTCATAATGCAGACAACTGTGGAGCAAAGCACGATAAAAGGTTATGAAGAGATATTAGCAGATATTTCCACCAAAGGGTGAAAGCAAGAGAAGAGAGAAAAGTGGAAGATTGTGAAGAAAAATCTTAAGTATGAGGTGAGAACAGTGTTGGAGAAGCTCAGGCTTCGCCTTGTGCCCACTAGAGGACAGCATTTGGTAGTGTTGGGTCGAGCTGCGCTCCAGAGAGGACGGGGAAACCAGAGAAGCAGCATACTGTAGTGAAGGAGGGAGAGAACCAGGTCATGATAAGGTGCAGTGTGGGCGTGCTTTGCCAGATGAGAGATGAAGATCATCACCAGGCTGGAGGTAGAAAGTGTCTCACGTTTTTTCTCCCTCTGCTTTCTGTCATTCCCAGAAGATCCCACCTTTCTTTATAAATAGCCAAACTCTAAATATTATAATTAGTCTTTTTCTCCCCATCACTCATTTCATATCCACAAATGACACATTTATTCTGTGGAGCAGTTGCTAGCTTGCGTAGAGAGGAACCAGCATGGTCTAATGACCTTGTAGCCACACCTTTCATTAATCTGCTGTTGAGTGGGCATATATTCATTCTGTTCTATCCACTTCCAAAGAAAAGACAGAATAAGATGCAAATGACTCGCCTCCTCTCTGAATATTGCCTCATGCTGGCAGAGTGAACAGCATCAGCACACCTTCAGGGTGTTTACAGACCCTCACATGCCTCCTGTTGTGAAAAGGCGACCGTGTACCTCATCAGAAACAATAAGAGGAACTCAGAGATCTGAAGCTGCCAACAGGTGGGCTGAGTGTCTCGCTCTCTGAGCACCTGGCTGCTCGGCTCCCATGCCCTCGTTTTCCCCTGGTGGAGCTCCGTTCCGACAGGTGAAGCAGAAGCGGCTGGAAGGATGTGTATCAGAACAGAAATGATGTTTACTCCCTCCTCAGGCCGACAGTGGGAGTCAGCAGCAGCAGCAGGAGCTGCAGCGTGAGGGGAATTAGCCGTTCCAGTGTGGAGGAGAAGGGATGCGAGATGTCCTCCAGCTAAACACTGACTTCAATGCAGCTACTGTAGCTTTTCCAGGCTGGGCAACACAGGTGTGCTGAGACAAGAGCGTGCACACACTTTCATGGTTTTTGTTCATTTTATGTTGCGGCTGGATCCTCGTCAAATCCACCTCTGCACATACTGCAAATGACTTTCAGCATTTTTTCATCTGTGCCAAATATATCTGAAGGCTGAAGAATTCTTTTATCCATAGAGGAGATGGACTTTCCACTTTATTCGCCTGTTTAGCTGCTTGTTTACACAAAAAGCTAATGAAATGCATTCAGACATTTACACGTGTTCACGAGTTCTGTGGCTTTTTGTTGTTGTTTGTTTGGAGTTTTTTTTTTTTGGCTCTTCTTTATTGTACAGTGTCCTTGAGTCGCCTGAAAGGCACTTTTAAATAAAATGTATTATTTTTAGCATTAAAGTGAGCATCAGAATGATGAATAAAGACGATTTAAGTGATTTTAAACATGGTTTTGAGGCTGGTCTGAGTATTTCAGATACTGGTAATCCACTGGGATTTTCACACACGCAATCTCTAGGGTTTACAAATACAGTATCCAATAAGTTGTGGTTTCTGGGTGGAAATACCTTGCTGATGTCAGATGAAAATCTGGTTGGGGATGATGGAAAAGCAACAGTTTTCAAATAAACACTGGTTCCAACTAAGGTAGCAGAATAGCATCTCTGAACACACATAGCATCAAACCCTGAACCAGATGGGTTACGGAAGCGGAAGACCACATTCTGATGTCTACGTCCAGCAGGATAATGCACCATGTCACAAAGCTCAAATCATCTCCAGCTGGTTTCTTACTTACTTGTACTTTAATGGCCTCCACAGTCACCAGGTCACATCAGATGGATGTACAGCTGAGCGATCTGCAGCGACTGTGTGATGATGTCATCACACAGTTGGAACGTTTCCAACATCTTGTTGAATCACTTGCACACAGTCACTTTTTGTAGCAGACAAGGACATCGGTCAGTAACTGAATTTCCCTCCGATGCCCGGCCTCGTCCAGCTCAGCTTTGCGATGCATGCGAACCTGCTGAGGGAAACTGTAGAAGGACCAGCACAGCTCATGCTGGCAAATTTGATAGTGAATTGAGGGATTTACGGAGTCAGACAACCTGACAAATGGTGTTTGTCCTCACAAAGACAAGCTGTAAGAAAAGGTCTGATGAGTCACAGCTTAAGTAAGACCAAATCCAACTTTCAGCTGCTTTTGTGGCCGTCTCTTGAAGGATTCTCTGGAAACACACTTTGGCCTTTTCAACATTTACACTGTCTGTCAAGGAATAATGGTGCTACACTGCTGGTATAAACTACCAAATACAAACTCTGTGCCAACTTCTGAGCCTGTCGCCTCTGCAGCACCTCAGGATGAAGCCTGCACGTGCAGATACACTGGCCTTCATGCCGTGCTGTGTTCAAAAGAAACAAAGGGATTTTACAATCTTGTGCTCAGATCCTCAGCTGATCCGTCTCCATCGCTTTGACCTTATTAATAATGCTGCCATTGCCACAGATAATTAAAAAAAAACCCTCATATCTGTAAGAAACTTAACTGTGATGAGGACATGTTCATCTGAAATGCTGGAGTTTAACTTGAGCTGGGAAATGAATCAGGCGTCAGGAGGAACGTGAAAGAAACACAATACAACGCAATGCGCAATTTACCTGAAGCTTCTATATTTGTTTCCCAAAATGTGCATTTGCCTTCTCATTTCAGCACCCAAAGACAGAATAAAATCTTACATAAGCATTGTCTCTCAGTGAATACGCGCACAGATAAAGTCAATTACACTGCTGACTTTCTCACAGATAGCAGTGGAAGAACCATCTGCCCCAGAGCTGCCTGTTCTCCTGCTGTAGATGTTAAACAGCAACACGACTGCAACACACACATACACACCGGCAGAAACAACAATAACTCAAAGCACGACTACGGTTAACATATTTATGCAACTGCGCATACACAGCGATGCACGTTGCCAAAGAGAAAGAGTGAGAGAAGTGCAGTTATGCAAATGTGGTGTGAAAGCAGAAGAATGAGCTCGCTGTGGTTTCAGATCAATGTTTGCGCTGTAGCAGCTCTTAAAATCAGATGGAGCAACACAGAGGAGATTCAAGATGGAGATGCACACAAGTGACATAATGCAGAGATAAAAGTATGATCGCAGTGCAGTGAAGTAAAAGGGAAAATGCCTCTAACACAGTGCAGCGTGCATTTGCAGAAATGACACATTACAACATGGCCATACGAGGTCCATCCTCAGTGCTCTCATGCCAGTTCAGCGAGCAAGTAGCAGCCAGGTCCTGATGATCAATAGTACCTGGTCAACTGATCATCAATAAGTGTGATCACCTGTATAAAAAGCAGAAGTTTGGAGATTTTCTTTTATATGCAGCATTCAGGTGCTAATACAATGTAAAGGAGGAAAAAATGATCTCAGAGAAGGAGAAAGCTGCCTGTCACGGGAATGTGAATGTAATCATGCACATCAACGTGGTGCACCCTCTGTGTTTATTAGGGGTGTCACGATTTTGATTTTTTAAATAGAAATCGATGATCGATCATGGTCTAGAGCATCGAAGTCAATCAGAGGATCGAGGATCCCGACATCTCCGCAGGCTGTGAGCATGTGAGCTGAAACAAAACTGCGGTGCAACCAGAACGCAGCGCGCATGGGCCTGATGTCCCTCAGGCCACAATTGAACTTTATAAAAAGTGTGATCCATCACCATCATCTCCGTGAATAAATATATATTACGTAACCTAAAACTGGTTTCGCTCTGAGAGAGGGCTCGCACATGTGTGCTGTTGTCTTTTGTCCTGTAATTTCCCACTTTATTCATCATATATTACAGGCGTTATAGAAGATGCTTCGACATTTCAGAGAGCAGAGAATTTTAGCGAGTTTTTGAATAATGTGCATGCACAAAACCAACCTGCGAGATTCACAGAACAACGTGCACGAGCCTCTCCTGTGTTTAGCAGCAGGTACAGATTCTCCATCGTGTCGCAAACGCAAGTAAAACAGACGTCGTCTGAACGTCGCTAACTGCTAGCAGAATGATGTTAGCTACCTACTCTAGCATCAGACGAGAGTGCACTGCTTCTGGCACGCAGTATTACTCTCACCAATCAATCACTCTCATTGATCAGTCTCGCCTATTACCCATTAAATTGACCGTCAATCACTTTTTCTACAGTAGCAAAAGTGATTGAAGAGCCAATAGACGAATGAAAAATGTAAGGAATGCGGAGATGATTGGCGGATATTTTTTCAGCCCCATTACTTTCACAGCTGATGTATAATAATATCATAGATTCAAAGCTTATAATTTATCATAGTGTATTAAGTAGTGAACCCAATTTCATTGAATATTGCAAAAATTGTTGAAAAAAATCGTCTATAACGCCTGGCTGCCGGCATTTCAATGCTGATGAAAAGCACTAAGCACAATATTGTTGTGCTTAGTTCTTGATGCCATTACATATCTTTTTCATTATTGCAGTTATAGCTTTTTTATTTATTTGTTCATGTTTGTTGAAATATTTAGTGAATAAAACCAATGATTGTTGACTAGTCGAAAAATGGCATACACCTGTGTGCCGTAAGAAATAATAAAAAAAAGAGAATCAAATCAAATTGTGACCCTAAAATCGGAATTTAAATCAAATCGAGGATTTGCAATTTGCAACAGATGCAAGTCTGTTATTATTCCATTGATTCGAATCAGGTGAGATGCAGCAGGATAATAATAAGTCACACCTGTCGCAGGACCAGCCAAACTATGGAAAAAAGTGTGATTTACAGTCTTGAAAATACGGTAACTCACGGTGCAGAATGAAATATAAATATCAAGTATCATCTTGTCCCAGGCAAGACTGTCAGCTGGCCTGGTCATGGCTGCTCTTGGTGTCTGTAGTTTAACGTCATTGGTATAGCCCCTTTGTTTAATAGCAACAACTGATTTAACTGAGATAGTGCTGGTGCTCCTCTTTGAAACTAACGTTTTGTTTTCACACAAATGTAGAGTTACAAGCTGACTATGTTGAGAAACAGAGGTGTCAGATCATGTTATGGATTATTCTGTCTGCTTCATGCTATGAAATCTTACCATCTAAATGACCCTCTGGTTTCATCCTTTCATACTTTAGAGTTGGCCTTAAAGCAACAGGGTTTCTGGCTGGAACTTCAACTGAGGGTTTTTGTTTGTGTGAGTGTGTGTGTGTGTGTGTGTAGAGTTTGCATGCTCTTACCCTGCATTTATGGGTCCTCTGGCTTCCTCCCACAGTTAAAAAACATGTTTATAATTGTTGCCTTTGAATTTTCCCCCCACAAATGAGTGTGAGTGAATGGTTGTTTGTCTCTGTGTTAGCTCTGTGAAAATGGGTGATGGATTTGTGCTACATCAAGTTTTTTTTTTTTTAAATAAATGCTATACAAAATCTGACTGATTCATAAAACAAGACTCCATTAACCCAGAACCAGCCATCAGCATTTCCAGTTTTGGATCAGACCTGGTCAGATTAGAGGACAACTGTGAGATCAAGATGGTTATAGAGGCTGAGGAGTTGTCGTCACAGCGTACCCCCCCCCCCCCCCCCCCCTTTGAACCGGCGTTCCGCTTGATTGCAACTAGACTTGGATATAGGCTAGCTAGTATAAAAGGAGGAAAAGGGGGGAGAAAAAACGCGGGCCCCCGCCCGTACGGGGAGTGAGTAAGAAAAAAAAAGGGGGGGAGGGGCATGTTTGTTGTTCACTTGCTGAGAGCTACGTTGGTCGTGAGTGGAGATGCTGGGTTATAATGTTGAGTGAAGGACTGTGCCAGCTCTTTGCACAATCAAGATGATAAAAAAGGCAAAAAAGGGCACGTTACGGTTTTTTTAAGATCCCCAGTTTGAAAAAAAGAAAAAAAAAATCAAGGATCGTAAATTGCTGAAGTTACAGGGGCGCCGAATGGCTGACAGCTGCAGTCTGAAGGAGAGAGATTACTTTCAGCAACATAAAGCAAGCAGTGTGTTCTCCAGCTAGTGATCCCTTTGTGACCGAAAATTGTGGTATCCTTCAAAAACTACTCCCCAGTGATGCTGTCCTTGCAGATAGGGGTTTTAATGATGAGGAATCAATCAGCACGATGTGCGCCACTATGAAGATCCTTCCTTCACAAACGCTCGTGCCCAGCTGGCAGCAGTCAGGTGGAACGTGTCATCGTGTTTGCAGGAACAAGTAAACAATATTCCAGTCATACCAGTGTGCCTGTGAAGATGCTGCTCTGCTGTAAGAATGAACCGGACACCACGACCCTGGATAAGATCGTCCTTGTTTGCTGTGCATTTGCAAATTTATGCTAAAGTATTGTTGCCAAGACTAACACTGAAGCTAATATGAGTTGATAAACTCCAGTTACTTTCTTTTATCTGTCATTTACTCAGTCTTCAACACCACTGATATCTGTCCGAGTCTGACAGCTTATTTTGGTCTTTCACAAATCAGATACACACTCATCACTGTTTTCTATCTTACAAATAAATGATTAAAACCACGTTAAATATTGCTCTCCTTACACGTGCTTGACAGCTCACAAGTGTTTTCTTAACTAGCAGCATAACAGTTCACACAACCCTTTAACTCAAACCTTCAAATGGTAATTGACAAACCAGTATGTGATGTCTTGATATATTAAAATCATAGAAGATTATTTTATGTGTGTGTGTGTGAGAGAGATTCTACAGCTTCTTTGGTAAGTAAACAAGTGTCTTTATTCAGTTTCTTTTTCTTTTTTTTTTTTTTACTTTTATTTATAGACAAGCTATGAAAAAAGCCATGATTACATTTTGCACTTAAACCCTCAAAAGTCGACAATTAATTTAAAAGTCCAACTGTTGTTTTAATGTACATTAAATGCAGCAAGGTGTCAAATATGCAAGCCATTAATAGTTTAGTTTCAGCTTTCTGAGCCTCCATTACCATGAAAATAGCTTATAATGGAAAGGTCATCCCTAATCAGCCTGCGCAAACAGAAAAAAAAAAGTTAGATGCAACAATGAGAATACAGCGAAATGTTTTAAAGGGCTACCACTATTGGAGAAAGGTACCTTAAAAAAATGTAATCAGTTACACCTGTGTTTGCCAGTTTTATCTTTGCCTGTTTTGTGATGGACTTATGATGATACAGTGATATCGCTGAGCTGATACAAAACGATGAATTGCTCCAATATGGGAGAAACTAAAAAAGGATGGGGAAAAAAGAGACAGATCAATCCAATTTAGTTTTATACAAATATACATTGTTGGAAAGCCTGATTAGTCATGTTTATGTGGTCTAACTTGTATAGATTATGCTTCTGTGGAATGAGCAATGCAGCTACTTATGTGGGAAGTGCTAATGGGCCAAATCCCCCTGCGATATTCTCCTGTTGGTAGTTACTTGTGATTTGAATTGGTCAGTAAAACAGTCCTTAAAAGTTATACCTGATTGTAAAGGCTTCTAATCAGGCTTTCCAATGATGTCTAATACACCATCGGTTGATATTGTTTAAGGAATATGAAGAGTTTCCTACCTTTATCATGTGTTCCCGGAGCTGTCAATCAAAATGTTTTTCCCCCCCAGTTTAGCCCGTCATGCTACAGTTGAGTTCTGCTTTTCTGCACCATGTTATGGGCAGCAACTGGACAGCAACACATTGCACCATGACTGATTAAAAGGAGAGAAAGGGATGGAGCAAGAGATCAGACCAGAGTCCACATCGGTCTGGCTTTTACTCGCTGGAGAGAGCTCAGAGTAGAGACTGGATGCATGACGAATGCTGAATTAGCATCATTATGGGGTCAAAGTTCAGGAGGGACACTTTAACCAAACCAAAATCTACTTACTTCCTTTGCTGCGCTTCGAATATTTTTTAAAGGGCTAAAATGTGAACTGACTAATTAACATAATAAATATTTACTCTGGATCATCTGTTGAAGAAGATTAACTATTTTTTGAGGACTAGTGACCCAGACAGGAATGGACTGACTCAACCACAGCAGAGTATTCCCTCTGTACATTTTATGACACTGTCCATGTGGGACATTCCATCCAATCAATTGAGATGCTTTTTGCTGAATTTAAGCCGAGTATATTGATATATGCTTCAATATGAAAGCCACTGCTTCTGTCACATAATCAATAAACACTAATCATCTCAGATCATAGAATTTCTTCATACTTTTGTCTGCTTATCTTTCTGGTAGATGTTGACCCTCACCTTTTCTTTTGAAAAGAAAACGCTGCACATTGATTAAGAATTGATATCAAGAAAATAAAGAAATCCCAACGGGACATCTGCTTTTCATCAAACAGATTCAAATATCCTTCTCCAATTGAGTTTATGAACATGCCAAAATCAAATCTAAGAGCTGCATACAAAAACATAGAGATGTTATTGTATATAGCTTAAATCACAGACAATATGTCACCATCCTCCTATCTCCCAGCCCAACTGTACTGGCTTTCATCAATGATATTATTGAACATGGAGGCAGGGTTCCCTGTATGAACCCACTCTCTAGTTCCATAGCCCTGGGGAGAAGTTGCATCATATCCTGTGTGTTGGAAGTAATATAAAAGAGCGCAGCGGCTCAAGCTATATATGAAATAATGAGTCACTGTCAATGATGAGTCTATACATATATGCAGGCTAATTCAGGTGCTCTCAGGTATGCCACCACCTGCGTCTCTTGGTGCCCGTCACCATTACAATTTAAGTTCTTTTTACGGCAGTCTAGACAGACAGTTATGTAATCCTGCAGGTAGGAGCGCCTCAAACGTAGAGGTATGAACTGGAAAGAGACATTTGAACCAGCTGAATCTACGGTAGATCTATTGACGAGACCAGGCTGGACTGCGGATGCTGTTATCTGTCCTGCAGCTAAATCAATCTCATCTAGGTCACTCACTGCCAGCTGGTTGTGAGAGTGCACATGTGCGCACATATGTATATGTGAGGAGAGCAAGGACCAGCTGGGACTATGGCTGTCATGGTCCTGAAAGTAATTCCTGTGGCTTTAAAACAGGTGTGAAATTACAACTAGAATTACATCAGCTGTCAATGTGTTGCTTTTAATTTTGTCCTGCATATAAAGAGATAATGATCATTTAAAATCTCCATGAACTTGAAAACTGCACTCGCTGTCAGCACCAGCACTCACGCTATTTCTCTCATAAAATGTTGTCTATTTTTTAGAGATTAATCACTGTATTACACTGAATAACACTGACTAAGTTGGCGTGTACATTTGATCCAAGGTCTGGGAGGAAATTTGCCAATTTCTATAGATCAATAATAAATCATTTCAGCAGTTTGTGGATTTTGGCTGCTACCATGCAGTGCTCTGCAACCATGTATAAGAAGGTGGTACATGACAAACTAACCACATGTCCTGGCAGATTGTTGTTCAAGGCATCCTTCATCTCCTGGTTTGTCTTCAAGGTTTTTCACTCTGCCATGCCAGTTCTCCACATTTGACCACTTTTGATGGATACCAGTGACTGCAAACAGGAACTATCAACAGAATTCACTGTCTTGGATTTGTATTAGTCCCAGAATACCATCAAAATTTGGCCTCAGATTATTCAGACGTCTCCATCCTTCAAATACAACTCGATTAACTTGCAGTTTTTATAATGTGACCATGTTATCTACTTCTCTGGTCCAAGCAGCTCCTGAAAAATAATAACTTAGACTCATCACTCAAGAGCAGCTATAGGTTGATATTATACCCTCCTTTCTCAGTAAGATTGAAGCTGTTTTTCAGCAGTTACACAACTTCCTGACACTAAATAACACTTTCAATGTCTACCAGTCAGATTTTGGGCCACATCACAGCACTGTGACTGTCCTAGTTACAGTAAAGTCTTCAATAACATCCACTTGAGCACAGATAATGGCAACTTCAGTCTTGGTACTAAAACATCTCAGTGCTGAATGTGACACAGTTGGCCAAAACATCTTACTAGATCATCCGAAAAACTGTGTAGGACTTTCTGGCACTGCAATTAATTGTTTTGAGACCTAGTTAAAAGACTAGGACTACCTTGTATGTCTATAGGTAACAATAAATCTTGGCGAAAACAAAAATAACCTGTGGAGTTCCCCAAGGCTCTATCTTGGGGCCACTGCTGTTCAACATCTACAAGCTCCCACTAGCTCAAATCATGAAAAATAACCAAATATGTTACCATAACTGTGCTGATGATACAGAACCTTACAGAACCATCTCACTAGGAGACTATAAACCAATCCAAACACCGATCAGATGCATTGATCAAATTAAAGATTGGATGTGCCAGAACTTTCTTCAGTTAAATGGAGACAAAAGTAAAGCAATAGTTTTTGGAGCCCAGGAAGAAAGATTAAAAGCCAGCACTAAGCTTTAAACAGTGACTTAAAAACCAAAGACAAAGCCAGAAATCTTGGAGCAGTCCTTGACTCAGACATGAATTTCAGATGTCACATTACGATAATTGTTAAGTCAGACTTTTCTCAATTAAGAAACATATTGAGAATTAAAGGACTGATGTCTCAGCCAGATTTAGAAAATTCTTTCCATGTATTTACATTTTGTAGACCAGACTACTGGAACGCTGTCTAAACAGGTCTTCCTAAAAAGTCCCCCAGACAGCTGCAGTTAGTCCAGAATGCTACTGCACAGTCGACCAGTCCTCAGATCTATACTTTGGCTTCCTATTTGTTGAAACATTAACTTAAAAATCCTGCTGTCAGTTTACAAAGCACTGAATGCCTTAGTGCCAAAATGGAGTCAGAATCTTCTGGCTTGTTATGAGCCAACCAGATCCCTCAGGTCATCAGGGTCAAGTCTTCTTTCTGTTCCCAGAATCAAAACTAAACACAGACAAGCAGCGTCACAATCTTTATGTTCCTCACATGTAGAACAAACTCCCAGAAAACTGCAGGTCTGTTGAAACTCTCAACTACTTTAAATCAAGGTCAAAATCTTTATTTGCCACCTTTTGTCAAAGAAAGTTAATTCCTTAATCTGTAACATTTATTTCCTGCATTTTATCTATCTTTATTTGATTACTTTTTAAAAAAATTTTTTTTAGTTTTTTAATTTAATGTGTTCAAAGCTTTCTCTGCACACCACTGTAATGCTTTTAATGTGTTATGTAAAACAATTGTCCTGTGCATGAAATGAGCTTGCCTTTAATTGGTTTAGTTATTTTGTTTACATAAACCCACTGGCCATTTTATTGAGTATGCCAATTCAAATGCTTGTTAACACAAATAGTTAAAAATGCCAGCAACTCAGTGCATTTAGGCATGTAGACATAGTCAAGACAACTTGCTCAAGTCCAAACCAATAATAATAATAATAATAATAATAATAATAATAATAATAATAATAATAATAATCAACAAACGTTGCCTGTGTGATAAGTCTCCGTTTCAGCAACCAAACTCAGATGGAAGGGTCAGAATTTGGTGTGCACAAGTTACATTACAGCTGTGGCTTCCTTGCAGCCTTTTTATCAATGGTTTCACACTGGTAGAGATGATCACTCTAAGGTGCCCCTGGGGAATATTTCCAGTATATTTTTGTCTCCTCTAGTGGCCTACCAACTGAACAACTCAGCCACATCCATCCCTTTATGACCAGTGTAGCATCTTCTAATGTCTACCTCCAGCAGGAAAATGCACCGTGTCACAAAACTTATATAATCCCCAACTGGTTTCTTGAACATGACAATGAGCTGACTGCACTCCAATGACCTCCAAAGTCACAAGAACAAGATGCTATCATGGCAAAGTGGAAAATCTCTGAGGTCTATGCAAATGAAAAAACGAGCAGGTCTAAAGGCAAGATGGGGTACAACCCGGTACCAGCATGTGTGCCTAATAAAGTGGCCAATGAGCATACCTAATGTGGTGGAAATTCTAAGAAAGACCCAGATGAGGTGATCTTTGCAGAGTATAAAGTTTATTTTACAACCAGGTTGGAGAAGATACACGCAATCAGATTGTGAGCACCTTCTGAAGGAGTATGGAAGGAACCAGTCTTTTTATCCAGTGACGGAGAAGAAAAAAAGCTGGATCAGGGAACTGTTGCTGTCACAGTTGACATGAATCACACATCCTTATCTGAAGCTGTATGTGCTATGTGCCTCACTCATCTAACTAGCAAGCAAACACATATCATGACTTCAGACAGTTGAGGCCAGTTCTCAAGAACACCTGCAATTTTATCATTAGCTAAACCCTGAAAAAGAGAACATCATACTCATATTTCATATTGGTGCAGAAACGATAACCCATTCGGTGAAGGTCTGCGTTGCAATTAAAACTTAAAATACACAAATATACTTGCTTAGGTGCATAAACTCAATGTGCTCATACTAAGCTCAGTGTGATCATAAAATTTCCATTACACTAACCAAAGCAAGGTTTAGCTGTCTCAGTTATGAATTAGTACTTACTATAAAACTGGCCATTTTTCCATTCATATTGCAACTCTGTGAATAAAAAAAACATGGGACACTGTTATTTCCATAATGTCTTTAAACACACCAATCTGTAGAAAATGTGAGCGACAAATGAACTTAGGAGTAGTTCAAGTCTCTAATAGCACTTATCTGTAATGTCGTGGAAAAGTGAGTGTGTTAAAGCCCCATCCCTCCTCTCTCCCTCTCTCTCTGCTTCTCTCTCTCTCTCTCAGCTGCTGTCAGAGGTTTTAAAGAAAAAGAGGAAGCGGAGGGAGGGAAGAAGCCAGTGCGACGGCAGCAGCTACCCAACTGACGTGCCAGACAGATAAAACTAACCAACACTTTTAAAAAAAATACAAGAAAAACAAAAAAACACCGCAACTCACAGACTAACGACCGCGATACACGACTTTTGCTCCACTGAAAGCGTTTTTAATTCACTTTTCATTGCTTCTCCTGCGGGATCCACAACTTCGGTTGGTCAGTTGAGTTGCAGAGCCGGAGCGCTGCGCTGACACCCGGAGAATGGCAGACTCGGCGGCGACTAACAGCGACGGGGAGGACGGACCCCGTCAGCCCATGCGGGGCTTCGCGCGACAGGGGGCCCTCAGGCAGAAGAACGTGCACGAGGTGAAGGACCACAAATTCATCCCGCGCTTCTTCAAGCAGCCCACCTTCTGCAGCCACTGCACCGACTTCATCTGGTGAGGAGCGCACGCGGGGATGGGTGAACGGTTCATGGGAGGATAGCTTTTCGCCCAATTTACCTTGTTTTTTTTTAAGTCTTAAATTGAGCGTCCCTTTGTCAAACTATGCTATCACATAAATAATAGTCAAAAAAAGTGTTTAACAGTGTTTCATAGCTTGTTTAGACAGTGTGGATACAGGAATAGATGAAAACGAGACCTCCAGTGTTTGATAGCAAACACCTGTTCCAGCCTTTTTCTTGCACTTGTTGATACTCTCTCTATAGGGCAGAAAAGACAAGACAGAAAAGATGTGGGCTGCACCAGAGACATAGGAATAGCTGCAGACCATTGTTTGATGCTATCAAGTAGGCAGAGGAACTAAAAGAGACTGAAAAAACAAAAACAACAAAAAAAACAACATGTTCTCCAAAAGCAGCAGCAGCCAGCTGGGATAACCTGAGTGGCAACAAAGTGTTTCAAACACTGACACAGCTCCAGATCCAACTTCAGCCTCCCAGCTCGGCCTCTCCCCCCCCCTTCATTTTCTCCTCTCCAACCGTCACCTGTGCAGACATGTCCCCACACAGCCCACCTGGGTTTACTAGACAGTGAAACAGATCTGCGCTCGGGTTATGAAATGAATTTAGGGCTCTATTTTGGCCTAATTTGTCCCGTTTATTATTATCATCTGCGATGTGCGCTATTCCCAGAATGGCTCTCAGTTAAGTCCTGTGACAAGCTTTTTAATTTGTGAATGGCTAAATGATTTGACCTAGAAGAGTGTGTTCATGGACTTTAATAAGATGGATCGGCTGTAAATACACCCAAGATATGAATTTTATGCCTTGTGTAATAATGTGTAATATCTATCTATCTATCTATCTATCTATCTATCTATCTATCTATCTATCTATCTATCTATCTATCTATCTATCTATCTATCTATCTATCTATCTATCTATCTATCTATCTATCTAGGTCAATAAGTATGATGAAAAAGAACAATGAGAGCACTGAGAGATTTCACACCCGTGGAGATTATCTATTTGCAGCCACAATATGAAAACGAGTTGGACTGTGTGTGTGTGTTCATGTTCATGCATGTGTGTAAGCACCTGAAGGCGTCCCCGCATTCCCCCTTACCATTCCATTAGGTGTGGCTGACCATTTTGCCCTGTGGGCAGCAGTGTGTGCAAGTGAACATGCAGCGTCATTCAACGCACCCCTCTGCTTGCACATGTGTGTGCACGCGTGTTTGAATTTGTTACAGTCGGTGCCTCGTTAAAATGACACACACACTGTTTAGCATTAGCTTCCATCATGCAAACAAGTTGAAGATCCATGCCAACCTGTGTGCGGTTTGTGTGTACTTTGTGTGCTAATTGCTCTGTCTTTATGTTTTCTCTGCAGGGGTTTTGGCAAGCAGGGATTCCAGTGTCAAGGTGGGTCAATTAAAAAACATACACACACATCCCAACACTAGTTGGTGGTCCTGCATATTAGTGATCATCACATCCTCTCTCTTTTCATTTCTTACTTTCCTGAATGCTTGAGAGACGCGAGGTTTAAAATCTTCTAAATCTTCTAATCTTTTAAAAGCTCTGGGATTTAAATAAGAACCAGTGGATATAAAGAAGGGAAAAAAATGGTTGTTATTTAGGGTTAGAAAATGCTTTGTTTATTAGAAAGAATTAGCTAAATGCAGCTGAGGATTTGGTTTTTCCACTGAATAGACAAACAGTTTCTTCCGTCTATTTGTGAAAACTTACATAGGACTTTTGTGACAAATTTTTAAAGTTACACATTCTATAGGTGTGTATACTGTTAGGGAGGATCAAGGTGTGATGAAATGAATAGTGTCCTTTTTTTTTTTTGCCTGAAGCAGAGTACTTAAACTATGGTCCTGAAAGGCCACCGTCCTGCAGGTTTTAGATGCCTCCCTGCTGAACAGACCTGACTCACATTCATGGGTCATTGTGCAGAACTTGAGAACAAGCTGTTGGGCTCATTTCACTTGAATCAAGTGTGTTGGAGCAGGAAACAGGAAAAGTATTTCCATTTTATCCAAGTATCTCTGAGAGATTGACACCTTGGATTTTTCAGTTCACATCCAAGTCCTGTGGTATGATAGGACTTGGAAATGGCTCATCAGGCTCCCTGATGGATGATAACATAACTGCAGCAGGGATTAATACCCTGACAGCTTTACATCCCTTCGTTAAATTAAGAAACGCTAAAAAAGCCATTTTCCCATGAAATTTCCCTTTATTTTTTCCTCTTTTCAACCAACCTGAGCTCTAGAGGCAGATTCAGGTTCCCTTTTACAACATTTGCCACAATATAAGCGGAGGAGGAGCTTTTGGCATTTTTATTTCTATTCAATTTGCTTGAAGTCTTTCTTATTTTTTTCCCCACTGTTTTAACAGCCAGGATGCTCAAGGATTTTCTTGTCTCCTAGCAACAGTGAAACATTCAGACGCAGCCCTCTATATGCTGTAGGATGGCTGAGGTGCTTTTCAACACAGCAGCGGGTTAGCTGGTAATTAGCACATGCATATATGTGAGGTGTCGGTCGTATGCTTCAGGGGAAGCATGTGTTTCACTGAAGCCTTTCATGAGACTTCAGAGAGGAAGGCATGGAGAGGCAGGTTGTGCCGTCACAGTTTGGAAAAAAAGAAGTGTTTTAAGTCATAATTATCCAGTTTTGCTTAAGTTTTGGGTTAAAATAAAAGTACTATAATGTGAGGTGTAGCAGGGAAGTGTGTGAGACTTGGCAACAGTTTACGTTTGCTATGTTTCAGCTGTGTGTGTGTGCATGACCTGAGCTGCTTTTTGGCCCGTTTGTCTGTCTGGAACAGGTTATCTCTTCCTTAGAGCTCAGGGTGAAAGGGAATTCCTCTACAAGGTCACATACACTCTGTCACACACACAAGTGAAGGGAGATACCAGTGTTTGGGTGCTTTGGCAGATGTGTTAGCTCTCAGAGAACTAAACAGAGGGTGTGTGAGCGTAACAAGGTAGTTTCACATCAGAGATTTGTTGTATATGGTGATATATTATTTATTAGGAATATTTATGTATGTTCTTTTTGCTGTTGCAATTCTAATTCATAGAGGAAGGGAAATTAGGACTGGACGATGTTACAATCATGCAATGTGAAGCGTTTAATTGCGTGATGATGATTTGACTTATGAAATATATTTTTACACAAATTCTTCAGTGTAAGTTGCTGAGCTTAGACGTATTAATGATGGCTGCTGTCCACTTCTGCACCCGCGTGTCAGTTAGCTGTAGAGCGTGCACAAAAGCAAAAAAACAACCTCCAAGTGCAATGCAGCCCCAGTGACACGCCTGTGCTCGTTCTACTTCTCGTTATTAGAGATTTGTAATATTGATGTTGAGCATGTTCAAATGGTAAAAATGGTATAATGTGCAGCTCCATCAGCTTCATCAGTGGCACTTGTGGCATTTTGAACCATTTCTGAATGATCTTTGAAAAGGCTTCTGGGATTAATAATGCTTTGCCTTTTCATTTTTTTTTCCTTTTTTAAAATGTCTTTTTTAAAATCAGTTTTAATAATAAAATAAATAAATAAATAAAATCAAGGTTTGACTTTTGACTTAATCTCCAGTACAATGCACTGGTGTAGAACTCAGCCTTGTACCTGGTTCAGAAGAGAGACAACCAGCAGCAGCTAGCAATGCATGATTAAAAAGGAAGTCAAGTTGTGAGTTTCCATTATTTAAATCTGGTTAAATGTTTTTGAGATCTGCTTACAGTCACACGATGAGATAGATTTTTTTTGCAGCTTTTGTTCATCTTGCATTGCTTTTAATTAATTGCAGCATGCAAATGGGAATCTTACTAAATTGCACGTGTAGTCCCTGAATGCTGCACACAGAAAATGAATGTTATATGTGAATGAGTTGATTTTTGAATCAGAAATATAACTTTTCTTATGGTGCAGTGCAGAGAATGAGTACGTTCGTCTCAATGCCTGAGGGAAGAAATTAGTGTGAAGTGAGAACATTGTGTACAGTGAACAGTTCATGATTTTACTTCGGCTGCCTTGCAGTTACTCCTAGTTGCTCTTTTCTGCCTTAAAACACATGAAAAAAAAAATTTAAATGAATTGGTTGAATTCCTCAACTAAAAGGAGCGAGCGCTGCAGACGTGCCCCCTGTGTAACGTCCTCTGGATGACAGAGCAGGCTAAGTGGCGCACAGAGAAGGGGATTGGGGGGATTGGCGTTACAGCCTGCAGGGGGGAGGCACAGGTGGGCGGTCATTTAATTTCTCTCCGTTTGAGTCAAATGTGGCTGATATAATGGGAGGCTCTGCTGTCACTCACATTACCCGAACGACTGACTGATTTCTTCAGGCTGTTGTACATGTTTGGAACTGAAGCTCCCTATTTGGTATTTTTCTCCTTCATTCATATGACACTTTAATGAAAAAAAAGAACAACTCAGTTTGTCAATTAAGTAATGAAATAAACTCGAAATTCATAAACTTTAGGCAGACTTTTATTTAAAGGTAGAGTCCGAAGTCCCTCCAGCGTTTCTGTTTGCAAACAACAGTATTCAAACTTAGAGCTCCTTCCTCTCAGGCTAACGGCTGCCTCGTTCTAGCTAGCCGATTCAACTTCAAGCTTCTCCTTCAGAGCTCAGAAGCGGCTACAAGCCAAACTATTATTAACCTGGTTTTCCAAAGTGCATTATCTGAAGCTCTTACCTTTTCTTCGGTGCATCCACAGTGTTTTCTTTCTTTCTTTCTTTCTTTTTCCTTCGAGAGTTTGAGTGACTGGCATCTGCTCCAATCATGAGCTTATTTCCACACAGCGTCATGCTCTTAGCTCTGTCATTGGCTGCTGATATAAACAGAAATCTCCACCCAGAAACGTCCCTAACACACCAAAACCATGCAAAAGAGTGAATTACAGGCAGGGGGAGAGAGAGTTGTGTTCAAACGCACCACGGCACGGGAGAAGAGGCCCAAAGGCGATTTGAGACGGATTTCACTTGCTCAAGTCTAATGTTTATTTTTTACGGGGGGAACTTTGGACTATACCTTTAAATGAAAGAGAACTTGACCAGTTTTTTTTTCTTTTGTGATAAAGATTGAATTAATTTTCAGTTAAAGGTGAAAGCTACAAGTTTAATTCCTCCCCGCCAGAAGGTAGCGCGCTAACACTTGCTTACTAAATTAGCATTAGCAACGTTACAGAACTGGCTAACAGTAATTTACTCAGGAAAATGTTTAACTTGCATATCCAGGAGGAAAGTGTCAATTTCCACAGGGCTTTTGAACCCTTTTGCTACCTTCACCCTCATCCTACTTCGTTATTTGTCCACTTGAATTTGGGAAATATAAGATAAGGAAGATGTTATTTCTACACATAGCAATCGAGCTAGCAACTCCGGAGCTAATGCTAACGGTGAAGAATCCCAACTTTGGTTATCAGATATAAATATTACTATATTTTGGGAGGTAAAATGAATACTTTTATCCTGCACCCCTGTAAACATTCTGTGGATGTATTATTTTCTAAAAAAAAATTCTTGTTTTGATGAAAAAGTTGTAACTATCACCTTAAATAAATGGCTAAATGTCATTCAGAAGTTAGAAGAAAAGGAGAATTATATATAAACTAGTAGAAAGAACAAATGTACTTTCAACCTGTGCATAAAGCAACATATCTAATACGTTCTTTGTTGTTTGTGTTGTTTGTGCATTTACATAAGATTCATCAAAGCTAACGTGTTTATACATGAAAGACAGCCCACGTTGTACATTTAAAATGTAAAATGTTATGTTTGTTTGTAATCTGATTAGACATTAAACAAGAAATTTCTGCAGTCTTTATTTTCTCCTTCTTTCCATGTTGATAATGATGCAGTATAGCACTGTGGTATCTTCATATCAAAAAATTATTCAATCTGATATTTCACTGGCAGATATCAAAGAATCAACTCTAGAATATCAACAGGCCTATCCCTATTTTTAAAAAGCCGTGGCTTCCAGTAGTTGTGAAAGCAACTGCAGGTGAAGAGCAAAAATGGTGTCCTTGATGTGAGGGCGGCGTGGAAAGAAAGTCGTTCAACTTCAATTAAGTTTTTTATATATATTTTTTTTTACTGAAGTAATGTTTTTGTCGAATCTCAACCAGAAAGTGAGAGAAGTGTTTTAGTAAAGCGTCATCTTGCCTCTGAATGTCTGTTAGTTTCATTCTCACATACTGAATTGACCCAAGGTCGCCGCACTTAACTGCTCCGTCCAACCACCCCTCCTTCCTGTTTATAAGGATTTCGTGACATCCTATAGACATAGCAAAGCATCTTGTGGGGGCCCTACTTTACAGGACAGAGTTACGAGCTATATCGAAGGGCATGAGCAAATAACAGATACAGTTTCAGTTCCACTGAGTCATTTCTACCTACGTACATCTTATCAGATATGCTGGTGCGATGCAGGTGATGATGCTGGTGTGCACAATCACCGTCTCCGAGCTGAAATGATGGATTATGCTGCGCGCGTGTTAAAATATTCAATTGTTTTCTTGTTCAACGACATGTCAAAGCCCTAAGATTTTAAAGAACCTTCAATATCATAAGACTAATATCATTAGCATAGCTAAAATGCTTATAGATTGATCAGCTTCTTTTCTAAAATCATAATTTTGTTGGGTATTTGTAAAAAAAAACAAACTGTAACCCTAACTCTCTATGCATTGAATGTGAGTTCTTTGGCTTTAAGCTTTACACATTGATAGAAAAAAAGCTCATACTATTTACGAAGGAAAAAAAGGAAGCCAACCAGCTGTTTGAATGCTGGTTTGATGCTTTTATTTTTACAAAAACAGGTATTGATGCTGGCTGAGTTTTGCACATTGTGCAACACGGTGTAACGACGTTGCATGTTGGAGAAGCTGACTCCCACAGTGTTGTTGCTGTAAACAATAAACTGGAATGCCTCAATGGGATTCTGCTGTTTAGTTTTCCATCCGCTACAGAGTGTGGGACTTGCAGAGCGCTAGCAGCTTCTACAGTATTATGTAATGTTTATTTCTAAGAAATTTATGAGGATGAGTTTTTTCTTTCTGAACCAGGAACATGTGTGTGTGTGTGCATGTGCTTCATGTGCCACTCAATGAGCTGGTTAGCTTTTATTTCCTAAATGGCTGCTTGTGCAGAACTGTGTGCTCTAATGCTTCCATGCAACTGGTTTGGTGTATTCATGTGTGTGTGTCTGTGCACATGTTCCAAATGTGTGTGTTAATAATGAGTTGGGATTTAGTTTGCAACAGGCTGTTGAGTACCCTCCACTGTCTCCTTGCAGAGCTAATGGACAAATTATCCCTTTAGAGAGCTTGAGAGGGGATGGAGGGGACGTTGAGAGGGAGGAAGTGCAAGAAACAACACAAGTAGGGGACTGAAGGGGGGGAGAGGGAGAATTAGTGGAGGTTAAAAAAGAAAGCAGATGCATGAAAAGATGAGGAAATGGAAGGGTGTGTAGGCAGACAGAAAGGAGATATACTGAATAAGTGTTGGAATTCATTATGGTGAGATGATGCAGAGGGGTGAGCATGCATTGGAAGAAGAGGTTTGCATGAGGCTTTGTCAAAACTAAAAGGATGCTCCGGTTGAGTTTTAGGAAGAGAGCTGGAGGAGATACTGTATACTACAGGTCCTCAAGAACAGTCACATCTTCCTTTTGTTGTACAGTAAGTTGTAGTATGAAACAGTGCAGTGTTAAGGAAAAGAATAAAGGAAGGATGGATAGGTCAGGGTGGAAATTTCCTTATAAGCATCCTAAATATGCTGATGTTACCATCAGACAATAAATGGTTAAAATGGTTGTGTATAGGCATAGACTGGGCTTGTGAAGCTGTTCTGTACTGCAGCTAAAAGCACTTTTCAAAAGAAGAAATGCAAATATTTTTTAAGCTTTCTTTGACTGACGCCATCTTTTGTGTTTGAGTTTAACTGGTGGCTCTTTTTTTGCGATCCACCCAGCTGCTGTTTGGGCACGGCGCCCACATCTCTGGAATCGCATCATATGTTTTCTGGCTGTACGTCTTTTTTTTTTTTTTCATGATTCTGCTCAGGTTCAAATGAGCTGGTGAATATTTGCAAATGCTGGTGTCTGTTGCCGGGGCTGAATGCAGCTCAGGTGCTTCTGCAACTAAAACCTTGTGTGGGTGGGAGGTCGCAGGATCCAGAACCTGCCTCCTACACATGCACACACGTGAAACCGCACACACACACGCTTAGAAAAATGCATGCAGAAAAAAAACAAACGGGTTTTCACGTTAAACGCACAAAGACCGACACAAAGAGCGGATGCTGAGCTGTATCACTGAGATGCTGAGGCAACGGAGAAAGGTTAAAAACATTTGACTGGTATCCAGCATTTTGTTTCCTCCTCCTTTTTCTGCTTTGGTTTTTCTTTGAGTCACTGGTTCGTTTGTAACTCACCGCTGTGCTTCATCCTGCCTTTTGTTTGTTCCCCCTTTCTCCCCACTTGCTTTTCTGTTTTTACCGTCCTGCCTCACAGTTCTTTCTGTTGCTCTCCCGCCTTCTGCCTGTCATTCCCCCCTTTTTTTTCTTTCCTCCACTCCTCCCTCCACCTCTGTCTTTATCCCCTCTTTCTCATGAGTGGCTGTGTGCTAGAAGCTGTGGGCTTTGATGCTTTTATAAATAGCTAAAGTGTTCCACCAGGAGCACCACCAAATGGGATGGATGGATGGATGGATGGATGGATGGATGGATGGATGGATGGATGGATGGATGGATGGATGGATGGATGGATGGATGGATAAGGGAGTGGAGAGGGGGAGTAAGAGGAGGCTTGGGTGTGTAGGTGTGAAAGGAAACTGGTGGAAATCAACAGAAAAGAAGGAAAAGAAGTGACAGAATCATAGAGGAAGTGTTAAAGTAAACAACAAAACCCACGAATCAGACAGTGAATTACTGTTACTTTCAATTTTGCAGGCTTCAAAATCTCTTCTTGTTCATGAAACAGATGCTTTAAATATTGTAATATTACATGTTTTTCTAAAGAATACCACTTTTTAATCAAAAATCTTAGATGTAGCTTCACATTATCCAGAATTTATATGAATAGTTTGATTATCGCTGTCACTGTTCTATTTTTTTTTAATGATAATGATCATATTTTACCTCTAAAACAACACATCAATTCTAATGCTGTTATCAGGCGATGCATCAATTTATTTATAGTTTCTAAAACGATAAGAAAGCCATGATTCCATCTACAAAAAGAATTTAATGCGATTTAATGCAAATGTCTTTATCAATCAGATGCGTGTGCTCTAAGAACACATGCACAGAAAGACTGCAGACGGCACAAATGACAGAAGACGGGAAAAAATCTAAGATTTATGAATTACAGAAAGTAGTAGATTTCATTTAATCAGACTTTTATCATTCCGTCGACATTTGTACACTACAAAAACTCAAATCTTACCAAGCATATTTTTCTGATTTCTAATCAAAATTGATCAATTCATCATAGTTAATATTAGACAAAATCACCTGAAGAGAAACATTTCAGTGAGACATCTGAACTTGTTTCTAGACAATGCATCTTATTTCAGGAAATCTTATCAAGAAAATTTCACTTGTCCCATTGGCAGAACTTTTTGCTTATTACAAGCAAAAAAAAAAAAAAAAGAAAAAAAAAGAAGAAATAATTCTGCCAATGGAACAAGTGAAATTTGAGTAAGATTTGAGTTTTTGCAGTGTAAGTATTTGCTATGAAAGAAGAGCGAAAATAATTTAAATTGATAATCAAGTTTGGATGAAAGAAAGGAAATCAAGCATTTCATTTTTTAAACAAATTTTTAGAAAATTATTTTGTTGCAAATTTTTTCAAGATTATTTAAAATGTGCAATGAGAACCCCTGACAAATTGTGGAGACGGCCTCATCAGAGGTTTCCTCTGGTTTTGTCTGGTTAGAGTTAAAGACGCTGAACGTGGGAAAGTTACAGTTATATGACCCCAGTTCCAAAAATGAAAGCAGAATATAATAATTTGAAAATTTTATGAACCCTTGTTTTCTTTCCAGTAAAACAAAAACACGTTAAATGTAAAAAATGTTATCATTTCATGGAACATATCAACTCATTTTAAACTTAATAGCAGCAACACATCTCAAAAACTTGGCATGGCTGGAAAGGCTGCGAAAGTAATTGGTGAAAATTCATTTTAAAAAAAGAGGAGCATTCGATGATTTGATAGTTTGATAATTTATTCGATTAACTGGCAACAGGTGAGGAGCATGAATGAGTATAAACGGAGCACTGCAGAGTGGCAGAGCCTGGAAACATCACCCTGTTGCAACTTGATTTGGAAATCATTGCATTTTACTTTTATTTACATTTTGCAGTGTCCCAAGTGTTTTGGAATCAGGGTTGTACATCAGTATTACTGCAAAAATAGCTTTAGTTTTTAAATGATTTCCTTTAGAAAGTACCAGTATGTTACTGGGTGTGAATTACCTGCTGCAGATCTAAACCCTCACAGCGGCCACGAAGTCCATGCACCACACGGCCGCTGTGTGTCGGTCTCCTGATTATTGTCAGAGAAGCTCTGACCTCTTCCTAAAAGCCTTTCAAGCACTTTATTTGCAGCATTTTGAAGAGTTCAAGTTACACAACACCATTGTGCGGTCTTCAGTGACGTGCTGCTGCAGTGTGTATAGCTGTTTGTGAGCCTCAGTCAGGTCGACCTATTGACGGTGCCAAAAATATTCTAGCATTATTGTGCATTGATTTCTCCATCATTCCCTGGTGCTTTTCAGACAAAACCGACTTCCACCCTAAACAGCTTGTGCCAATGCTGCACAGCAAGACGTTTTAAATCAGATGTTGCTGCAGGCAGAAATACTGATATTTATTGACGGCTCTGTTGATGCTGATTTTGCTTTAATTACTGCGAGTGTTTTGATTCACAGAACATACAAAGTGATGCAATTCAACTAAAACAGCTGAACTAAATAATTGCAATTAAGAAAGAGTTAGCCAAAGCTTTTGCTCTTGGGCACCTCCAGCAACCGTATTGTGCATTGTGGTCATAAAATCATATCATAGCGCTGGGATGTCTTAGTTTGGAATAAACAGTTTGTTCAGCTCCGTGTGCAGCCTAATTACGCTGCGAGTGAGGTCTTCCACGCCGTTTAATCCATATTCCACATCTCTCCACTTGTGTTTTTTGGTTTTGAGATGGCAAAGAAAACAGCATCACCCAAACGTTCTGGACACCTGTCATCAGACTTGAAAATCCCGTCTATGCCCCATCTATGGAAGTGAAGTTTGCCCGAAACTTCTTTCCTTAGTTACCGTTGCTAATGTATGATTGGCGGCGGTCCTATCAGGTAGGGCTGGGGAAAAATATCAATACACTGAAATATCGCAATATTTTCATTTGCAGATTTCATATAAATATTCAAAAATGCGATATTGGTCTATTTTGTTCACGAAAACCCGCAAAATTTCTGGACTGAACGACAAAATCTCGCAAGATTTCATAAGTAAAATAGATCGATACCACATTTTTAAATATCGATATGATATCAGCATATGGAAATATTGCGATATTTCGGTGTATCGATATTTTTTCCCAACCCTACTATCAGGACAGATTGCTAAGGAAACCCAACTAATGCAGCGTTGTTGTGCATTGTTCATGCTCGTATGTTAGGCTGACACGGGTTGGAGGTGGCTGTTTGAGGCTTTATGATCCAGAGATAATAACAACACTGCTGCTGTGGTGTTGTGTTATTTCCGTTAGCTGTGCTATAGAGAACTAAAATAAAGTTAGTTTAGTCGTTCAGAATCAACCCCAGCTTCAGACCCTTGTGATTTCCACACTGTGCAGAGCAGAGGAAAAAATAATCTTCATCATATCCTTTTTTTTATGATTAGTAACCTGAATATCAGCAACTTTCCCAATAACCACGCAAAGCAAATCAACACAGAACAAGAGAGTTCATAAGTTTTTACTTCCTAATAGCAACAGTAAAGCTGACTCTGTATCCATCTGTAATCCTGCCTTTTCTCTCCGCAGCAGTAAAACCCAATCTCATGTTTATTCTTGTACTGTGTACACTTTATCTCTTAATTACTCATTTCCTCTGTTGTCTGAGGCTCTTTGTTCCATCTGCCACTTTTTTTTCAAACTTTATTTATAATTATAAGTATGTTGTTGGTGTGTGATGCGCTTTCAGGCTGGGAAATGTGCATAATAAAGGTTGGTATACTTGTAAATGAGTCAGAAACACATGCGCATGTTGCATTTTCATCCACTTGTTGCACTGCTACACCCAATGTGTTTCCTTTCATTACTACTTCCTCTATGTGTGTGTGTTTTTGTTAATGTGTGACCACATTTTAGGGCAGATCTAACACACGGGTCTGCATGTTTGTCTTCCTCAGTGTACCCACCCAGAAGCGAAGGGTGAGACAGCCAAGCAGCAGAGCTTAAAACACGTTCTCTGCTATTTTATCAGCTCATCAGAAGTAGCTATCTGATGCGTCTGTGTGTGTGTTTGCTATTCCACAGGTGTGTGTGTGTGTGTGTGAGAGAGAATGTCTAATTTTACTCGTCGCCAAGGACCAGCCGCTTTTACTCTGATCTACTTTCACACATCTGAAGACTGATGGCAGACGCGCGTTTGTTTGTGCGCGCGCCGGTGCTCACTTTGACAGACAACCACCCGCAGGGCTCGGTTGTCCTTGCTGCTGACATTTGTGGCAATAGTACACCCGTTGCTACGGTGACACCTTGGAGACCTATCAGGACAGATCAGACAGCCAATGTGGGTCAAGCTTGTTTGACATCTTACGCACACACAGACACACAAACAAGCCAGACTGGACAGCTTCGACCGGAGTCTGAATTTAGACCCTCCTACTATAAATACTTAATCGACTTAATGTAAACAATAATTAACCTGTAGATCTTTTCTTCTTCTTTTTTTTTTTTAAAGTAGTCTTTGTTCTTTTCTTATTTCTAATAATCTCTCTTCCATTGGATAATTTTTCCTACATGTATACTTCCTGGTTTTCTTGTCTCTTGCAACTTTCAAAGCCTTTTGTAGTTGATTTTATGTGTGAACTTTCTCTAATCCCGTGTTTTTCCTTTCCCCCACATTCCTGTGCTCCTGTGTTGCCTTGTTTAGATTTGATTGGATATCTGAAAAACCGTTAAATTGCAAAGTGGAAAAGGTGCTGCCTCTGGATGTTGGACTTCCACCTTACTTCTCCAGCAGCCGTTCAGACACCAATTTTTTACTTTATCAGCACCGTGCATGAATTTTCCAGAGTCACCACAGCGAGTTTCCGTCTCTTTATTGCACTTGTCAGGTGAAGTCAGCCTAGAGATAAATCACCATCTGATGAAGCTGCCCTGGCTGAAATGATGCTTCCTTGTTGCTAATATTAGTGTCAGTGATAATGATTATTGATGTTTGACTTAATGCTTTGGTTTGTGTCATTCTCTGCCTGGTGGATGACACTGAGAGCAGAGTGCATGTCCCCGTACTGGCATGCATATAAGTTCAGGAGGAGAAAACCTGGTGGTAACCTGCTGTCTATTTGTGGTTGTCATGCTGGTTTGTCAAACTGTTTCACTTCCTCTGGAGTGACTGTCAGCCCCTCGCTGCTGTGCTGTACTTTTGCCCTCCCCCTGCCTTCCTGGTGTGTGCTGCATTTGGTTGGACATTGCAGCTTTAAATGTCTGAACGCCTCCTTCTTTTGACCCTGAATTTGTTTAAATGGGTCTTGAAAACTGAATTTTGAACCTGTTTGATTCCCCAGCTTTGACTGGGACAGTTTATGCTTGTAGCTTGTACAGTAAATGCTAAATTGCTTGATCTTCAGCTGCGGGAGCTACAAATCTGATATAGTGTGTGTGTGAAAAGAAGCATCAAAGCAACCTTTGGTGTTTTCATAGTCGGAGTGAGTTTTCAGTGGTTGATGCAACTTTAAGGCCTGACTATCTTTTATCAAGTCATATCAAATGTTTTTTGCCGTTGTTTTCAGGTAACCTTTGCTACTTCTCCTGTCTGTTCCTGTTGTCTTTGGATTATTTTTGTGACTTTTCTTAACTTCCAAAACCTGAGGTCCCCTATGGGGGGGACTTGGAGAACAGATTGGGCCAAACTGACCACTTGGTGGACCTTCCTTAAATTGTCTGACTAAAACTTTTGCTTTGTTTCACTTTATCAAAGTTGTCCTTTTCAGAGATAACTTTCCCATGGTGTGATAGAGACTCAGATAAAGACTGACTCAGATATAAAGGCTCATTTATGCTTCCTTTATTTAATTAAAAATAGAAGTTTGTTTTGAACATCACCGTCTTTATTCTCTCTCTATGTTGTGATGGTTGTTAGAGCATATATCCACCAGAGTTCAGAGTTCGTCTCCTTGTTGCGACGTCCATTTCAGACAACAGTAAACATGCTAACAGTGAAGGAGATCATGATAATGTACATTGTCAGAAGGAGAATTGGTTGTCTTTGCAGCCATTAAATACACAACGGCTTCTTCTTCAGCAGAATTAGCTATAATGTGTAACGCAGCCCCCTCGGTATCTGGAGCTGCTCATACTCCGTTTTTATGTTGGGCTGTGCACCGAAAGCTCTCTGAAAACGGACCACAAAGCATAAGTGAGCCTTTAGAGCAGGGGTCTGCAACCTGCAGCTCCAGAGCCTAGGGATGAGCGATATGGACTAAAAATGTATCATGATAATTTCTGGTTTTTATCACGGTAACGATAAATGACGATAAAAAAAAAACAATATCATCCTATTCTGTTGTATTATAAATCTACATCTACGTTCGGTCTTGAGAGCCCTAAAATAATACTAGAAGCCACTAAACTACATCAATTAAGTTCAAGGAGTACACTTGTATTACAAAATTGTAGTGACACCAATCAAACAAGTTTAAAATTTGGGAACAAATTTCGACCTTTATTCCAATGGTGCAAACAGCAAAAATAACTTGGCTTATAAAAATCACATAGTGCAGCTATACAACCCTGATGAATTGAATTTATCTTCTTTATCATGAGATGACAAATTATTACCATGGGGAATTTCTTTGATGATATATGCACACGATAACATACGCCCCCCTATCAAAGGGCTCTGGGCCTTCCACAATGGCTCCCAGGAACTTGGACCAAAGATAATAAAGACCGACTAATAAATACAGATGTATACATAAGCATTTGAGGTTTACGTTTTTCACTGCATAATTCTGAATTCACAACATAATGACACTAAAAGTACTATGCAATAATATATTTTCTTTAAATCTATTTCTTTTGTCATTAGCTTGGAAATTATTTTTTTATCCCCTTCAAACGATTTCCCACAAATAGCTGCATTTTTATTTAACCTTTTTTTTACAGTTATTGAAGAAAATTAGAAAAAGTATCCTCTTTTTGCAAGTTTTTCTTAATTTCAAAATCTAAAAATAGAAATAAAACTGATTCCTTCAAAAAGACGGCAAATTTTCAAGCATAAGTGCTTATCAAAAAATGATAATTTGCCTTTTTTTAAAAGGTCATGGAACATTTGCGGCTAAAAGACTTTTATTTAGCTGGTTGAGGCGAAAATGTCTCTTTGGATTGTAAAGGTTGCAGACCGTCGCTTTAGAGTTACAGCTGCATCGTTCTGAAGGAATATTCACATTCATCCTGAAAGTGTTTTTTAGGCAAGCCTGAAACTTTTTTTCATTTTGCTATGTACCATTTTTATTCCTTCTCTACTAATAACACATATACTGATACTTACTATATATAAATATACTTATATATATATATATATATATATATATATATATATATATACTTACATATACTGATATATACTTTATTTATAAATAAAGGATAATATCTTTTTTATTTACATGGCTTAACAAATATCACAAGTGTTCCCTTTACTGTGACTCCAAAAGCATTCAAATGTACAGAGATGTTCTCGCTTCATTATGAGCATGAAATTCTTTAGAGTGACCAGAGAAAGAGGCACAAGGCTCAGTGTTAAACTTTGTAAATCATTACCACAAAAGTTAATGCTTGTCATGTTTGCTTAACAGTCTCAGTACATAAGTATCTTTCTATGTTCCCTCCACTCAACTCTCATCTGCAAAATCAAATCCCACCTCTGCTCATTTATGCCTTTAATTGTTCACTGTCACAGCGTTTGGCTCCTGCATTATCGGCGGGACCTCTGCACCTCTGTGTTTCGGTTGTCTGTATTTACTGTAGGTGAACGAACTGAACTCCATCCACAGCAGTCAGGGCAAATTGATGCTGATGATAAGCTAAATGTCTAAAACGTGAGTCATGGCGTGTAGGTGTGATGGTCCACCTGGATTGCTAACTGCTGAGGGGAGAGAAGCTGCTGGGTTGCAGTTGTGGGTTTGAAAGTGGTCTTTGAAAAGTGCTGCATTATTTGATGTGCAAGTTTCCAGACTGAGAACTCATTATGATTTCATTTCCAGGACAAAACGTTCAGTTTGTGGGTATTTGACTTTTACAGGTTTCTGTCATAAACATGCTAATGACATAATAACTTGACTGATTTGCCTGTTTGATGGGAATGTCAACAACGTGATATGAGGTTTATGATGTTTACTGTTAGTTTTAGTGTTTTATAGTGGCTTAATGGCGTGTTTGATCTATGGACATCTCTGAAAGCCATGAAAACTTGAAAAAAATCTTTACATGTGTTTCCAAACCGGTTTTTGCTGAAGATGACTGTTGTTAATATTCACTCTGAGTTTGAGGTGTTTGTTCATGATGTGTTTATCTTGGGAGAGGCGGGAATCGGGGGCTGACTTTGTTTGTTATCACATCTTCAATTGCAAAATTTAAATAAGGGTCCGTGCAGTGTTCAGAGCTGCTCCATTTTTGTGTGTGTGCATGTCAAAGGGGTGTGTGTGTTCTTTGATGGAGACCAGCTAACTATGTCACTGCTGCTCCTGAGATACTTTAACCCATTCGTCTATAGACGGTAACCTAGCAACAGGGGCACGAGCCGACATGAGTGCATTCATCTCAGACCTCTTTTTCTGTCTTTCCCTCCATCCTCCTGTCTTTTTCCGTCTTTGACTTTCTTCCTTTCTGACACTCAGCCTTCACATCAGCCAAGTTGTCTCCCTCATCTTCCTCTCTTCCTCATCCTTTAGCCATCTATTTTAAATCGATAAACTTTTTTTTTTTAAGTTTTGTCGCTTTTATAAGTCTTTCTTTTTTCAGATGTTGTCATGGTGATGATGGTCGCTATCATCAACATCATCCGGTCTGCTCTCTCTTTACCTTTATTATGGAAAACCAAAGACCGCAACAGATGATTCATCCTCACTGCACAGTCATGGCTGCAGAGTTAAGAGTGCATTAATTGTTGGATGTGGTGCAATTAGCAAACAAAGACACTCAACTTTACTAATTATGGCAGGAGGCCAAGCTGTGGGAACACCAGCCTGATCAATTATAACAGAACGTCTTAGATTCTCTGTTCTTCTAATCATTTGCATTGATTTTGAGTTTATCAGGAATAGAATCTTCCTTTAGTCATATCCTAAGCTGACTGATATCAAGGTCATTTCTTTTAGATCAATAAGCTTAGTTTTTAGTAGCTAGAGTTGCAGCCCTTTTATCCCGAACAGTACAACAGATCAGAGTGTAAAGGTTTTGCTTTGTACTACAATGAATGAAGGTGGCAAAATCACCAAATTTGATAAATTTAGCTTATCCTCCATAAACTCATGGTTTCTGCAAACAATGAATATTAGAGTTTCAATATTTATGAACCCTGTGATATTGAAGTGCGTTTCCAGATTAGTTAAGACACTCTTAACGCTGAGTCTTCTTAAGTCACTTCTTAAAGGTGTTGTTTGGAGTTTTTCTAATAAAGATGATTTTTTTAGGAGACATCTTTAACTCTTTAATTCCAAAAAAAAAAACAAATAATAAAAAAAAAATAATAAAAAAAAAAAAGAAGAAAAAAAAAAAAAAAAAAATGAATGATGTTGTTTTTATGTAGTATTTCATAAAAATAAAAAATATAGAAAAAAAAAAAATAGTACGAATGAAAGAAATCGAATAAATAAAAAATCAAAGAGAAAGAAAAGAAGGGGTTGGGAGGGAGAAAAGGAAAGAGAAAATAATTATGCATCTTTTTTTCTTTTCTAAAAGAAAATTTTTCAAATTAACGGGTAAAAAAAAAATAAATATAAACAAAAAAAATTAAATAAATATAAGTTAAATGAATCATAAGTTAAAAAAAAAATAAAAAAAAAAAATAATAAAAAAAAAAAAAAAAAACAGTGTCATTTATTATTAACAATAAAAGAATCAGCTTTAGGAGGGTGGAGGGTTGGTGGTGGAATAAATTTTTCTCGTTCATCTTTGCTCTAAGATTACGGTAGACTGATGCACCAAAACTAGTTCAGTCATGGCTCCACAGCTGCATGATCATAGTTAAGAAAAGTCTCAAGCAGAGGAGTTCAAGTATCCCGCCATCTTGTTCTCTAGTAATGGTAATGAATAGGGATGCACCGATCCGATCTCCGATATTGAAAAAAAATCCTAGATCAAGGATCGTAAAAACGAGCTGATCCATGGCCCGATCTGAAGTTGCAGATCTATTCAGTGTAATTCTATGCTGCGCGCTGTGAGTCGCATCATGCGTTACCGACGCACCACAAGGAGGCTGTTATGTTTGTTTACAAAGGCTAGAGTTGCAGCTGCTAGCTGCTAGCCGGCTGCTGGTGTCTCCTTCTGTCGCTGCTCAGATAAGAATCCTGCGGCGGTTTGGTTTCCCACGTTTAGCAGGAAAAAATCCCACGGGTGCCGTCAGGTCGCGGGGAAAGAAGAAAAACTGTTGAATCTTTTTGGAAATTACAAGTTTTATACTGATGGTAGCCTTTCCACTGGTGTCCAGTGCAGCGTGTGGGAGAGAAGTACAGTTTTTTTTTTTTATCCAATCCGCTGTTTGGAAGTTACCTCCATGTTAAAACACTCTGATGAAGTGTTTGTTTATTCATGGATCTTTAATTTCTATTTTCATAATACTAAACCATTTTAAAAAGATGATTTGCTTTTTTTTATCTACCAACCAAGCATGTGGAGACTTTTTTTTTCTCAATTTTAGCTCCTTTATTAGGCCATTTATTTTACATTGGATTTTAAATTTCTGATTGCACTGACTGAACCATTTTAAAGAAGTTTTGTTCCTGTTTATTTTGACATGTTTCACTGAGAAGGTCAGGCTACTTTTTTTTTTTTTTGTTAAATATTGTTAAATATGTAATCCAGTCCATTTATCTGTTTTTAAAAACCAAGGTAAATATTTTTACATTTTTAAAGCCAAGTCTGATGTTTTCTCGCACAAAAGAACGATCCTGGTCTGAGGTGCAGCGTCAAACCATAACATGCTGTTTTTTTCCTCCTTTTTCTGTATCGGTCACAGATCGGTTTCGGCAGATACCGAAACATCAAATATCGGTATCGGATCGGTGCCAAAAAAAGGCGAATCGGTGCGTCCGTAGGTAGGACAGAGCAAGAGATGGACAAACAGAGTGGGGCTTTGTCAGCAGTAATGAAGCAAAGAGAGAACTGAGTAACTGAGCAAAGCAAAGCTCTTGAATGACTCGTCTGTTTATGTTCCAAGTCTCGCCACCTGGTCAAGAGATTTGGGTTGCATGAAAAAATAAGATGGCGGATGCAAGTGGCTGAGATGAGCTTCCTTTAGAAGGCAGTTGCTCAGCCTGAGAGATGGAGCGAGGAGCACACACACCTGGAGGGAGCAAACTCTGAATCTAATACCATATTATGATCTGACCTTTGCTAATTGTATGAAAGATGGGCAAAGCCATCAGCTGACAGGCTTTAAGTCAACGTGAGAATCTGACAAATGTGACAATGTGTTGTCTCCTAAAACTTTCTGGCTCCATTACATAAAAACACAAACTTAACATATCTTAAGATTAAAATACCTTCACTCAAACCATGATAGTCTTTATTGCTAGGTTTACTTTGTGCAATGCCATTTTAAAAAGGAATGAATAATGATGTAGATTTGGCCTAAAAAGTGTTTTCCATCCATTTTAAAAGGCTCATTCCAGGTTGCCTACTTGTGAAAAAGTGGATTACAGCCAGGTTGAGAAAAGCCAAGATGGAAACTGTCAATTTACAGAGATACTGTATAGTGGCCACATGTGGTAGGGCTGTGCAACTAATCGCAAATTGATCGTGATTTCAATTTTTGTGTCAAACAATCTCCAAACTCATATAATTGAGTTGAAACTTTTTTTTTTTTTCATTTTTCTTGGCAATTTCTAAAAGTTATTCTGAGGTTATCTCAGGCAATTTGTTGTGTATCTTTAACTAAAATGTTAGATTTGGAATGTTCTAGCATTGCACTAAAGCTCAACAAAGTTTGTTTTCGGATATTGTTTATATAAATAAGTACATTTATTTTATATATAGAGAGAGAAAAATGGCAGAGCAGCTGGTTACATCGTTTATTTTAGATATATTTATGATTTTTTAATGTTTTTTGCATTAATTTAACATTCAGAGTATATTTGTTTTATTTGTTTAATGTTTTATACATTGCAAAACAGCTGTAAGGTACATATTTGTAGCCTATATTTATTTTTAGTGTTAGAAACCTTAGAAAGAAATGCTAAATTAATGCACCGTGTAACTAGGAAATAATCATTTAAAGAATTGTGATTTCAGTGTTGGTCAAAATAATCGTGATAATGATTTTTTTCTATAATCAAGTAGCCCTAACGTGGTTGATCTACTCATTTTATTGTCATCCATAACTTTCTCCAGTTTAGCAGTTTGTTTGCAATATGTTTATTTCAGCAAATGTTATGCTTTAGGGGCCATGATTATTAAAACATTAGCAAAAGAGAAAGTCAGTGGGTGCAGGAGGCCTGGAACATGATGCACTTAGTAACCTTGCAGTGTTTTGCATGGCAAGCAGAGGATGAGGATCTTTAATGACTATCTTTTGGACAGCACATGCTGTTGTTTTCCATTATACAATGAATACAGCCGTCATTGTAATTTGTACTTTATCCATTATTTGGTATTCAAACCTCAAACATCTCATTGGCTTTTTTGTTATCAGCAGCTCTTCACTCTAACGTCCATGTCCTGCCGCCCACTCTCTCTCGATCTCAGCCTCTTTATACTACCTCTCTCGCCCTAAGTTAATGAGTAAATCACTAGATGAAACATCACGATGAAGATAATGACCACTTTCTAGCAAATTAAATACAGGGAACAGGAGTATAAAGTACACACTCTGTATACACTCAAGCTTTCCATCTCCCAAACTCGTTCTTTCTTATCCTCAGTTATTTTCTTGCTGTCTGGCCCAAAACAGCAGGTACTGTTTGCGGGGGAGTTTAGAGAGATAGAGAGAAAGTGGCGGTGAAGCGTGGTGGGAGAGCTGGATGAGGGCAGGAGACAGAGGGAAAGTTAATGTACAGTACACCAGGTTACAGGGTTATACTGTATGTGTGCATGTTGGCCGGACACGTTGAGCGATTGCGGAGGTAGATCTACTTCTGCAGCGAGAGGACCTGAAGAGCCCTCCAGACATACACGTGTTCACACGCGCACACACACACACTCATAGACGAGCCAGTTTTTGTTGGAGCAAAGATTAACAGTGTGAATGTTGTACTGTTTTACAGTAAGTGCTGCTTCTCTACATTTTTCTCATGTTTTCTCTTATTTGCACAGTTTTTCCCCTGGTTGAAGTATTTTTTTTTCCATACCAATTTTAGGATACATAGTAATTCAGTTGTAATCAACATGTTGTTGATTACCCATCAACAACATGTTATTGAATAGCCTGGCATGCCAGCCTGACTAACGCCATGTATGAGATACACAGCAAGTCAGTCTGGGTTCCCTCCGCTGGAGACGGATTTCCAATACGAGACAAGAGGCGAGACGAACGGGAACGAAGTGAAACGGAGAGAACCAATCAGAGAAATACAGAAGTGACGCAATTGTGTTTTATAAGAGGAAAGCCTCAGAACAGCAAGTTGTTGCGGGTTTAAGGACACTTGCAGCTCATCTAAGACATCAGAAAGGGCATTAATAGATTGTCGCTCCTCTGCCGCCACCATCCTGACTATTTATGGTCGGAGAAAGAGACATAGATGTGGTAAAAAGTGTTTGCCCCCTTCCTGATTTCTTATTTTTTTGCATGTTTGTCACACGTAAATGTTTCAGATCATCAAACAAATTTAAATGTGAGACAAAGATGAAAAAACCCCCACAAAATGCAGTTTTCAAATGAAGATTTTTATTAGTAAGTTATGAGTCTTGACAATGAGTCTTATACAGCGCTGTGTGTTTTAACAGGGGGGGGTCAATCACTTTTTCACACAGGGCCATGGAGGTTTGGATTTTTCCCCCCTTATTACTAAAAATCTTCATTTAAAAACTGCATTTTCTGTTTACAAGTGTTATCTTTGTCTCACATTTAAATTTGTTTGATGATCTGAAACATTTAAGTGTGACAAACATGCAAAAAAATAACCAGGAAACCAGGAAGGGGGCAAACACTTTTTCACACAACTGCGTTGTAAAGTCCTGCCTCCCATGCTGTGATTGGTCCAGTCAATTTTTACTGCAGTGGAAATCAGTTTCCAATGGAAGGAACCCAGACTGACTTGCCGCGTATCTTATACACGGCATTGGTCAGGCCGGCATACCAGGCTAGTTGCTGAAGGGTAAATGACAGAAACCTACATTCAGGATTACTGTTTATTCAGGTCAGTTGTCATTGCACAATATGCAGCATAATTGCATTGCTTTCATGGTCACAATAAAGATAAAAGACATGGAAAACAAAATCAAAACCACTATGAGGAGATGGAAGTGAGGAGAGCATCATTGTAACAATAAATAAAGTGCAGGTCTGATCATATTGCTCATACACACATATTGATTATTTTAAGTGGTTTGTGCAAAAATGCATACACAGAATAGATGTTGCAAAGCTAAAACATTGCTTACGAAGTCAGATTTGTAATGGCGCTTGGGTTAAATGGAAGGAGAGAGTGAACAGAAGCAAAAAGGAGAGTGAAGAGAAGAATAAGGAGGTAAAAGTACACCAGATTGAAAGCATTAGCAATTCAATCAAAACAACAAAAAACAGATAACTAGCTGCTGCACCTGTAAAGAAACAGAGAACAACTAATGGCCTTGGGAAGAAAACCAAATCGGGAGAACCTGAAAAAAATACTCATAAATTACAATACAACAGCATGAAAAACATCAGCAATGAAAAGAAACCCCCCCCCCACCCAAATAGCCATAGTTATTGGTGATTAAACCAATTAAACCTGACATTGAGTCTGTCAGCAAGTAAGGGAATATGATTGCAAAACATGAGGAATGAAATGTGTTCAGTGGTGAGATGCAGCCACACCCCTGCAAAGACCAAAGGCAGACCAGGGCCGCCCCAACACCCGGGAGACCAGCCACCACCCCAGAGCATGTAAAAGCAGTTTTTAAGTCTGGAGGTGTGAGGTTGTCGGGACGTGAAGCATCTCCCAGAGGACAACAAAGTGAAAGGATGGTGGACGAGTCTGATAGTGTCACATGGAGGTGATACCGTGTGCTGAATGTCTTGCAGAGTGCAGCTGAGCACCTCTGATTTTCTGTCCAATTTTCAGTTGAGGTTGGAATCAGTGCAGCATATTTAGGAAAATCATACATTGGTAAAGAAGTTTGGGCACCTCTGGTCAGTATTTTGGTTTCTCAGATTAACTGAGTTGCTAAACTCAAAGAGGACCTGACCTACAGTACTTTTGCTTCATATTTGAATAGTTTATAAAATTTTTGAGTAGTTTGTGATGCCCTGGCCTTGCCTGACTAATGGCTGATACCAGTTTTTCTGCTTATAGGTAGGTGTGCCAAACAGATGGCTCTCCTTTACCAGAGCATCTGGTCTTGGTGCACCTGGCTATCAATACCCAGCATGCAAGCTAACTCTGTCTCTCCACAGCTTGCTGTTTAGACATGCAACCACTTCACACCACTGACTGACCACTTTTACTCTTATTTTTATTTTTATGACGCTATTTTCTTTAATAAATATATTATTGTTGTGTAGTGTTTCCTCATTTTTTCCTGGCCTACCACGCAGGTCGTGACAAGTTTACAATAAACAGAGTGTGAAGCTTGATTTTTCATCCGGCCAACTAAACTTTGAGTTGTTGTATGGGAAGTTTTTTGCTGCGATTCCTGTCAGAATTTGTGGGCTGCCTTGAAATTGCTCTTTTGTAATTTGCTCATGGTTGCCTGATGATGTGTGAAAGTTAAAAAACTGTGAAGGTCACAAGAAAACAAATTTTCTGATGTGTTTCAGCTCATCATCATCATGTTGTCGAGGCCATCCACCTTTTTTCCCTCAGGTTTTTAGAGCCTGTGATATTTCCAGAATTTGCTTGTTTTTGGATTTAATCCATTCTTGCCTCTAAAATTGAAAGCAGAGGCTGCAAAAGCCCAAATGACCTCCACTGCTCCTATTAAATTCAATTTTTGAATGAATTACATTAAGAACTAAAGGAACGATAATCAGATAAGCTGTCTTGACATCTTCTCACGGACTTCTGGGTCTACTTGGTAGACCAGTTATTTTTAATTTCAAGTAAGGCAGAGTTTGAGTTTTTTCTAATAAAACTTTGAAATGTACAGTAAATCACTTGACCCTATCCATGTCATGAACATGTCTCACGTTTTGTTCCAAGCTTCAAGGCAACCTGCCACCCATGATGGAGGGAATGTGTGATTCTGTGTGTCTAATTCTAATCTTTGAAAATGATTAAAGGCAGTGGTTACAGTAAAAAAGGCATTTTTGTAATTAAATTAAGCACAAGAAAGAGAGAGAACAGTGAACATTGATTAAGTGAAAAGGGTAGAAGAGATTAAAAACAAAACAGAAGAAACAATTGAGTAAAACAGGTTGAAATGAGACGACTGACAGGCTTTGACAGATGGATGGAGTGAATGAAAGACAATGAATGGAAGGTAGGGAGAGAGATGAAGAGCATCAGAGAGAAGATGAGGCTGGAGGTGTAAGCTGGACCACGTAAACTCAGCATGTGCCAGATCTCTCACAGTGCTGGCACGGAGCTGAAACTGTTATCGAACGGCGCACGAAGCCAGCCAGACTGTAGTGTCTCCTGAAAAGGCAGCGCTTTACAGTTTTGTCCCTTTTTTGTTTTTATTTCTTCTCTTAGAATCTGCTAAACTATCTGAAGGAGGAACATATTATTGACTTGTATTCCCAGGAAATGATTCACGCTGGTTTTATAAAGTATTTTTCGAACATAAGTCCTCTGACATTTTAACTGTTTTTTTTAATGCACTTTAATGGATTAGATAAAGATCTGTTGAAGTGATTGGCCTCCGTTTAATGACGTTTCTTGCTTGTTATGCTCCATTAGCAATACATGCAGTAAAAACAATGGGCGTATAAAAAGAAAAAGCAAAAGTTGAAAGGAACATAAAGATGATTTCAGATCTCGTGTTATCTAAGCTTTAACACATCCAAAAGAAAAATTTAAGTCCTTTTTACTCAAAAAAAAAAAAAAAAGAAAAACTTTGGGAGATTTTGGTTTGGCACAGCATTGATGGGAACACAACATCAGGGTGCATACACACATTTTCACTAAGGATGCAGCAGATACTCCAAGAGACAAGGTTGATCTCTTTGTTTGTTTGTTTTTCCCCTCAATACCTGCTGCACAGAGCTGATATCTGTGGTCCAGTAATAAAAAGTAATCCAATTATCAGAGGGCCCTGGTTATTATAAACACAGCTTGCAGTCGTGCCGTCATTTCATGTTGACATAGCGACATGCTTGAACTTTGGGAGGCAGCGATATATTGGACTGGATTCCCTACAATAAAACATCTGATGAAGAGTACAAGTAAGAGAGAAGAAAAGAACATGAAAAAAGCACAAATGAGGAGCAGGAATTAAAATGCAAAAAGAGATGAAACAGAAAAATTACAAAAAAAACAAAAAGATACACATTAACATACAGGAACGACAGAAGAGCAGTACAGTACATTACGGCAAACACGCCATCAGTGGAAATGAAAAAAAAAAAAAAGTCTAATAATAATGCTTGGGGTCTTAAAAATGTACAAAGTTTGTTGGACAAATTGCCATTGCTGGTTGGGTAATCGTAAACTTGAACATGTTATGACTTGATTAATGAATTAAACTGAGACAAAAAGGAAAGTTTCTGGCATGTTTGAAGCAGTCTTTGTAAAATAGTTGACAGGCAAAAAACTGCTCTCTGTTAAGGCATGGCAGTGTTTTTGTCATGCATCAACTGCCTTACTTCCATTGAATAGCAAGCGATCAGACAGTTTTGCAGCTCATTTACAAAATATATAAACTATACAGTTAGAAACGGTCTAAATCCATCTCTTGTGCCCATGTGACCCGTATCTGTTTTCTTTCTTTGAGAATATGAACAACACAAATCTTTTTTTTTTTTTTGCTATTGTGTTAATAAGATGACATCAGAGTGTTTAGTTTTTTAAAACTAAAAAAGCGTGGACACAATGCGCACTCTCATATTGTTCTGGATCAATCATCTTTAATCAAGTGGGACGAAGCTATGGAGAAGCTGCTGATCAGCTGGTGGAGGAGAGGCCAGCGCCATTGACAGTTGGGGAGATATTTCTGGTTTTCATTGATTTGGGGCCACAATATAGATTAGCGCCGTCTGCTGTTGTGGTGACATTATACTGTATTTTGCACATGTGCAGAAGGTTCACCCAAGTCTGGAGTTGGTTTGGTTTGTTCATGGGCACTTTTCTCACCGTGTCCGTGAGACTGAGGCTGATTGATCAGCCCGACTCGCGGTCACATTCGCGGTCTGTCTGGTATGTCTCCATCTTTGAATTACTTTTGTGATGTGGTGCTTTACAGAAAATAGAATTAACTTAGTCCTCGAGGGGGAACGCTTTTATAATGCTGGGCATAACACCACGCCCACCATGTCCACTCAGTTTGATTCAATTTAATTAAAGCAACCCTTACTGATCTTGCATTTCAGAAAGCACAGCAAGATTATTTGAATATAAACAGTCCCGCCTCACTCCTAAGACACACCCCCTCATTCCCTCTGCCTCCCAATGCAGAGGCAAAAGTCTGACAGGCAGGTCCCTTGGACAATCCTAGGGGTGCACCCCACTTCAAGGATTGGCTGGAGTTTTCATTGAATATTTAGAGATTGGAATAATATTTTATTTTGATTAATGATGGGGGAGTTCCATTACCTCATTCATAGTATTTTACCCTGTTAAAAAAAATAGTGTAAGAATGCAACATTGGTAAGGGTTGCTTTAAGCCACTTTTAAAGACACAGTCCAATTTAATCCAATTCTAGTTCATTTATAATCTGAGTTTATGAACTGAGTTCATATAACCCAGTTTATGAAAATAATGGCAGTGACAGTGGAAAGGAAGAACTTCCAGGAAGGAAAACCTCCATGCAGCAGAACCAGACCCAGAAGAAGCAGCCATCTCCTTTTACTGGTTGGGGGTGGAAGGGACAGGACAAAAGATTCAACCACAATATACCCTAATTAATCCAGGAATTTCTGCTGAAAAATAGAAAGTGACCATCCCGTTAAGGGACGTCCCCCCAGCATTCAAAGCCTACAGCATCATAACTAACAGGATGGCTAAAGGTTCGTCGCGTCTTCTGTACATGTGAGCAACTGTAGACCAACTAACACTGGAGTCTGTTGGTGGTCGCATTTAAACCATAACCAGGTTCATGAAACAGCACTCTTTTCATAACAGTCACATAACTTGCATAATCATCTAAAAACAACTTAAAGGGTTGCTTTGGTAAAATCGTAATTGATTGCTTTGTTTTGTTTGCACTATTTTTATCTTACGATCATCACCAACTGGAGGTCATCGCTCGCCTGCCAAGCCAAATCCTTTGTGCTTTTGTGTAACAGCATAAAATGTTCGATGTAAATAAAAACGGAGGAGGAGAAGAGATGCATTGATGGAAGGGAGAAAGAGGAGGAGTGATATGGGTGTGCTGACTCACTTTGACCCTTCTCCCTGCTCCACCAGCGGCATCGTGGGTATTTATACAATGGCGTAGGCTGTTCACCCCCTTATATAAGCCCTTACACATACAAAGACACGAAAGGGAGGCACCTAGGGTGAATGCTGCGTTTTATTGGTATTACTGACTTCTGCTTTCGATTCTTTATGGTCTTGCTCTCCTTCTTGTCTTACTCCTGTTGCTCCAGCCTCGTCTTTGTGTCTTCCACCCCACTCATTAGGATGTTTCCTTTTCTCTGAGACAGTAGGAAGAGAAAGAAGTCTAACTCGCCAAGACCTCCTTCCACACTGTTTTAAAGACTGTGCCAGATCTGCCAGGCTGCAGTCAGGGAGAAGATCGAATGCAGGTGTTCTGTAGCTGAACCCAGTCAGACAGTCGATATACTATGAAAGTTGGAGAATCTGTGTAAGATTTTTAGCATTAATATAAAAACGGTTTCAACAGAGAACTAGATTACGCTCCTCCTGTGTGTTGTCTTCCAAGCCTCTCTGTTTCCTGCTTTTGAAGTCTCTCTTGATGCTTTCTCTTGTTGGTATGTTTTCTCGTCCTTTCAGTCTGGAGGTGACTGAAAACTAAACAATTAGAAATATTCTTTTAGATGTGAAATAACTTTGTTACGGCCACCTGTCTACTAACATCATCTGTCTTTCATTCCATAAGCAAATCCTCCTGTTTCAACACTCCTGTACAATTGGCCTGGCACCTCCTCCCTTGGGGGCTCGTCCGGGAGCTCGTCCTGGAACAGGGAGGAGATGATGGTGGTGTGGTGCCAGGTGAAAAAGGAGGAATTTCTTATGGAATGAGAGACAGATGATGTTAGAAGACAGGCAGCTGTAACAATCTTGAAGATCCTCATCAAAGATTTATGATTACATCACCTTAATGAGGTTTAGGTGACCTCTTTGACTTTCCTCCTGCGGAACAGTCACATTTCATAGCCAGCAATCATCCTTTAGAGAGAAAATTCTTTACAAACATTACTCAGGGTTTATTTCTTCCCTCCGTTGAGGAAATGTTTACATTAACTGCAAGAATTAAAATATAAAAACTTGCTATGTCTGTCAAGGTGTAAATGAAAATTTATTGGTAACGTTTTGGCGCAGATTTATGTTAAATACAAGATTTCTGTCACTCTGAACCTGTTTGCAGAATCTGACAGGATCTAAATCTGGGACATCGCTGTGTATGGCATGTCACTACGTCTCACATGCACACACAAACCAATGCCCAGGCACACACATGCTGGCAGCTCATTAGAGGGATAGGCTGTGTACAACATCCGTGTTCTGCCAACATTTCAGAAACAGAATATACTGGAGCAAGCAGGGGAGAGGAGAGGGGAGGAGGGGAGAGTGCTAGCAAATAATGCTCATGCAAATGAGTGGTAGAAAATGGAGAACACAAAATGAAAGGGAAATGAAGAAACACCGAAAACAGTCATTATGATGAAAATTGTAAAAAATGAAAGCATGAGAGCTAATTTTTAAATAAAGTACTTTTTTTTTTTTTTTTTGCTAATATTTGGTTACTGTAAAAAAACAAACAAATTGGATTTAGAATGATCATTTTCTTTAAGAACAAAGCTTGATCCAACAGTAAGGCCGAAGTTTTTATCTGGGCTTTCACAATCAATAATTATCACATGGTGATCATTTCAGACAGTTTTCAGAATCTGCAGTTTTGTCTTTATTCTCCAAACTTGAGCTAAACAAAACATAATCGTCCCATTTCTTTAGTTTTCTGCTGACTGGTGCACTTTGAATGACATCATCTCTGTGCTCCCATCATCTATTTATTTGACAGACTTCATGTTAGAAAAGTTGGATTCTAATAAGCATTTAATATTGATAAAATGGACTTTATTTTGAGAGAAGATTTTGGTTTCATGGTAAATGAAAGGGGAGCTCATTAACTTGCAAAAAGCCAGTTTGATGGATTTGTGGCAGAAAGGTGATGCTCAGCAGTGCTGACACCCAGTCACATCCACCACCTACACAGTTTGCCGACTTGGGATAAAAGCCACAGCTGAAGGTTCCTCTTGTCAACTGGTTGTTATCGAATGTATCTGATGGAGCCACCACTCAACACAGTTGAGAAACCAGCATTTTCAAGGAACTTTAAGCAGCATGAATTACTTTGAAAAACATACATCTAAAAAACTACATTCCCAAACTTGTACAACAAATCAAAGGATGACATTGCCAAGGATCTGAGCTCAGCTTCTTAGAGTTATTTATGAGTGATGGGTCATTTATGAACGAACTAGCTCGAAGAGCCGATTCTTTGGAGCGAACAAGGAGAGCTGAATCTTTGGAAAGAGATCAGCTCTCAGAGGAGCCTCCTCAGACAGCGAGTGCAGCGGTACAGGCCAGGAACTCTGAGAGGAAGCTGGGGAGCCAGATTTACAAGTGTATCTGGTAAAAGAGAAGAAACAAGTGACTCCAAAGTGTCATCATGACTTTAGCTTTTATTTAATTGATTTGTTTGATGAAGTTCTGTTACAGTTATTCATGCAAACATTTTTTTATTAAAGTATTAATTAGTAAATGCATTTTCTTATAAATAGAAGCGCAAGAATAAGGCTTTTATTAAAAAAAAAATCTTAGTAAACAATTACTTAATAATGCTCAAACCATCCAGAAATTAGAATTAGAAAAATGGAAGTGAGTGATGCCAAATGAGGAGCCATTTGGGGCTAAAAGAGCCGATTCTTCGAAGGGAGCCAAGTGAAAAGAGATGAAAAGAGCACGAAGCCAAACAGGAAAATAGGTTTATTCCTTCTTCATGTTTGAGTTGCCTTTGCCTGTTAAAGACTTATAATCTTCTTGAGGTGGTGTACATTTACATTAGGGTATCATAGTGACTCATACTGCAAACTAACATAGACAATCAAATCATTAATCACAATTTCTATAACAAATTCCTAATCGTGACAGCCTTTGTCTTAGTCTGTGTTGTTAAAAGTGTTTTAGATTTTAGTTTGGACTGAGGATTGTTTCACAAACTGTCCATCATCTCAGAAGATGCAGTGTTGCAATGTAGGAGGTGCTCTGCTTTCTCTCACAGATTATTGATATGCAGAGAGCGTGATGGGAAGATGATATTGATTGACATCTAGTTGTTACACAATCATGTCATGTGACTGTCGGGAAGGGATCGGGGCAACATGAAACATTATGAAATTAAGTTTCAAGTTATAATCAGTGTGTTTGTGCTGGCGTGTGTTTAGTGTTTGTAGAGTGTTGCTGGAAATGGATTCACACTTTCTACATGGTGATAGAACTGTGTTATTGAATATTATGTCGATTGTCAAAATCACTGGTAGCTGACAGCCAGAGCTCAAGTTTCTCACTGAGTTGATTCCATCTGAAATTGTGCATTTTAAAATCCAATATTACACAATGTGACATATCCATTCATTTTGTATCCATTTGTAGAAGGGGTGGCTGCAACCATGCATGTTCACTCACACTCCTAGGGTCATTTAGAATCACCTCTCAAGCCAGAATGTATGTGGACAATGGCACGGTTCAAACCAGAAACTTGACGCTGCTATGAACCATAACCAAGATATCAGGACTGTTTTTTACTTCTGAACAGATTCACATAATAAGACAATAATACACTTTATTTGAAAATTTTCCCATACTGGTAATAACTGCACTCGGTTAAATTAGACAGTGAAAACTAGATGGATTAGAAAGTACATTAAAACATTGAAATTTGTTTTACATTGGGTAAATCCATTTAGATGTGATTTAATCTTGAAATTAAGCATAATTAGAGGTATGTCCTTTTGATTGACAGGCGACAGGTTTTTAGCCAGTTAACAGCATGTCTTAGCCTCAGCCCGCCTACCTCCATTAGCTCTGTTAGCTCGTAGTTACAGGTAGCGCAGAGTTCATTGGGTGTCAATCATTCGGCCCCACGCTCACAGCCCCCTCTCACTTCCCGTTTTTGTATTCTCCTACTTTACCTACTGGTGATGTCGCGGAGGGTTTGTCCAGTAATATTACACTGTATATAATCCACACTTTCAATCTTGTTATTCGTAAACTATGTTAAAAATATGCTTCAACTTTGTAACAACTCTTTAGTTGTTAAGATGCATAAACAGTACTAATTAATAACTTAGATCATCATGAGATGCTGAACAACAAATTAATTTCAAGTTTAGATGCATTGCCACATTTTTTTGGCTCAGATTTTATGTTATGTCTCAGACACATACACACACATGCACCCCCCCCCCCCCCCCCCCCCCCCCCCCCACACACACACACACATACACAAGAAAAATAAAATAATTAGATAATTAAATCAAATCAAGTCTTTGTATGGTACCAAGGCAGTTAACCATCAACATAAAGAAAGATAAAAAGTAGTTTGGGGGTCAGGGTAAGTGATACAGAGACAGACTTAGACAATACTGTATTTAAAGTATACACAATAGTCACATACAGTATTTCATTACAATATAGTTTACACTGCTGTAACTAGTAACAGCAGACCTATGAACAAAGGTCTGAACTGGAAGCAGCAGTGGGGGCTGAGTACTGTAGCTCCACATGCAATGTCGGACCTTTGACTCTTCCAGAGATGCACCCAAAGGCAACACTGTATGATGCGTTTAAGGATGTAACTTGTGTCATGCTCAGTGTGTTGTGTTGGAGGACGTGGTCAATAGCTGACAGAAACACAGTCTTTTCTGTCGACATTGACATTGTTTCCAGTCTCTCTGGATATAACAGAGCTGGTTGGTATAATTATGGGCAACCATTTCAACAATGAGTGGTTCTTATAGGCTTTATGCACAGCTCCAGTACTTCCTGAACTTAATATTGCACCTTTATTTCTGATTAACTGAATAATCCAGGTGTGTCTGACCTCAGCAAATCGTCAGACACACCTGGATTAATCAGTTCATCCAGTCATGTAAGACAGGAAACAAAGGTGCAGTATTAAGTTCAGAAGTACTGCAGCTGTGCATAAAGCCCATTAGGAATCAAAAGCAGTTCACCTTATTTTGTCAACTTTCAATTCCACAAAGGTGAAAATGAACTTACAAACATATATAGCTGTTAAAACACTAAATCCTGTTCTCTGAACCATTCTTCGGGTGTTTGGACACAATTAGCAAAACTCAACACATTCTCAGTCACTAAAAACAGATACTGTGATACACTTCTGTTGCTAAACTGTAAACGGTGACAGCAAAAGTTTACACAACTCCAACACAGTTGTCAACTTTTACACACAAATCACATTTAAACATGTTTCTGATAATGTGATCTGACCAACTGTGGGTTCAGAGAGCAAAGATGGAACATGTACGTCATCGCTACATGGACAGAAATATACAGAGACAGAGAAGGAAGAGCACATATCAAAGGTGGTGGATGAAAGGAAGAGGCAGAGAGACCAAGAACATTCATCACTAATGAAATTCAATTACGAACATTGTGTCCTTGTTATAGAATAAGGGAAGCAGGACAAAGAGTCCAACCCAGTCTGAGCTGATTCTTTATGGTATGATCTTTTCCTCCTCTGTCTTTCTGTCCATTGTAGATGATGGACATCTTTCACCTGTGCTCTCTGAACAGATCCAATCACATCATCAGATATGTGTGAAATAAATTTTGAGTTGTTGTGCGCAGAACATGACAGCTGTGTTGGAGTTGTGTTCACATTTTGCTGCCAGTGTTTACAGTTTTGCAACACAAGTGTATCACAGTCTGAAATGTGTTTTGTGACTGAGACTGTGTTTAAGGTTTTGCAAAAAGAGCGCATGAGTTTTACAAATTCTGTCCATGTACCTGAGGAGTGTTTAGGGTGCAACCAAGAGAGGGTTGATTTTAGATTTGGTTTGATTTTGATTTAAAATGTGGAGATTTTGATACAGAGAATGGGATTCAGTGTTTCAGCCACTGAGAAAAACTGTAAACTACAGTACTCTCTAGTTTTTATAGTGACTTAAACGACAACAATATAGTGAGGATGCTGAATGTATATATACATATATATATATATTTATGCACTTATATTGAATATTTCCTTGAAGCTTAATTCCCTTGATGCTGTGTCTTGAATTACTTGATCTAATATTAAACACATGCTGTAAGGTTAATGTATCTTTGGTTGCTGTGTCTGATCCGACCACATTGTTCGATTGTTTTGAGGCCAGGATATCAGTCAGGGGATGATTTGATTTTGATGGATAAGCCTGACGTTTTGTGGATGTAGTTTGAATTTTTGAATTTGTGTTTAAGGTTGTTTTAGCGATAGTAAAAAACTGTAAGACAAAGATGAAAAAGACTTCGGCCACTGCTGAGCTGCTGTAAACAGACCGCTCGTTCCACCCAAAATGGCGGATCAATTCCACGTTCTGCGCGTGCTAACGCTGGTGCGGATTCTCTATACAGGGCTGTCTTGGATGACTTTTACAATTCACATACAGTTGCTCTTATGATGACGGGAGCCTGGAAGGCTATTCTACCAATGTAATTATGGCTCAGTCTGACCTGCATGTAGTAGCATAAACTATAGTGATACATTATTGTCTAAGAAAAATTGTGGGATATTGCGTCTTGAGTGTGTGTGTTTGTGTCTCTTAGTGTGTGTTTCATTGATATTTAATGAAGGGACATGGGCAGGGTGCCAGCTGCACGTGTCAGTGCAATCAGTCCACAGAGGGCAACAAGAGGGCGGTGGAGATCAGAGAGAGGAGGGTGAAGGGGGCGATGGACTGAGAGGGTACTGGCAGGGAAGAACTAAACTGGAGAATAACCATCATAATCCATGCTGACAGCAAAACACCAGAGCTTGACTGGAGGAGCTGGTGTTGTTGAGATAAAATAAAACTGAGGGCTTTACGATGGTTTCACTTTGAGCGACACTTTTGACATTAGTGAGGTTTGTACTGGATCACTGGCAGATGGGAGCAGATGGCCAGGATGTCAGTTCTGGTGGTGACGATGATGCGTCATCCAACATTGTATCGGGAAGTATCACACCCAAGTCACTGCACCTGCAGGTATTGGTTTTACCTGTGGATTATCTTTTTTATTCTTATTTATTTTCCACTTATACAGAACTGTATTTGCTTTAATGTTTACGCATCTTAACTAAAGATTTCATTCTAATATTTTGGACAAAAAAACTCAAACTCTGCTAATTTCTGGTAAGTTGAAGTGTAAAGGTTAAATTACTATGGTTATTGTTCAGCTCGCTACAGTGTGACTGGTGTTTGGTATCAATTTCATAAAACATGAATGAAGCATCCTGCATCAACTTGCCAGCTTTGTTCTCGTAGTTATGAAACTAATGGATGTTAAATGTTAAAGTGTCACTTAGTGAGTGAGGAGAGTCTCTGGGATGATGTCCAGATAAAACTGACTGACATGTGGCTTTGCTGAGCTCATTAAAATAACATTATCATTTGCTTCAATTTTTCTTTATGTGATTTTTTTTCATGAAAAATCAAGTCTTGACTCACAACACCAGAAATGTGATGATTACATTCAATTAGGTTTTTAGAAAGTACTTTCATACAGTTTTGTAAATCAAAGTTCTTTGCAGAACTAACAGAAAAAAAAGTGTCTGTTTCTTGTTCACACACACACCATGAGTGAGGTAAAACTAGAGGTGTGAGGTACAGAAGGTCAATAAAATGAAAATAAAATACATTTAAAACAGACCAAATAGGAGAAAAACTCAAATAAAACAGACTAAAAATAGGAAAATAGATTAAAGTAAAATAAAATAAACAGGAATAAAGATGATAGAGCAGATATAGGAAATAGAAATTAACAAGGCATAAAGTACAACAGAAAACAGAATAAAATACTAATGAAAATACTTTGAAAAGTTAAATTGGGTTGATTTTATGAATTCAAGGTTAAAAAGGTGGAATTTTAGTTTTTACTTAGTTTTTTGTCGTCCGATCTTTCGAAAGGTTGTTTTACAAATGTAAAAATATGTAAAAATATAAAAAAAGTTAAAGAATCTTAAGATCTGTTCTTAAACTGACAGGATACTAATGCAGAGACTTTAAAACTGGTGTGTGCTTTCTTTCTGGTCTGAATCAGAGCTGCAGGTGCATCCTGGAGAAGCTGCAGGGGGGCAGTAGTTTTCCTTCGGAGCTCAGTAATCAATTCTGGAAATAAAAGTGTCTCAAAACAAAACTAGAAAAGCACTCACTCTCCAAGCAGCTCGACTCCTGAATCATAGATTCCAGAATTTTCTCTGGATCCGGATCAACTTTTGAGACATTATAGAAGTCATTGAGATCCTTTCTTGTAATTTTTTTATTATATTTTATTTTATTTTTTTGTTTTACCAAAAATGCAGCCCATTTGTATGGAGTTAAATGGAATAATTCCAAAAATTTGGTCTATTAGGATGATGTTCATGTTTAGGCATTGGTAAGGAGGTTTGATGTTCACCATGGGGTGTCGGTCAGAACACACAGGACTAACTTGTACAGTTAACTGTCTTTACTGGTCACTCTTAACCACAACAGCACCGTAATGCAACAAATGACAGGCTTACAGGTGAGGAATTCCAGGGCTAGTTAAGGTGAATGCCGGGATGGAAGTGAGTGTGGTCTATAAACACAGAAATACAAAGCCATGAGGAACATTCAATCGGCAAATAAACACATTCAAGGTATTAATTATTACTAATAAATCCCTTAAAGTTGGGACTAAACATGCATATGTGTTCAAGGCTAACAGTTACAGTAACTGGCATGTAACAGGTCAGCTAGCTTAATAGCATAAAAAGGCACATGGTGAATGAAGGAACACCTCTGAATAAGCAAATCAGCTAAGAAACATTAAAGGAATAGTTCACCCACAGAATGATTTAACTTTATTTTCTACTTACCCTCATGGTGAGCAAGACTCTGGAGCACTTTTTTAATATGTCAAATGCAGCCGGCGATCAGGAAGGCTTCTCTTTCCCCCCCAACTTTCATATAATGGAGTTCGCCGGGGTCCGTGCCAAAAAGGTCCATAAAAGTCCACAAAAACTTGTCAATATTCCTCCATGCTGCTTGTCCAATGTAATCCAAGTGTCCTGAGTGGGTAGCGTCCATAATTGACTCGAAACAACATCATTTAGTACGTTTTTAGTGCCTAAACAGTGCTATATCCTTTTTCCTGCAAGCGCGCCGAAGCGCGTTTGCAACACTACCCTCGGCGTTCAGAGCCTACTCTGCTGATAATGCAAGCGTAGAAGAAGAAATTCGCTGTTTACATTGTGCTTAGAGCGCTAGAGCTGCAGACAAACTGGGACAAACACAGGAAGGGTTGGATATTGATTTAAAACAAAGAAAGAAAGAAAAAGAGAACACGCAATCTCATCTGCCGTGGCTTCCGTAGTTTCATGAACGTGCATCGGCGTGCTTGTTAGACATGCAATGTAGGATTGTTTAGGCTCTAAAAATATACTAAATGACGTCGTTTTGAGTAAATTATGGACGCTACCCACTCAGGACACTTGGATTATATCTGACGAGCAGTATGGAGGAATATTGACAAGTTTTTGTGGACTTTTATGGATCTTTTTGGCTCAAACCCTGGCGAACTCCATTATATGAAAGTTGGGGGAAAAAGAGAAGCCTTTCTGATCGCCGGCTGCATTTGAGATGTTAAAAGTGCAGAGTTTTACAGGAAGGGGAAAAAAAAAAAAATGGGGGGCTTCAAAAACGTTAAATAAACATCCTGTTCAGGCAGAAATAGGTTGCTTGCACCATACGTCACGTGCATAAGACGCTAGCGTGCGAAATGCAGACGGAGGGCCAGAAGGAAAGTCGCCTGTAATATCTGTGTGGAAAACGCCTCTGTGTCTGCAGTTTATAGCTGCTCCAATCACGCTATCAGAGGAAAGGATACTTTTTTTTTTTTGGAGTACCTAAAGCTGTCATTAACAAAGTTGAAAAATGGGAAACTGACAAAACAACGCTGCAAAATGTGGATTTTAAACCTCCGCCTTCGGTTGGGAGGAGCAGAGTCTAACAATGCCAAAGTTTACAGCGACTACTTTCTAAAACAGGTAAGATAATTTATTATTGTTAAGGTTATTTCCCCACTCTCTCTGGCAGCAAACCAGTTTTGAGGGGGTTTCTGTGGATCTCTGTGAATAGTAGACCTAGTTTGGAGAAATGTGGTTTGACTTATGCACAGCCTCAAATTCGATTAGGAATTTGGGAAAACAGAAGTAGAATAAATTAATATACAAGATCCAAGCACATAAAACACTCAGCGTTAGCAATATTATGAGCTAGGTTATTTAGGGTGGACGATAATTAATATAATATATTGAAATAGAGGTTTTAATATAAAAAAGAGGGTCAATAAAAGTTAATATAGAAGCAGTTTTCTGCTGTAGCCTATAGGTAGCACGATACTACAGTCACTCCTTCATCCAAACCAATCACAAACGCAGACAGGCAAAGACTGAATTGGAATTCGGTGTTATGCTCCTTTCAGACTTCCACTAGAAAGCGGTAATATTGCGAACTCTGTCCTTTATAACGCTGCATTCAGAATATGCGTACCGGTCTTTTACCTCGGAGATGTAGCGGACACGTACCGGCTGCTCTACATGTCACAAGAGCAGAAATGTTGCGGCACGTCGTTTTGGCTGAAAGCACAAGAAAATGTTCCGGACAGAGTTGAAGGGAAAGCGGGGATTATCGATATTTTTTTATCGATAATCTTTTTTTCTATATCGTCCAGCCCTAGGTTATTTATTTAAAATAGCATAACTCACTATTACCCGCAGAAACAGGCGACAGCCATTCAAAGCTTATTTGGATCCTGGTTGACCCGACATGAAACAGAAAAACTGTCGGCTTCTCGGCTGCTGAAGGCTTCATTCATCAGACAGACATAAAGTCATGAGCCTTGCTTTCTTTCTTTCCTTTTTTTTGCGGACCTCGGATGGATCTCTGCCCCGCTTGCAGCCTCATTCTGGGCTTTGCAGCACATGATGAAGCAAATTATGCTATATATGTATAAGTACAGTCCATTTTACGGTTTAAAAGAAACAAACAGCTGATCGTCCTCGTGTGTGATGGTGGCCGAGCCTCACACATCCTCCACTGTTCACAAACAGGTTAACACCGCAACAGTGAGGAAAATCCCTCTTAGGGAGAGAAAGCGATATTGGAAAGGCAGCTCTGCCTCATGGGGGAAACCAACGCATCCAAACCACGTTAACTTATTTATTTTGGACACCTGTCCCCCCTACAGCTGTAATTTTTAAGATCGGATGCCCAGAAGTAAAGTTATGAGCGTTGCTTTGTCAGCAGGGAGATGGTTTGTGATGTCATCGCCTCACGGCCGGTAAATCTACAAGATTATAAGACCAGTGTGGTTTATTAAGACTTCATGGGTCATATCTTATGTATAAATATATTTTTTGGCAATATGGTGTCTGGACCAGCCCATTCAAAGCCCCAGCATACCCGCTGTCATTCATTTAGCTGTGTTTTGAACTGGAGGAAAACACTTCTTGCCCTCCGTCTGCATTACACGCGGCGTCCGGGTCAAGTGACTGAAAGCCACCTATACAACTAGTTACTTACAGTTCTTCACAGATGCACACAGTTCACCATATTCAACTGGCTACAAGTCTGTCCTACAGTCTTCTCTCCTCGTGCTCACTGCTGCTCAAACGTTTCATTTTTGCGCCCTGACGATGATGTGCTGCACACTTCTGCAGCAAGCGGACACTTACGCCTCAACAGCCTTTCCAACATGGCCTATCTTACATTGATAAAGAAACCTTATAAAAATTCCTGGATCCAGAAGGTGATCTGGATCACCACCAAAATTTAATGGGCTCGTCCTTCAGCTGAGACACACGGCTGGTGAAAATTTCATATCAATCCGTCCAGTACTTTTTCCATAAAGTTGCTGACAGACAGGCAGACAGACAGACAGACAGACAGATGGACATACCGTACAGACAGACAAACTAACAAATGCTACCAAAAACATTATCTCCTTGGCAGAGGTAACAAAAGCAAAACAAAGGTGTGACTGTTACTGTAGCTCTGAATCATTATTGAAACTTCAACTCTAAGAGCAAAACATTCTGAATAGATGTGGCCAAACTCTACTTTGTATTATTTCCTTCTCATTTCTCATCTAGTTCTGTTTTATATTGTACTCTCATACAGTATGTTCCTAGTCTGACCTTTAGGAAAGAACTGATTTGACATTTAGTGAATATAATGCATATTTAATTATTTCTTTGTATCTGTATCATTACAGTTGCCACACGTTCAATCTAAACGTTAAGTTTGAGATAATACAGATGCTTCTTTCATTACACTAAAAAAATAATGTAATAAAAAAATGACTAAAAACCCCCCCCCCCCCCAAAAAAAAAACAACGAATTTTTAATTAGATTGGATTGTGTAAAAAAAAAGAAGAGAAGCAAATAGAAAAAAGATAAAAAATTAAAATATAAATAATAAAAATAAAAATGAAAGAAATTGAAGACAAAAAAAGAAACATAAAAGAAAACAATAAAACAACAGTCCACACGTTCAATAAAAAGGTAAAGTTTGAGAAAATAAAGATGCTTCTTTCATAAAATAATAAAAAAATGTCATGAAAAAATAATTAAAACCCCCCCCCCAAAAAAAAAATGAACCCGTAATTTGATATGTGAATGTCCAGAGAGTGGAGTAGAGTCCAAACAAAATATATAAATAACTTAAAATAAAAAAAATAAATATGAAACTAACAAGAATCGAAGTTTGAAAATAAAACAAACAAAAAGCACTATTCATTAAATAAATGTTGAACTTTTAACCCTAGCTGACATTTCTTTCAATATTCATTCAATTATCCTTTAAAAAGTCAGTCTAAACTCCATTTTGATTAATTTGATAATATAACAATGTTTGTGAAGTATCATTAATTCAATTACCATCTACCTACAGATAGCCTAAGTTTTTTTGTTGCTTAAAATACAATAAGGACATAATTCATTTATTTCATGGTGCAAAATTGATGTTTCTTGGGTTCCCAAAACATCTTTTTCATATGACCCCAGGTTGGGTACCACTGATATAGAAGACATGTTATCAGATTTTTCCCAACGCAAAATGCAAAAAAGCTATATTTGGTAAACTTATTGTGTGTTACACCACCACAGATTCAATTTAAACGATTGGCAGCTAAAACCAGCAAGATATTAACAAAACGGCAACAACAAATGATAAAGGCCATACAGTAAATGAGAAGACAGCAATAAGACTAATTGCTCTACAACAGAAATGGCTGTAGTATGGACGGCAGGCCTATATGTGACCGTACTGCCACAGAAATACACAACAAAAAAAAAAAAAAAAAAAAACTTGGAGCATATCCATAAAATTGATGCTATATGATTTAAACAAGCACACAGAGAAGAAAAGGAAGAAGAAAATGGTCACAGTTAACTGTTTATAGTTACAGCAGATGTTGTAGGGTTTGCACATGTGGCTTAAGGGAGAGGTGGTGCTTTGGCTTCATTGGTTCAGGGAAGATGTAGATGGGCTGTAAACATGGAAAAAAACAATGGCATCTTCAGTTTTAGTCATTTAGGGCCTTGGTTTCAAAGCTTTGCATTTTTGGGCTCCCAAAGTTTGATTTTAAAAAATGTAATAAAAAGCTAAAAAAAAGTATAGTGGATACATCTAAACTTGTTACTATGTCGATATGGCCCAGGTCCGAACTGGCTGAACTGGCTTGGTGGAAGTGGTTAACTTCATTAGATGTAATTTTCACTCCTTAAATCTTTCAGAATTTCACTCCTCTTCCTCCGCACAGTTTCTGTCAAACACAACATCAGGGTGTTTCTTGTCGTTGCACATTATGCTGACTCGTTATAAGATCATTTTCACGCACTGTTATATCACAACACCATGTCGACCGTGTAAGACTAATTTATGTTTTAGAATACTAAAATGTGTTCCTATTTATTTAGGAAAGCTTTTGGTTGATTTGATTTTGATTGACTTGGTTTTATGATTTTATTGTGTTTTCTACTATCTTTCTTTTTAATGTTTAAATTATGCCATTTTGTTGTACCATTTACTTCTCCTTTTATGTACAGAACTTTGTGATTTTTATTGTGACAAGCACTTTATGAATAAATATTACTTACTTACTAAGACCCGTGCCCTCTTAAAAACGGTCTCACCCACTTCACTTCTGTTAAAACAGATGCAGCCACAGCTCTGCTATAGTGTCGACTGAATGCTGGATTACCAATTGTCAGAATTTAACTATAGTACAATGTAAATTCACTACCACATTTTCACCATTTACACTTGTAAAATGGTGATCCACAGCAGATTTTTCATAAAAAAAAAAAAACATTCATTCATTCAAAAATCAACCTTAAATCAGTGTTAACTTATTTTGTGATCTGGGTAAAAATCCGTCGCAAAGCTGTGATGCCATACAATGTGGATGAATGCATATGAAATTTGCGCTTCCATGCCAAAACGCCAACGTATAATCATTAAACCATATTTCATTTCTTGTGTGAGGAGGAGAATAACACAACAGTGCAGATTCATTATTTGTTCTTTAGCCAACAGAAATGTTGCATGAAAATGCACATTGTTAACTTAAAGCAGAAGTAGAGATTTATAAAAAGAAAAAAAGATAATGAGCAAGTTTATATTCAAGAGAGGATTGTAGGTGGTAGAGATAAAAAAGATTATGAAATAGGGCCCAAATGAGTAGTATAGCCCCTCACACACAACCCTATGAGACATAGAGAAGAAAAGGATGAAGGGAGGGTGGGGGGAGTAAAACTAAGAAAAACAGGCATAGGAAGCATTTATAGACGTAACAGGAAGGTGTCTGAGGTGGAGTCTGTCTTCTCAACTTCTGCTTTAAATATACTGCCATAAACGTTGCCAGGTGCTATAATGAATCTGGAAAGTGATGCATTTCGGCTTTCAGATGCAGCAGACTGTCTCCTTTATAATCTCTTCTTGTAGACTCAAAAATACATATCTGCATTGTAGACTTGCCAAAGCGAATGACAAAGGATGTTCATTTGTTCTACATGATTATTGTGTCATGCTGATTCATGCTTATATGATATTACGTACTGTAGGTCTCAGTTACATTGTTTTACATGAACTTCAGCATCAGTTTCTCCACCTGATGGAAATTAAAATGCAGATTTGACTTGTAAAAAAAAACAAACAAAAAAAACCATCTCAGTTTATCCCAAAAACCACCACAAGTGTCAGGAAAGCTGGCAATACTGGTGATTTAATGACTTTGCCCACTGCACTTCTTAATTTGACAAAAATGCTGTGTGAGGTGCTACTACACTAACCAGCTCCAGCTAAAATTTTTCATAGGAAGTGTGTGGGTATATCTGTTTGCTGGAGTGATGTTCCATATAAAACCTCTCAATATTTTATCACTATACTTCACAGAGCCAAACCAACTCAAAACTGGTTTAAAAACAGAAAAAAAAAAAAAAAATCTGCCAGAACAAAACTAATTTGAGCCATCTCCTCTGAAGTTCTGATTTTAGATTTTTTTACCCTTTTCTATCTCCAAACCTTACAAGCTGCTGTGATTTTGCAAGCTCACCTCATCTGTCTTTCAGGAGTGAATGAATGAATGTGTAACGAGATAATTACTGATTAATTTGGTTAAAGGGAAAAAAGAAGAGCATGTTTAGTTTCTGACACTATTTTAGTCCAGAGGTGTTGTTTGTTTTGGCCCCAGGGCCATGTCATTGAGGAGTGTGGAGTATTATTTTAGCAGCAGATATTTGAGTGTGTGTGTTTTGGTTGGGGATCTAGTAGCAGCAATACTCCAAAAGAGCATCTGCCTTAAAGCAATATGTGCATACAGCTCACATCATTCCTATCTGCACTCCTATCCCTCCTCCCGCACTCTTAGTGAATTCAATCTGCAGTATCACTGGAAGGAGTGGGTGGTCTTTTGTGTGTGTGTGTGTGTGTGTGTGACATACAGTATCGTTGCAGTGAGTAGGTGGTGTAACCAGAGAGAGGATATTGCGTGGGAGAGAAGTACCATTGAGGTGCACATGATTTAGATGTGTGGTGGAGAAAGTGTTTTTGTGTTAATTATAACCTCTCGGGTCTGCACACGTTTGCCAATAGAAGAGATAGAAATTCATCAGAATACGGTAAAGTAACTGGCCTGAAATAATAGGAGGTCAAAAAGAGCATAAATCTGTTGAAGAACAAGAAAGTAAATCATGAAATGTACACAGAAACAAAATTTAAAGGAGCCAATGCTAAAAAAAATAAGAATTTAAGCATTTTCATTCATATATTTGTTCATTTATTTATTTTCAAATACACGCAAGACTTAAACCAAAAGTTTTTTACATCAACTTTTATTTCAGTTGAGTCGCAAAAGTTGATTGATAGAAGAATTTGCTTTTCCATCAGATGTATTTGCTTCTCTTCTCAGATTTGTTCAGAAGTTGTTGTTGTGGACATTTCAGGAGAATCCAGTGATTTGGATTAAAGGTCCATTTATGATCTATACATTAAAAACAGATACAGAGCCTTCCATTTGTCCTCTGAACCATTTACATACCGCATTTAGTCCGTTTTTGGAGAGCTACGTCTGCCTGATGTGTAGCAAACACAGCAGTACCACTGTGTAGTAAACTGTGGGGGCAGTGCTGAGCAGTGTAGCGGATGTGCAACCAGCACAAAGAACAATGAAGAAAAAGGCGCAATGTATTTAGTTTAGTTTATTCACACACAGAAATACAGCATAAATAGCAAACATTTTTGCAATAACAGGGAAAAAGGAACTCCTCGGGGCTTATAATAGGGAGCCCAGTTTTCCACTTACAAAATGGTATTAACCAAAATACAGACTACTTCTTCTTCTTTGCTTACAGCAGCAGCATACGAATAAATATCTAACAAACACACAGGAAATAATCCCCCAATTCTGATTATATTACATGTATGGTTGAGACATAGTGGAACATTTATGCAACACTAATAAGGAGAAATCAGCAGAGGACTATGGAAATAACTCTGAGGTATTTTTATATTTCATTTGTCTGTAAAGTGACCTTGGGTTTCGTGAGAGGCGCTTTAAATGAAATGGATTATTATTATTATTATTATTATTGCAGACAGTGTAAGGACAAATTAGGCCAAATGTAAAGTCCCAGGAACGATGGTAAAAATGATGGACATTTTCAAGGACAAGGCACTGGTGCTTGGTTTAGGTCAGGGCTACTCAATCCAGTCCTATGAGGGCCGCGATCCAGCAGGTTTTCCATGTCTGTGCACTCCAACTCTGCGTAATGTGCCATTGCGCAGAGCTTGAACGGCTATTGGATTTATCTCATTTGAGTCAGGTGTGTTAGAGCAGGGAGAGATGGAAAGCCTGCTGGATTGCAACGCTCGTAGGGTCGAATTGAGTAGTCCTGGTTTAGGTATTTTTCATACCAAATACTAACCTCCTCTATGGTTGACAGGTTTATCATTCTGTTTACACACCACAAATTCAGCAACTCCATCTGGTCTGTGTGCTCAGATCTTCCCCTAGGGCATCCTTCTGTAACAAACAAGCAAGTACAGTACCACAGAGAAGTTTGGACACACAGCCAGTGTTTTAAAATGAAAGGGTAGCTGTGTCCAAACCTTCTTTGGCTAATGCTTGTGTGTTGGTTGGTTATGTGAACACAAAGTTAAAGAACAAGTATATTTCATCTTAAGAGTCTCCACATTCAGCAACTAAAACTTGTGCTCAAACCCATTTGGCTCAGAGCTCTATACTGGCATGAGTCAACAGTGGCTGAAGTCTGATTAGTTCAGAGTAAAAGCTAATAAAAGGCAAATATAATACACTTTAAAGCGTTTTAAATAAAACATCTGGTGCACCAGATACAGTGACGTCAGTTTTTACTCTGTGTGAAGGTGAGAAAAAAACATTCGTTCTTTTTTGTGGCCTTCCCACCATTCTTAACATGCTTACGATTTAAAGAATAAAACAGAAATTTCATAAATGCCAGAAGAACTTGACTATCTAAAGTGCACTGCATTTCCAAGACTAGCGTGTACAGTTTGTATGCCTGACTAGTAGGGCTGGGTATCTATGGGATCAAAATCATGCCAGAGACAATTTGTGTGTGAAAAAGATTTTTCATGTAAAATAATGTTTTGAGGTTGTATAAAACAAGTCGTGCTTGTAAAAAAAAGTTATGAACCCACAGAATCATTTTGTGGTTGTGTGAGAAACCTTTGTGTGCAGAAATATTATTTGCAAACATGTAGATCAGTTTCGTAGTTGTGTTTTATTTTTCTGTGTGTGTGAAAATTGAATTTGTACCTGTAAAAGTTTCGCCACACAAAAATATCTGTACGAGTGCGACACCTAGGGCTCGTGTGCGACACTGCACCTACGAGCTCACAAAACAGAAACCTACAACCACAAAACTTTTTACGGATTGAAGACAAGTCAAAGTCGTGCCACTAACAGCCAATCAGGACACTGCATTCTGGGAAGCCAAACAGCCAATGATGTGGTGGATTGGTGATGACGTTTATTTTGGGGGACGAAGACGATACCGTTAGCAAAGGCTCTTGGCTGCTAGCAGTCAGAGCGCAGCGGGAGCTACATACTTGTAGCAAGAGGGAGGCTGTTCAATCCGAAGTCGGCCACTGATCTGATCACTAACAGGCCTGCTGGAGAAGGCGGCTACTGGCAGAAGAACTTGGCCGGTTATTTTGGTGTTGATCGCCGCAGCTTATTGAATCGTATATTGTACTGGACGTGCGTTAGCTTTGAAAAGGCTAACGACTAGCACATCTTGGCTGGTCCCACTGGAAGCTGGCAACCATTTAAAGCTGAGTCGTATAATGCTGTGGTTACCGTGTCAAAGCCCCCTTAAAAATAAAAAAAGAAAGAAAGAAAAGCAAAATCGTGTTTTACTGGCAGGTTGTGCAGTAAGCTGCCACCACATAGCCTACTGTTTACTTGATTGCTGCAGTCGAAAAAAAAGAAAGAAAAAGCGACGGCTGAAGTCTTTTATAAAAGGCATGTGCGGTTATCTGGTTAATAAGGAAAGTAATGTAAAATTCTTTGTGTTCCTGTCACTCATGTGAATAGCCAGAGCTACCTAGAACATTTTCAGTTTCAATGGGCTCGACTTCCAGGGAGTCCACATAGCCTATCTGTGCCAGCCCGTCCAGATCAAACGCGATGTCGGTGTTAAAAACACGTTTGATGCCCAAAGTGGGACGCTGGGCCACATAAAATCAGACATAATAGGCTATAGAAAATCTTAAAGAACCGCTTTCTAACGACCAGGCCGATCAGATTCTGATCATCATTGTTGACACATCATTTGTGAACATTCCTACATTATTTTACAGCCTAAATAAAAGGACTAAATTGTATATGACGCACGTTTATTTATTTTGCATATATTTTCAATTAACACGTTTGCTCTTTATTTCACATTGGTATGTAAGTTAAACGTTTTATTTACATTAGCCTACCAAACTTCTAATTTCTGATATTCACTCGTGTGTCTCTGGGATTCACTAATGCGCAGGGATTCCCCGACATCGACACAGTCACTGCTTTAAGCATTGTGACTTCCACAGACACTGGAGGCAGGGGATGGCTTCATCTAGCTATTTGCATGAAGCCCTGGTGCTTCCATAAGAATGACGCACAAGGCTCGGCTGCGTTTCTCTTTTATTAAGGCGCTTTATAGCGCACCTGATGCGGGACAAACTGTTTCATAACAGCACACTTAACGCCCACAAGCTTTGTGTAGGGATAAAAAAAAATGCTTGCTACCCAGCCCTCCTCTCTCTCCCGTGTGACAGTGACCGCTCAATGCGTGTCACTGATTACCACCACGTCACCCATGCCAGACATCACCATGACAACCAAAATTAAAATAATCATCAAACCCTGATCAAACACCAAAACGCTATTTATGGCTCCTACAAGCATCACACCTTCAGAATGCAGAGGATTGTTTTACATGAAAAATGTTGGAACAATGTTGAAACCCAGAAGCGCGCAGTGGTCTGCTGTTGACGCATTACACAGAAAAACCCTACCGGCATAAGTTGACGGACCACGACGCACGCGCACGTGGTGTCAATCGGGCTTAAAGGCTTTACAGATGTCATAAACTTCATAAATAATGAGGACAACGTGTTTTTTAGTGGATGCGTTTCACCACACTGTTCCAGGCTCCTGCAGGTGACGGTTCTCCTGAAGCTGGTGACGTCAGTTTGGAGAAGCAGAGGATTTTTTTTTTTCTTCAAATAGGCTGTTATTAAAATACGGGAAATTTACAGAGTCCCGAGAGAGAGACAGGGGAGCAGGACAGGATGGCGGAGGACGTCTGATCCCCCTGGCTGGGGGCTCAGGGGATGGTGGCGGTGGAGAAACATGGCTCGGGAGTCGGGGGACAGTTGTGGACCCCAAGAGGAGGCTCAGTGCGGCCGCCACGGACCGGGATGGATCCACAGCCAGTGAAGGCGCCAGCCATCACAAGCGCCTTTTTGCATTTTAGTTCTTTTATTTTATTACTTTTATTTGAGCATTTATTGAGCCTATTTTTCCACTTATATTACTTTAGTACCATGTTTATTTCTTTAATAAAGTTCTTATTGTTTTTATTCAGTACTACCTGCTGGCGATGGCTTCCCTTTCTTGAAATAATGTTGATTTTTGGTTTATGTTAAATCTATCATGAATCGACCTCTTGCTTTTCAAAGTTGAAAAAAAAGACATTAAAACAACATTGTATTATGGTAACATTTATCATTGAATAATAAAAAAATCCGTTTAATGAACAAAGTAAACTAAAAATTAGATAACCTATCTGAGATTCCAGCTGACATGTTAGACGCTGGATAATTGATCAGTTGTTTATGTTTACTGATCAGTTGTGAATGAATGAGACACAGACAATCATGTGAACTCCAGCTTTATCAATGTTTGGAAAAAAAATAAAAACAACCTTAGTTGCATTTCAATGACAAAGAAACGGATAAAGAAAATATCTGTGGCTAAAACTGAACATACCTGACAAACTGCTTTTCTCAAACAGTGAAGTTATCCATACAAGGCAGTTTACCTGTCAACTTGGCATTTACACGTCCTCCTTTACCAGTTAAAATAATAATAAATGGGCAAATAAAAGCCCCTTGTTGAACGCCTGGTAAGAGGTATCATGCCCGTTTAAGCACTTACACGGCTTAGCCTCAGTCTTTCATCACAACACAACTCATCCCCCAACATTCATGTACATGCGGAGGAAGAACACAATCCAGTGGGACTATCCAAGATGTGCTAGTCGTTAGCCTCTCCAATGCTAACGCACGTTCAGCAAGACAGATGATCCAATAAGCTGCGGCGATCAACACCAAAATAACCGGCCAAGTTCTTCTGCCAGTAGCCGCCTTCTCCAGCAGGCCTGTTAGTAATCAGATCAGTGGCCGACTTCGGATTGAACAGCCTCCCTCTTGCTACAAGTATGTAGCTCCAGCTGCGCTCTGACTGCTAGCAGCCAAGAGCCTTTGCTAACGGTATCGTCTTCGTCCCCCAAAATAAACGTCATCACCAATCCACCACATCATTGGCTGTTTGGCTTCCCAGAATGCAGTGTCCTGATTGGCTGTTAGTGGCACGACTTTGACTTGTCTTCAATCCGTAAAAAAGTTTTGTGGTTGTAGGTTTCTGTTTTGTGAGCTCGTAGGTGCAGTGTCGCACACGAGCCCTAGGTGTCGCACTCGTGCAGATATTTTTGTGTGGCGAAACTTTTACAGGTACAAATTCAATTTTCACACACACAGAAAAATAAAACACAACTGCGAAACTGATCTACATGTTTGCAAATAATATTTCTGCACACAAAGGTTTCTCACACAACCACAAAATGATTCTGTGGGTTCATAACTTTTTTTTACAAGCACGACTTGTTTTATACAACTTCAAAACATTATTTTACATGAAAAATCTTTTTCACACACAAATTGTCTCTGGCATGATTTTGATCCCATAGGTATCGATTCAGATTTCAAGAATCGATTTGATTCTGATTCTTATGGTTTTGAATAGATTATTTTCGATCTGTCCGATCCAATCCGATTTCGATTTGATCTCGATTTGGTTTGCTGGTATTGAAAAATGTTTAGCCTTTACCCGAATTCCATAACTCTGTAGTTATGCAACATATTAATTCTAGTATTATATTAATATTCTAGAATGAATGAATGAAGTAATGTAGTTAATGGTGGCTGTAAGGACCAAACCAAACCCTCTCCCCAGATACAGTCATCCACAAAATGAAAAAAAAGGGGGAGTGGGTGGCCTAGTGGTAGCGTCGTGGGCTTTGGCGCGGAGGACCCGGGTTCGAGTCCCCGACACGACTCCTAGGTTAAACACTGTGGATCCCTGAGCAAGGTCCTTAACCCTCCAAATGCTCCCCGGGCGCTTTAAGTAGCAGCCCTCTGCTCTCTGATACTCAGTACAGAGATGGGTGAAATGCAGAGCCCTAATTTCAGATCATACAAGTATAACAAAAAAAAAAAAAAAAAAAATTATTCACACCCTCCAATTTAAAAAAAAGACTACATTCACAACAGTAATTCAAATAACAGGAAACAAATAATAAAAATTTACAAAATTATGATTCAGTGAGGCAAAATACACAGTAAGTCAGCATTTAAAACTTAAAACGACTAGCAACTAACCCGCTAGCTCGATGCTAACTATTAATGGAAAATGCCGTTGACATGCTAACGGAATTAGCATCTACGTCGTAACTTCAAAGAAAACACACAAAATAGAAAGTATCAATTTCACCTCGATCATGAACATTAACTGTCTTTATTCAAGTTCTTACAGACAGATGTTTCCTCTGCTCTGTTTAAACTGAATTTTTAGAAACTACTTTTACCAGCTCCACTTAGTCTTCTTCTGGCACTGCACTAGCTTTAGTAGTCCTACACTCTGTCCAGCTCACTATCTCTCCCTAGTGCAGCGACTGAGCCACTGCACTTTACCGGGGGCAGTACATTAAATGGTCATTAAAAAAAAAAAAGATAAGAAAAATCGATCTTTGGAAATTAATATGAGAATCGATTCAGAATTGGGAAATCGATTTTTTTTACACAGCCCTTCTGACTAGGTTTAAGTAGTCGTTCTGTAACCTGTTTTGGTTCTGGTATCTCTTTAGAACATCTCTGTTTCTGTCACTTGGCATGCGCACTGTGGACTCCAGGGTGTAATCATAAAAACTGTGTATGTGTGTGTCTGTGATATTTTTAACCTCCTCTGTTTGTCTTGTCTGTCAGTGGAGCTGACACTGATCAGGACGGAGATGACGGGCTTGCTGTGCGTCGAAGCTTTCACGTATTTCCGTTCCACCGATTGTCACCAACCTGGAAAGTGGAGCCATGTTCTGCTTTTCATTTAGCTTTGAAAATGTACACAGTAAGCTGTCTTTGATGTAAATTTCTGTTATTTTTAACAAATCTCTGCCTGGGGACTGTGGTCTCCCATATCTGTCTTGTAAGAAGACATTTTGGTGCACACTGTTACTGAAGTATAAGGTTATGTTTTACATTACATCTTAGACATTTACAAGGTTTCTCTTATCCAGAGTGGCTGACAATGAGTCAGTGGTGCGGGAGTGACAATAAGAAAGCGTAGGTGTTAAGATAGCACAGAATCCCTCCATATATTTCCCATCGCTGATGCTTTTTGTGGGTTAAATACTGCACAATAAGTGCAGCATAATCAGCTTTCATCAATCATTCAGCTAAAAAGTACCTGCAGTTTAGCTTGAATTTTAATAAAGATGAGTTAGAATTGCTTTGGCATTTTAAAGGAACATTCATGAATTTTTCCTCCTTCTATACCACGCAAGTTATTAAGAAGTACCACAAAAGGGCTTTAAATGCTCAAGATTTAATGTGGCAGCATTTTAGAAAAGGAGGTCACACCCTTGTTACTTATTATGGAAAATACTTGATTCATCAAGAGAGAAATTTAAATCTGAAATTGTTATATCATTTCAGTTTTTTTATATTTAATATTACAGTATATACGATGAAATATTAGAAGCATAAGGAAACCAAACCTATATTAATTCAACTATTCATTGATCAAATCATTTCAAATGGAATTGACTAGATAAAACATCAATACTGTGATAATTTTCATTCAGCAAACAATCATTTCATCATAACATTTGACACAAGGTTGAATGTGCATAGTTGTGGTTAGGGCTGGTCGGTATGGCAAATTTTTCATTATAGTTTTTTTTTTTTAATCCTACTGCTTTGACAAGATTAGATGGTATATAGCCATCCCTGGGCTGCCACCTTATCGTGATGGAGGGGTGTGCGTGTCCTGAAGATCCTAGGGGCTATGTTGTCTGGGGCTAGATTATGACCCTGGTAGGGTCACCAATTGCAAACAGGTTACTAGGGGAGGAACCAGACAAAGCGCAGCCCAAACACCTTCAGGGAAAAAGACAATATTGGAGCCACGTGTCCCTCACCTGGACGCGGGTCACTGGGCCCCCCTCTGGAGCCAGGCCTGGAGGTGGGGCATGGAGGCGAGCGCCTGGTGGCCGGGCTTCTGCTCATGGTGCCCGGTCAGGCTCAGCCCGAAAGGATGACATGGGCCCCCCTTCTAGTGGACCCACCACCTACGAGAGGGGCCATAGGGGTCAGGCGCAGTGTGAGTTGGGCTGCAGCCGAGGGCGGGGGAGACCCTGGCAGTCCAACCCCCGGTTGCAGAAGCTAGCTAGCAGTGTGGTTTTCGTCCTGGTCGTGGAACAGTGGACCAGCTCTACACCCTCTTCAGGATCCTGGAAGGGGCATGGGAGTGTACAACCAGTGCCCCAACCTGTACTGTATATATGTGCTGTGTGGACTTGGAGGATCGTGTCCCCCGAGGATTGTTGTGGGGGGTGCTCCGGGAGAACGGAGTGCCTCCGCTTTACGGCTGTAGGTCGAATCCATTCCCGCTAAGAGTTGGACTCCGCCAAGGCTGCCCTTTGCCACCGATCCTGTTCATAACTTTTATGGACAGGATTTCTAGGTGCAGCCGAGGTGTTGAGGGGTTCCAGTTTGGTGGCCTCAGGATTGGGTTTCTGCTTTTTGCAGATGATGTGGTTCTGTAGGCGTCATCGGGCCATGACCTCCAACTCTTGCTGGGGTGATTTGCAGCCGAGTGTAAAGCGGCCGGGATGAAAATCAGCACCTCCAAATCTAAGACCCAGAAAAGGGTGGAGTGTCCTTTCCAGGTCGGGAGTGAGGTCCTGCCCCAGGTGGAGGAGTTCAAGTATCTTGCGGTCTTGTTCATGAGTGAGGGAAAAATGGGGAGGGAGGTCAACAGGTGGATCAGTGCAGCATCCGCAGTGATGCGGACTCTGCGTCGGTCTGTTGTGGTGAAGAAGGAGCTGAGCCAGAAGGCGAAGCTCTCGATTTATCGGTTGATCTACGTTCCTACTCTCATCTATGGCCATGAGCTGTGGTTAATGACCGAAAGAACAAGATCGTGGGTACAAGCGGCTGAATTGAGTTTCCTTCGCAGGGTGGCTCTCCCTTAGAGATAGGGTGAGGAGCTTGGTCATCCGGGAGGGACTCAAAGTAGAGCCGCTGCTCCTCCACATAGAGAGGAGCCAGATGAGGTGGCCCGACTGGCCTGGGAATGCCTCGGGATCCCCCCGGATGAGCTAGTGAATATGGCCGAGAAGTCTGGGCTTATTCCTGCCCTCTTAAAGCGGCAGAAGATGGTGATATATATATACATGTGTGTGTGTGTGTATATATACATATATATATATATATATATATATATATATATATATATATATATGTGTGTATATATACACACATATATATATATATATATATATATATATACACACAAAAAAAAAGTCGCCAACAAAAAAAAGGTCAAACATTTAACATTTCGTTGGACCGCCTTTAGCTTTGATTGCGGCAGCATTCGCTGTGTTTCCAGAAGCTTCTGCAATGTCACCAGATTTATTTGCATCCTGTTGCATCAATTTTTCACCAAGATCTTGATGATGATTGGAGAGTCTGACCACAGCACATCCCAAAGATTCTCAATGGGGTTAGGTCTGGACTCTGTGGTGGCCAATCCATGTGTGAAAATGATGTCTGATGATCCCTGAACCATCTTTCACAATCTGAGCCCGATAAATTCTGGCACGGTCATCTTGGAATATTGCCGTGCCATCAGGAAAGAAACATCCATTGATGGAATAACCTGGTCATTCAGTCTATTCAGGTATCAGCTGACCTCATTATCTGAGCTCATACTGTTGCTGAACCTGGACCTGAGCAACTGCAGCAACCCCAGATCATCACACTGCCCCCACAGGCTCATACAGTAGCACTAGGAATGATGCTGCATCACTTCACCTGCCTTTCCGGCAACATTTCTTTGGAAGACGATGGTCCACTATCCTTCCAGTTTTTCATAATGCGTTGGACTGTCTGAACCCAGCTTTAGAAGTTTCTGCATCTCCTTAGATGTTTTCACCTCTTGATGCCAATGATTTGACCCTTCTCAAACAGGCTAACATCTTTTCCAAGACCACGGATGTGTCTTTCCACATGGTTGTTTAGGAAATGAGAAGCAAGTCATTGCACCAGTTGGGGTTAAATAACTTGTTGCCAGCTGAAAGATAATCGCCCATGGCAAGGCAAGGCAAGGCAAGTTTATTTGTATAGCACATTTCATGTACAGAACAATTCAAAGTGCTTTACATAAAACATTACGCATGCAGTAATTATCCAATAGGAGGCTCGTACCTATTTGCTTAGTTAAATCCAGGTGGCGACTTTTTTTTTGGCCAGGCAGTTACACATATATATACACACACACACACAAAGTAAGAGTGTTATTACACTATGGAGCCATTTTGTAACGTGGCGAATTTTTTTCCCTTTTGCATTACCCTGGAATAATTTTGCGTGAACTCGCAACAAGGTGTGCAGGTGATGCAGCTCTGTCATTCTACAGTAAACTCTGGAGTTGTCACAGCTGCTGTCTTAACAGCTGCACAATGGCTGCTACCGCTGTAAGAATAGTTAATAGTGGATGCTACTGCTTTGAAAATAATAAATTCACATTGCTCCATCTTGTGAATTGGTTTATAAATCATGCAACCTTGTTCGGGATGTTTCCATCCTGAACGTGCAGGATATACCTGGGATCCAAAGTTTTCGCCATCATCTTGAAGCTGTCTTTTTTTTGCGGTATTTCTAGGAACCATATCCTTGGCATGGTGAAATATGATCATCTTGATCGCAGCTTGCTTTTTGTCTCATTTCCAGTCCCGGATCAAGACATTCTTGCAACTCTAAAACGCATTGTCGGCTAAGCTAGCTGCTGGTGTTACAACAGCCGCTAACACTTTTGCTCGACAGCATTTGAAAACAATTGTTTGATCCACATCCAATCTTTTTTTTTTTTTAAAAAACTTTTTGGGCACTAGTGGCCTTTATATGACAGTATATAGTGACAGGAAAGGGGCAGAGAGAGTGGTGAATGACATGCAGCAAAGGGACCTGGACTGGGAGATTGAACTGGGGCCAACTGCGCTGAGGAACTGTAGCCTCTGTTCATGGGGTGGCTGCTTAGACCAGACTGAGCTAAACACCACCCCGTTCGTCCAATCTTTTAAGAGGACACAAAACTTCCAAATGATAGACGTGGTTCTTGCATTTTGGGAATTAGTTCCTCTGAGTAAACAATACTGTATGTGTTTCACTTTGACAGCTTTCACCGGTTTTTCACATGCTGTTGTGTTTGTGTCCAGCAGTGAAATTGGTCCCCGCTGAAAAACTTTCCCACTGCGCACTTTCTGGATGTTGTCTGGGCTTTACACCAGTATAGCGGTCAATGAAAACTCCATATCATAACAAAGATAAACACTGGTTTTTGTATAGACTGGTACACTGCACAGCCCTTGTTGTGGTAGAATTGTGACATGCTAGCTGTACCTGGAGGAGGTTGCACTGGACTTTATTTCCACACAGAATTTATTTGTGGTTGTTGTCTTTAGTTCTTTTATAGTTCATTGGTTACCAATTTTACAGCACTGAACACTTTGTCCTCGAGCCTCGTCATTGTGAAGTGTTCCTCTGTTTTTTCCCACGCTGGCACACAGTTTGGTAAAGTGATGCCGCTTTGTGGTGGAAGTATGAATTCATACCAGGTGTTGGTTAGAAAACAGTCACACATCAACAGTCATATAAAATATTTGATTTCTTTCAATTTAATGACTTAGAAAATGTGAAAATTCATTACCCATCCTTACTTTCTGGATCTCTCGGCTGCAAATAGGATTGCTTTTACCCTGCATGGTGTTCAGAGTAATGCTCACCACTTTTGTTGCCAACTTTCACAGCCTGTGGGAAGTGGTCTATATAAATAATGAATGAACTCACCATAGATATTGTTTTCTGGTTTGGACGCTAGAGCAGCACAAACTGAATAATTTTTATTCTTCTTCTCTTCACAGTGTGTTGTTTTGTGGTTCACAAACGTTGCCATGAGTTCGTCACTTTCTCCTGTCCGGGCGCTGATAAAGGACCCGCTTCAGACGTGAGTACAAACAGATTCATTTTAAGGTTTCTAAGCTTTTGGGGAAAACAAATCAAGGTGATCAGAGAGAGTAGAGTGCTGAGACTGTTCGCAAGCCTCCATCAGCTGCTGGAGATGCGGCTGAGCGACTCCCATCTTTCGTTTCTCGTTTTCCTCCACCTGTCTTGACACTTATGCTGTAACATGATGGACAACGCAGGACTCTCTCCAACATGTACATTTTATTTATTTAACTGATTCTAGGTATGGTGTAGAAGTTGGTTACAGTCGTGAGATGAGGAGCTTTCCATCACTATGAAAACGACTCTCACACTTACAGCTGAAGCCATCTGTTATCTAACTGCTATCTGATTTTTAATGTAAAGGAATGAAATGATTTGCCATTTGCTTCTTTAGAAAAACTAAAAAACCCACAAAACACCTCTCTTAAAGTTTCCCAGCCATGTCTTTACCTCCCTCTGGGGTGCCCTTTCAGTCTGACAAGCAAACTCAGCGAGCCGCCTCCAGAGGAAACGCTGGTGTTTGCTGCTTGGCTTCCTGACTGATAACTCCGTACAGTACTTCCTCTCATTATATGTCTAATAACCACCTTCGTTATACCCCCCCCCACACACACACCTTTTTCACCTGACTGCTTCTGTTTCACTTCCTGTGTGCAGAGCTGCAAATAGCCCCTCTTTCATAACTTCTGTTTAAAGGCCAACCGAGAACAGAAATATACCAATAAATCCTTCGCCTGTGTTTGTCCCCGTTCATGCCTGTTTGTTAGAAAATCAAGAGATGTAGTTAAAATGAAAGATGAAAAATGCTTAAAATGTCTTCGACTCCATCATCATCATGCACGCAAAGAAAATAGGTTATCAGCCGGTTTTTCATCAGTTAGTTATCAATCTTTTATCCCTGAAAACATCCTCAGATTGTATCTACTCCTGCTTGCCTTTCAATGGCTTCCATAAGGATTAAACGACGAGGAGGCGTGCTTTATATGGTTTTAATGAGTCTACTGTAGAACACCACGACGAGAAGTGCATTAAAACCATAAAATGCACTGATCCAGGTTGTACCATTCAATGTGGTCTGTCAGAGTAAACATTTTATGACATTTTTTTTTTTTTACTAAACTCGCTAAACATGTTTAAGTAAAGGATCTAATTTTATGCTGACCAACCGTTGTCCAGAGAAATGGAATGTATGATTGTCATCAGATTTTAGTCAGCTGATATGAACAAGCTGGTTTGCACGTTGCCATGGTGACACTCATAGTGGAGTGATTTAAATTGCCAAATTACGTGTGCGTGTATATGAGAATAACGCACACCAGTTAGTGTTAGCTTACTTACTGACTGGTATAATTTTTGTTAATGAATCTACTCTAATCTACTACTGTGGAGTTAATCTAATTGGGAAAGTAATCTGGAATTATGTGTTTCCCCCGTCTTTGTCTACATTTTCCTCAGTATATTTCCTTGACGATGAATCGGCTTGTATGTGAAAGAGTGCATCACAACTTCAACTGTCTTCATTCATTTAACAAACATGCAGCTGCTTGACTAAAAGAAGGCTTAATTTGCCCTCTGAAGCGTGTTTGTATGATCGCATATCGGTGCGTAAAGATGCTGAATCAGTTTCATCTGCACTGATAATAAGTGTGGCTACCAATATACTTTATGATTCAGAACCTCTGTATGCTTGTTGGGCTCGTTTGGAAAGGGAACACCTTTGAACACATCTGGGAGCTGTTTGTATAGAGCTGTAGATTCAAGAATTTTTGCTTCAGATTTCCTGTATTTCTGTAAAACACAACATTGTGTAACAGCAGTGCGTCATCATATGTCACTTAGATTTTGTACAAGTTCAGATTTTTACAACCTCTGTGGAGTGAAGGCCTCGTGCACCTCCAGTGGTATGTGGTAGTCCTGTTAGAGGGGGCGGGGATCCCAGTCTCTCCTTTCAACTCCTTTCAGTGTGCAATATTAAGACTTGCATGTAAATTATGATATTTAGTTCATCTTGACTGATTGAAAGGCAAAGACATTACCCATTTCCTAGAGGTCCCTGTCATCTTCTATTAAACTTGCCTGTATTTCTATATATGGCATACATGTAACCCCCCCCCCCTGAATGCCTCTGCCTGTCAATCCCTCAGCCAGCTCTGTTTTGTACATCCTCTATTTAAATGCCACCCTGCCCATGGGGCCCCTGCTCTTAATTACGAGGCCTCACCACCCCCACCATATCATCTCCTTAATGAGTTCATGGCCTTACGACCTCAGCCCCTGCACAGTGGGAATGTAGGGTAGTTCTGCTCCACACAAGCGGATCATTTAAATATAGGAGACCGGAGGCCTCGTGATTGTAGAAGGAGCTGTTACTATAGAAAGAACCACAAATTAGGGAGAGAATATGGTAGATTTTTTACTTTTTTTTTAACTTCTACAAGTCTTATCTAATTATAAGCTAAATATTTAGGTGGGAAGGGAAGGTGGGGTTTGGATTATTTGTCTCAGAAATGTACTGACTTTGAATTCATATTCATCTGTAGATTTTTGTCTTAGCCTGTGGCGATGCAGCAGCAGAAAGACACAGCAGCTAAGATTTATTATGTTATCTGTAATATTGCCTCTTTGTCTGCAGCCTATTAGTTCCCGTTTTAACTCTCGCCTCTCTTTCTCTCTGTCAGCTATATATGTTTAAAAGAAGAATTCAATTATAGATCTGGGTTAATAGAATGGGATCCCTGTGGGAGAGGTCGAGGGATGAAATCCTCTAATGAAACCTACATTTCAGGCACACAGCTTGCTAATGGTATAGAACTCTGTGTGTGTGCGTGTGTGTGTGTCCATGTCTGCATGAGAGGCCAAGTTCTGCTCACAAATAGATTGAGAATTCAATGTAGAGGACAGGAAGATGGTTAACTCATTCCGTGTTTGTTTGTTTTTTTGCGGGTTGTGGAACATAATAGCCTTTATGTGCTCAGTCCTTCAATTCTACGGTTGTGCGAATACAGAAAAAATAAATAAATAAATAAAATAATCCAGTCCTCATCAGCTGTTAAAATGTGAAAAATGCATCGGATGAGCAACAGCACACAACTTTTACACTCTTTCAATATTCATTTAACAAGCGATAAGATACAGTGTAAAAACCCAAGTCTGCTTCCATTAGAATTAAGAGGATAATTAACAGCCAGGTGATGTTAATTACATCCACCTGATTTAATTGATCATTATCAGTGTGAATGCGCATATAAAAGTACACGTCCTGGCTCTTTTCTGTCCTGGAGCATTAAGATGTACAAGTATGTTAACACAATGCCAAGGAGGAAAGACATCAGAAAGCTTAAATAGGCTTTAGTCTGGAAAGGACTATAAGACTTTATAAGACATGCTACAGTCAGATTATTTACAAATAGAAAAGCTTTAACACAGCTGGCAATCCTCCCAGCAATGGATGTCCCACTGAGTTCAGTTCAAGGTCAGATCCTGACACACTCACAGAAAATGAACCCCAAGAGGTACATCTCCGACTCTACAGGCCTCAGTTCACGTGTAGAACGAGGATGTGTGGTTTTATTTCATGCTCTGTCTTTGAAATATGTACATTGTTTTGTGAAGATATAGTTTCTTTGTTAGACTTATTTTGACATTCTGTCCCTCTTTAAATTGGGCTAAATGATGTGATTTCCCTCATCCTTGTGTAGAAGTGATGCTCTGTGGAATAATGCAGGCTGCTTCCTTTGTTCAGACAGCTTTGCTTTCCACATGATGGAAACACCTTTCTTTCTTTGTATCATTTAAGGCTCCACATCTCTGTATTTTGCAGTTTTTTTGCCCTACATGTTAAATATCAATGTTCACAACAGTACAGAAAAGCTGAACAAGTATGGCTTGTTTGAGTTGCAGAAAAAAACTTTCTCTTTAAAGAGACCATTACGGCATGGCTTTATGTATTTTGGCTTTTCTTTTTTCATGTTAAAAAAATGACTTGGTAAGAACCCCATGTTCTGATTTGTACAACCTTTTAAATTAAGTTAACTTGATAAGATGAGAAAAAAAAAGGAGAAAGCAGTTACTGAAGGGATTAAGTGGCTGTGAGCGAGGACCCCGCCTGTCTTTCTGCCTGTCATCCATCACAAATGACATGACAGGATGTGTGTTTGATTTGTGTGTCGGCGAGAATGACTGATGCTGCTGTCAGAGAATATAAAGAACATAAAGCTTTACACTGAAACAAAAGAAGAACAGAGAGTTTCAGAAGGCTAAGTGACAAGAAAACTCAAAACAGTGGATGTCTTAGACAAGTCACAACTCTGGCAGTCAGTTTTTAGTTTAGAGCATCTGTAACACAACACATACCTCAGTCTCTATGCACGTGTTTTATAGGTAGTCTCACACAATATCATCCACTTTTTAAAAGTACTATAACAGTGAGTTATTGTGAAATTAATGGTTGAAATGTTGATTAAAAAATGGCAGCAAATAAAAAGGTGAGATGCTGCTCAAATTTTCGAACATAAAAACATATGCATAAGTAAAGTATATTTATATAGCACCTTTCAAGCATACATTATTTAAAGTGGGCCTCATAATTTTGCAAAGTATTTTGGTAATATTCATATTATATACATTTTGAAATTTCCTTGTGAGATACATAAAGTATTTGTCATTTTGTTTTTGTTTTTTTTTTTTTTTTCATTTTATTTTATTTTTATTATTCATTTTATTATTATTAATTTATTATTATTATTATTATTATTATTATTATTATTATTATTATTATTATTATTATTATTATTATAAAACAAACAAACAAAATGCCATGCCTAAAATGCCTTTTTATTTAATAAAAAAAAAAAATCTAATTCTTTTTTATTAATGTAGTGGTCTGGATTTAAAAGTCAAGGCATTTTTTTTTCTTTTTACTCACACCAAATAATTTTACATAGTTTTTTTTTTTTTAATATATATAAAAAAGATAAATAGATAATCAGTTTAAAAAAAACTCAGTCTTTTTTCTTGAAAGCCTGCTTCTAAAAAGGTTCTACAGAAAACTGTCCTCAGATTATTTCAGATTAAAGAGGAGAAGGGAAGAACAAGATGTCTTTCTTCATTGTTATTAATTATTTTTACCCTGATATCTTATGTCATGGCTACATCTTCCAGTCCCCCCCCATGTCTGGTTTATATTTGGCCCTGTGATGGACTGCCTCTGGTCTAGTAACTTCTGGGATCGTCTACAACATCCCTCAATCCTTAACTGGAATAAGCAGGTTTAGAAAATGGATTAATGGAGTTTCTTAGACAAACAGGTTTAATCATTACTATTTACAAACACGCCCCCCCCCCCCCCCCCCCCCCATACCAAACTTCATCAACACACACTTCTGAAGAGACTTGTGTCATAATGTGGGTAGTTTTCACCCAAAGTGGTGCATCTCCTCTCCAGTACTGGAGAGGAGAGGAAGAAAGCAATCATGTCATTGGTTCTGGCTCGGGAACAGAAAGAGCATCATCCTCATGTCAACGAAAACTGTGATGGATCCCTGTGGCAGAAAGATTTCAGCTCAAGCGCTTATTTGTGTCGTCTTCACTGCCCAACAGGGATCCGTCTCAACTGGGGCTTCATGATGCAGGATGTGTGTGCAAGCAACCTCATCACCTGTGCAACCACAGAGCTTCGATGCAGGTGTGCATTCCCACTGAGCCGTGGCTGCAGGTGTCACTCACATGAGCGCACATCAGACAGAAATAGCTCCATTTTCCACCCAAATTATATCTTTTATTATGACTCTTCTTCTTCTTCTTCTTTTTTTAATAAAAGAAATATCCATTGATTTCTCTGTCAATCAAAATAACATTAATTTTAGAGGATCTCTAAGTGATAAAAATAGATGTTCCTCCTTTTTTTCTTTATTCCAAAGGTTATTGATGAACATGTTTTGAATTAAAGAGAAGAACTGCATTTATTTCTAAAAACAGGTCACAATCACACAATCATGGACAGTGAAAGTGCACATGAAGATAGTCAGACACTTGAAACTGCAGGCAGTGTTCCCTTTTTAAATCACAGTCCACCTGGAAATGCGCGCACGTGGATCAGCCTCACACCCCCCTCTCTCTCCCCACCCCCCTCCGTAAACCACAAGTTCTTTACGGTCAATCACAGCAAAGAGCAAGAGGACGACCAAGAAATGAATTCTTCTGGTACAGAAATAGAGGGGGCTTGTGTGTGATGTGCAGGTGGTGTGAACGCGGAGCATCTGACACCACAGCCGTGTTTACACTGCTGCATTTAAAAAAAAATTTGACTGTTTTTGCTCACAAACAAGCCCAAAAATCGCTGCCAGTGAAAATGCTTTTGCAAAAATGAATTTATGAGTCGCAGCATCGTGCAATTAATGATGCTTTCTATTCACAGCCTCCCCATGTGCATCGGCAGTTGTCAAAAATGCTAGCGTGTGGGTCAAGAAGATTTTGAAAATGGCACGAACTCGCTCCCAAACCTGCACACATGACACAGAAAACACCGCTTGCATGCTCTCTGGCACTCTGTGTGTTCAACGCTTCTGGTAACAAATCATTTCTTCCATCTCCTCCCTGTGGAGCTGCCTCATCCCGCCGTCACCATCTCTCCTCCTGCTATGAGACAACTCCTCACTGAATTTATTTAAAAAAACAAGCAAAAAACACCCAAAATGATAAATCACAACATGAGCTGTAAATCTAGGAAGTCTGTGAGTGTTACTCTGGAAGAAAACCGTGCTCATACAGTCGGCCACGTTTTAATGGAAAATCAATTTACTTGCAATATCACAAACTCAGTTTGCTCATATCTTATTACATACGGTCAGATGCATTTTCCACCACCACAACCCTTCTTGAAATGACTTATTTCTGTTTGTTGGTGCTGTTTGCTGCTTACTTTGGAACCAGTACTTTCCATTCCACTTTGACTCCTTCTTTTGATGCTACGGATAATGCAAGATCACTATTTCCATTCTCCTATTTGTTTCTCTGCAACTGCATGCATGAACGAAACTATAAACTATGGCTGAGCTTAGATGTCATGTTATTGGATTATTTGCGGAAATAACTGTAGTTTGCTCCATGAGTGTGTCCATCAGGAGCCTGATATAAAAACTCTCACCCACCTGCTGTATTTCCATTTAGATGAAATTGGGCTTCAACAAACTGACTGCATGCAGTGTTTTGTTGAACTGACACACACAGGCCCAGCTGGTAGCTGCCTTTGCAGACTCGCTAAGTCAATGTGAACAAAGAAATACAGATGAAACTTATCTCGATCAGATTACAGTGTCAACGCCCCTCTATATTCACCCCCGTCAGACTTCCAGGAAATGCTCACAATGCTCGCAGTGGTTTTAGAGTCTGAGATGAGTGTTTGGGAAACATAAATGTCAGAGAAATGAAAGAGGAGGGAAACGGTTTTTGATAACGTTCAGTCATTCTTTTTTCTTTTTTTTAAAAATATAGATTGTATTCTGCTGATTTACGCAGCAGTGAAGTGTAGTTTTGACAGCTCTGTCTTCCTAATATTAGACGTATGTGATTGAAAATACTGTCGATGTTGGAGGTTTTCATTATTCCTCCCTCTCTCTGTCTTTCCCCAGGACCCGAGGGCAAAGCATAAGTTTAAGATCCACACCTACTCCAGCCCCACTTTCTGCGACCACTGTGGCTCTTTACTGTACGGCCTCATACACCAGGGCATGAGATGCGACCGTACGTGCTCCACTTTCATGTCTTAACCCAATTTAAACTGACCACGATCAGCAGATTATAGTTTTCCACATATTCCTCTTTGTGTTTTCCAGACTGTATGATGAACATCCACAAGCGCTGTGTGGCCAACGTGCCGAGCCTGTGTGGGACAGACCACACTGAGAGGAGAGGTCGTCTCCAGATCACTGCTGATGTCAAGACCAACGTCCTCACTGTCACCAGTAAGTCCCACCCTCAGAATACCAGTCATCTGTCTCCCTCTGCTGTTAGGCTGGTGGAGGTGAAGGATGTTACTCATATGTGAGTTATCTGTATGAGCTGCAGAACGCTGATTCAGGAGGCATGTTTTTTGTCTGAGGCCTGGGTCATATGTGATTCTGAGGAGTAATTTTTATAACTGAGCACACGTTTTACCCATCTATACAGTTAAAGGTGGAGAAAAAAAATTAAATGTGAGAGATGTCTTCTTAATGAGCTTTTTCCAATGTTTTTTCATGTCTCAATCACAGATCAGGGGCCATTTTAGTCGTAAGTGCTGAGTATTTGTGGGATTTACTCCTACTCTCAAATTTAAGAATAAAAGCTATTTATCAACTTTCTCAAGTCTAAGAATCAGTGCTACTCCTTCAAATACTTCAGAGACCAGAGACCAGAGGCGTCCTAGTGGGTAGGAGTTGCCACTAGAGGATGGCATTGAGGCAAGAGAGACTGCTGATTGGTATTGTTTGGACAGAGTGGGTATAATTTCTGTTACGGATTTAAAAAGGGACTTGATCTAACCAATAACCACAAGCAGCAGAATTAGCAGCTGGAATTATATATTAAATTAAAATCTATCTATCCATCCATCCATCCATCCATCCATCCATCTATTAGGGATGTTCGATATAGGCTTTTTTTAACCAATATACCAATTTTGTCCAATTCTTAAATTCAGAGTTGTATTCTAAGAAATTCAACTATACTCTGCTCTGAGAGCAAAGATCCCCAAATCTCCTTAACTCAGCCAGAGGAGTTCATTTTGGACACCTTGCTGCCATATATCAGATACTAGCAGCTATTAGCCAACATGTAGCTAATTCTAATGTTTCTGACAACTTGGTAACTTAACCAACAACTTAAAACCAGAGATATTTTAAGCAGCTTCAAAGCAAGTCAGTCTGTAGCAGCTAGTGATGGAAAGTTTGGCTCTTTTCAGAGAGATGGCTCTTTTTGATTCGGCTCCCAAAGAAGAGCCAGCTCTTTCAACTCCCTAACGGCTCTTAATTTAAGATATTTTTCCTTAATTTTGCAATTAATTAATGGTTTGTGTGTTAAAAACTTTTTTTTGAATTCAGTATTTTTATGAGAAGCCTAAAATTCTGTGCATTTATTCTATCTTCAGACATTTTAATTATTTTTTTATTTGATAGGGACAGTACATATAAATGAACATATGTAGCAACAGAGGTAAAAATGTTGGATTATAGTTAGCAAGCTAATTAGCATCAGTAGTCCCTAGGCAGGTGAAGAAAAGATACACAATGCAATAAAACAAACAAAAAAAACTCTCAGGTGGCACATGGTTGTATTACAAGACAACACAATGCACACACACACACTCTCCTCACCACTAACTCCTGTCTTCGCTTGCAATGGAACATAGCTTCCCTCTCTGTTTTCATATAGTTGTCCAAAACCTATATGCTCACATCTGAGTAGCTGCATGGCCTCCAGAGTGGCCAGTCAAAACAAAGTACTGCTATCTCCTAAAAAACTTGGAGCTGGCTCTTCTGATTCACTATAAAGCATCGGCTCTCAGAGCCGGCTCTTCTGGGCATGACACATCACTAGTAGCAGCAGCAGCTGCAGCATAGTCACATGGCTCTGAAAGGAATGCTGGGATATGAAGTTCTTCCAGAATAGCAGGGACCTTTCTACGTGCTGGACCACTGCTAATGGAACAAGATCTTGTGAGATTTCATTGCTCCTTAGCAAAACTAACGAAATCTCACGAGATTTCATTTTTCAAAATATCGGCCCCAAAAAACTACATCTTCTGATATCACATTTAATGCCGATAATATCGGACATTACTATCTATCTATCTATCTATCTATCTATCTATCTATCTATCTATCTATCTATCTATCTATCTATCTATCTATCTATCTATCTATCTATCTATCTATCTATCTATCTATCTATCTATCTATCTATCTATCTAGTGTTATTACAATTTCTACAACTGTAAAGATACAGTAAAGAGGTTACTGTACCACTTTTCATATTTTTATATATTTTTGTAAAAAAAAAATATTTATAATTTATCATGTATTCATTTTTGTATTGAAGTGTGATAAAGCTGGAAGATAAATCTAAACAAATATTAGGTTTTGCATTTAATTAAATTTTTATCTCATTCTCAGCTGTACTTGAGGTGGAAAAAATTCTCATGCATCATACGTAAGGGGCCTGTTTACACGACAACGCTGAGGCAGTAAGAGTCTTGTTGCCTTCTGCCCTCTCCTTTACACAGTAACAGAGTTTTGAGGGAATAAAAATGCAAATTTCAGACAATGGCGTCCAGAATGGAATCATGTTGCATCTTCTATCCGTTGGACTGGACTGTTGTTGCAGGACCTGGTTCTGCAGGGCTCCAGACTGTGACCATTTTAGTCTCATATGTGGCCAAAATTTTGCTCAGTGCTCCTAACTTTTTTTCTTGGTTGCACCGATGCGCCTAACATTGCAGGTGCAGGTGAAAGATTTTCTCCAAATGTGTCTTTTCTGTGTTTATTTCCCTCCAAACGGAGCTCAGACAATAACGCCGATAAAAGCCCACAGAAAGGGCGAGTCTTCATCTCTAAATGGCTCTAATCCACCCTCAACACGTGAACACGTGAACCCCGTGATGCGCTTTAGTTTGAAATAAAGACCAGCGGGTCCTCGTTAGACTGCGGTGAAGAAGGACACGGACGAGACCCGTGGAAACAATCAATTGTAAAACGTGGAATATGGTGCATTCTGCTCATATGTGGTTGTCATCAACTATCTTCATGAATTGAAGAGTTTTGTCTGAGCGACATGAAGCAGAAAGCCGGATGAGCGTGGATGCGCTGTGACGCTTCAACCTCTGTCTGTGTGACATCACCTGACCTCCAAAGTCCTGCAGGTCCAGTTTTAGACTACCGACCCCGCACCCATCTGAGTCTGTTTTGATGATTACCAAACCCGACCCATTTCCACGGTTATCTGCTGGTCAAATCTGAACCCGACCCGTGGATGTAGGCTAGAACCCGCGACCCAACCCGCCGGTTAAAACATTAACTGTAAATACTCCCCGTCCCTCCTTCATTGAGTCAGATACTTTTCTTTATTTGTTCTATTATCAAATGTGTTCTAGAGGTTATTTAATAGTAATAATAACAAAGAAATCCAACTCTAATGAGCTCTAGGATCTGAAAGAGAAGCGAGGGATGGGCGATACAGAAATTTTTCATGTCGATACGATAACAGTGGTTTATGGTATTTTTTTCATTGATAACATTACCGATACCGACACTTTTGGTCCCTCTAAAAAAAAACCTCATGATTGCAGTTTGCATTAATAGCTTGAATCCAAGGGCAATATTAGATATAAGTAAAACTTGAGAAACAATAATAAATTATACTGATGAAGAAATTAAACAAAGATAAGATTAAAAACTTCTTTTAGTTATCAAATAACTTAAGGACAGGTTAAGATTATTAAAATGTTTTCAGTGGAAAATGTTCAAATATAAAATGTAATAGAAATATTTTAAATGTACCAAAACGTAATGTGCAATAACCTGCATTAAAGTACTCAAAGATACCAAAACATCATCATTATCACTAACAGTAGCAGCATCATCATGACATCTGATAGGCTGCCACCATCACGTAATACAGAAGCTAGAATCTGGCTGCTTTCACATCATTTCATTTCTAAAACTCTCAGATTTGGAAACAAATTCATTTTTTGTATCTGTACAGTGGTATCGGAATACTCAAAAAAAAGTATCGATGCAGATATTTTGTCTGGCTGGTATCAAAGTACCGACTCCAGGGTATCGATATGCCCATCCTGAAGCTTCACAGTCTCAAGACATTTCAGTTTGAAATGTTTAGTTTCTTGAAGTTCAGTGAAGCTTCCCTCTAAAAATGTTTTTTCTACTGACAAGAGAGCATTAAAGATAATCAGTTTTCTAAACCTCATTATTGTTCATAATAACTTCAATAACCATCACTGTCTGTAAAATGATTAAAAGAAAATCCTTAAACTGGATTAAAATAAGCTGCATACAGTGATGCTGGAAACATTGTGGTGCTCCTAAACTTTTTGCTGGTGCCCCCAAATTACAAAGTTAGGTGCACCGGTGCAACCAGTGCTGAAAGTTAGTCTGGAGCCCTGTTCTGTCGAACATTTACACAGTCAGGGAGACGCAGAGCTTTTATAATCAGCTCCTCTGTACACGCAAACATGCTGCGTTTCTGTTGTGTTGTTTTTTCTGCTTTTATCGGGATGTGGCCACATCTGGACGTGTGGATGAAAAGGTTCATTGCCCACTTAGTGCATTAACAACAACTACCCACAAGTTATTTCTGCTGTTTCTACACATTTGTAAGGCATGGATGACCATGACTTGGTTATCGCGTGCCTACGATTTATTAATGCGTAGCCAAGGGATAACATCTCGCGTCCACGTTTTAGTAACACGTGGCTACCATTTATTTTTATTCTTACTGATGTTATTAGATGTTATTATGTGAAAAACTGTGATGGAAATTCAGTTCTTGTTCCATTTCCTGTTACGAGATATGCATGCGTGGTTACTAGTGAGATTGCGTTCCTAATTAAATCGGCAACATAAATTAAACCCGCTCTGTCCAAACAATACTGTTTGACCAGCTGTTTGTCATAAAAGGCAAAACGCCCTTTAGCTCCCGGAACGTCCGTGCATGTCTCTTGTCCCAGTGGCATCCTCTAGTGCAGGGGTGCCCAAGCTTTTTGCCTCCAAAGGCCAAAATGAAAATGTGTCAGTGAGTCGCGGGCCAAACACAGAAACCCCAACAATGTCATCTTTTCAAGTTGATATTGTAGTGTTTCCTGTGGGTGTTTATTTACAAGCTTTTTTTTTACATATTTCCCACCATGCTTTGTGGGACCCTCTATTGCACCATGAGTTAAACGTCCATGTACCACCATGAAACCCTCTTCACCTGGCAGAGTGGTGGCGTGCCATTGCGGGGCACGCAGGTGTAACACTAGAAAGGGCACCTTGGTAATAACAGTTAGATATAATATTATATTTAAACTCTGAACACGGAATCAAACCAACCGAGAATTAGAAAGTACGGGTTTTATGTCGAGGCATCGATGGGATATTTAGATGTAATAGAATTATGTTATCTGATGGTCGAAAGTTTGGCCCCACTTTGGGCACCCCTGTTCTTGTGGCAACTCCTGCCCACTTAAGACACCCCCGCAGGACTGATTCTCAGACTTGAGAAAGTTGATAAATAGCTTTTATTCTAAAGTTTAAGAGTAGGAGTATATTCCACAAGTTCTCAGCACTTAGGATTGAAATGGCACTCTGCTGTAAGACGCTTGATAAATCCGGCCCCTGATCTGTCACTTTCAGTATTTCCAGTCCACAGATGTTATCACAGAGCAGGATCACAGCAGTTTGGCCTTTTTTTCAGATGATGATTTGACTCAAACACATTCTTTGAAATGTTTTGTTGGATCAAGTTTAGTTTTGATTATGGGACACATTTCCGATGGCTTCATTTCAGTAAGCAGCGTCACAAAGCTGGTTTTCCTCCCAACACGTCGTAGTGATGATGGGAGAGTTGGACTTGGAAGTCTTTTCCTGCATATCTCGGTGTTTACGTAAATCTGGACTCTGCTGACGTCTCATGCTCTCTGATCAACTCTGTCACAGTTTGGGCCTGATGTATCCTGGTTAGGGCTGGACGATTATGGAAAAAATTATAATCACGATTATTTTGACAAATGTTGAAATCACGATTAATATACACGATTATTCGTTGATTTTATAAAAAGTGTTTATTGAACCACATAACTCAACTTGAAATATGACTTTTAAAAAAATTTAACTGAAAATAAATTAGAAACAAGTAAAGGAGTAAAATAATAATACTATTCAATAAAATATTAGCAATAAAAAATGAATACTAAGTCTACATACATTCCTGTTCTATACTCCCTGCAGTTTGCTTCCTATAACTCCACCAGTCTGTTCACCTCAGGATTAATTGTTTTTCTTCGATTACAGTGTTTTTGTGATTGTGAAAAGGCAAAATTGAAATCACGTTTAAAATTAGATTAATTGTCCAGCCCTAATCCTGGTGTTATTTTGGAATCAAAGAAAATAAAACGAACCTAGACCTGAACTGCTGAAGCAACCTGGATTATAACACTTCCTTCACAGGCTTACACAGTAGGTACAAAACATGATGGTTGCATCACTTCATCTGCCCCCATCACTCTGGAGCTGGATAAATCTGGACTCATTATATCACACAATCTTCTTCCACCACTTCAGAGTACAATCTTTATCCTCCCTGGCAAATTGAAGCTTTGTTTTTTCAATTAGCTCCTTGGTAAGATATTTCTGAGACTGCACAGCTGATTAGTTCCGATTTCTTGAGTTTTGTTTGCATTGTCCTTGAAAATGGCTTGAGAAGTTTGTAACCCCATTTCAATTTTAGGAATCCTCAAACACAAGATGTGTTGGAAGAGATTGTAACTCTAGCAGTCATCTGTTAAATATGCTGTTGGTTGGTATTTGAACAATTTTGAATATTTTTAAAAGTAATGAAATGTGTTTACTGTGTCTGTTGCTCTTGTTTTGTTTTTAGCACACACTAGTTTCCCTCATGTTAGATGTGGTAAATGTGGACTGCCTGTGTCTCACGGCATTAAAAACTGTTTTTAGAAGCTTCTCCAGCCAAATTTTCTTTCTTTTCTTTGAGCCTTCAGGATTGAAGTAGCTGTATCCAGCAGCTTGAGACTGAGCCCGGGATTTAATATTGTTGCTGAGTGAATATAAAGCAGGATGTTCGGAGCGAGCAGGAGCTGAGCCAGCCAAGCTTCCAGAAAAATGAAATATTAATCATTAATGCATTCATATGCTCACACTTTTCTCTGTGGTGCCGGAATGACGGGCACTGTCACCGACATCAAAACCAGTGTGAATATGTCTTCACCTGCAGGGATAGAAACAAAAACTCCTTTTGTGCGTTTGAATAAACTCTGGTGTTGCTTTCAGATTTACAGTTTGACCAGAATCAGGTTATGGTATTTCTTTATTTAAATGGGTGACCCTTAAACATTAAAACAGCACAGAGCACCATCTCTTACCTGCAATGGTTACTCTTACCTGCAGGTGGCATCAGAGGCTCGACTTACTTTAGTTCTGACCATTACATCAATTTCAGCTCCAAAACCTCAAACTAAAATAATCATTCTTGACATTTGATGAGTTCATAGTCTAAAAGAAAATAATGACCCCTGATCAGACTGCAGCTCTGCCGTTGTTGCATTGAATAGAAAATCTGAATGCTAATTTGTTGCATTTTAAGTCTGGTCACATTTTCTCTCTACATGAGGCAGAAGTCATGTGCAGTTATGACTTTGTGATATTACATGTGCATGTTTTCTCTCCTCACAGGGAAAAATGTGTTTGTGCTTCATTCGTTTTGACCTCACAACCAATAACAGCTTACAGATAGCTTGAATTTGTCAAATCTGCTATGATTTAAACGATTTCTTGTTGTCAGGTAAAAAGAATTTTCAGCGCTGCTTGCAAATAGAGGAGATAATTGATTGGATGATTCATACAGTAAAGTGTATTTTCCTTAGTAAATAATACCATCAGTAGATACTTCCTGGCATTTTTCACTGGTTTTTAATTCCTGTTTTTCTTTCTCACTGTTTTACTTTGTTTTTGGTTCCCACGCTCATACACTGAGCATGAGCTGGTAGTTACTGTGGGAAATGATCAGAGAGCTCACTTATCACACACTGTGAAGACAGCAATAAAGCCTCGAATCCACTTGGGCTACACTACAGAGCAGTATATTGAGCTATATCATACGAACTGCAAAGTCCAATCACCAGCAAAGCTCAGCCTCAGAACCTGATGATGCATTAACAGTGAACATGATGGTTTTGTGCAGGATGCATTAACCGTGTGGCAATATTTCCTGTTTATGTGCTAAATCTTTTCTGCAAATGAGAGGCAATTGCAAGAGAAGTACTCATTTGTATCCACAGGGGTCGGTGTGGAGCCGTCAAGAGCTTTCTCCCTCATTGCTGTGAGGCGGAGAGGAAAAAAAAAGAAAAAAAAAAAAGCCAGCACTGAGAATGAATTGCAGAACCACCAGGAAGTACTCTGCAGCTTAACGAAGCAAGATCTAGTGGAAATGGCTGCTACACGAAGAGATGCATTTGAGCTGTTGACTCTAATTATGGGTTTAATCATAGCAATTGGCACTGGTGAGATGTGACAGCGTATTGATCAGTTGTAATTCAGCTCCATTCTCTGTCAGAGACAGATCAGAGTTCAGGGACACTGGCAGAGTAGCACTTGTGGGAATGGAGGGGATTTGACATCAATGTCAAGGACGCTCCTGCAGGGAAAATGCAATGAGACATTAAATTGGGATCTTAGAGGTGACCTCTTCTTTTGGTACTGCACCCAGAATAAAACTACATTCGACTGAGCCGGTTCTTAAGACCAAAGGAGCTAATCTGAGGAGCTTAATTGTCAGCTGAGAGTCAGTTGGAACTTTGATGAACATGGTGGAGATAGATGCAAATTCAGAAATGATTAACAGAAAACTGTTTATTAAACAAACAGTGATGTTGATAGGTATGCGTCCTGCGTTTCTGACGCATTAAAATCTGATAGGACGCCATAAACTCATCATCCATGCGTCCCACATGCACCACAACTTCTGTTTAAAATCACAGTAACTACCGAAAGAAACTTTTTTTCCACCCATGGACGTAATTTAAACATGTCATCATAGCTTTGTAACGAAATCCGCCTGGACTCAGTAGTTATCCTTTATCATGCTGGTGGCAAACAGCTAGTTTCGAGGTGTCCTTGAAGGCAGCACAGCTGCGTGCGTCTCACCTTAAGTTTCGCTTTGCTGTACTCAGTAACGAGGCCTTTTGTAAATCGCCTTCTTCGGCTGGTTTCGTGTTCACGGACGTCATTAGGCCTGTTTAATGTTTGCTTGGAGCACCGAGCACCACTGTGATCTATGCCGACTACAGCTGCACATGCACGTGCGCACATAACACGAGAGTCTGCTCGTGGTTGAAATGGATGTAAGGACTTTTTTTTTCTCATTTTTCCTGCTGGTTGTACAATTTAGATAAATAGCTACTAAACAAATGAAAAGAAAAGGTTGATTACTGATACAACTGGGTCCTTGTGATACATAAATCCTCCCCTTTTCTTGTTAAATTGTTAGCATGATGCTGAGTTCTGGTTGTGTAGCTCTGAAAACATGAACCTTTTTCAGCACCATTTTCTGTAAAATCCTTAAAAAACCAATACCAAGTGCAGTAACTGGTGTGATTAATATTCTTAAGGTCTCCATTAGGCTGAATGATGGTGTAATGTTTATATTTTCTTTTATTCTTGGGTTAGTACAATTTTTTTTTTATGAAGTTAATTTGGGAATTGTAAATTGACCCAATTAGTAACTGTGGAGAGAAAATTCATGGCTGGATAGATCTGCATCTTATCTGATGGAGTAATACAGTATGTGGCCTCCTGCATTTCTGATAAAAAGTTTACTGCAGCATTTACATGATTGCATACGGATTATTTCAGCAAGAGCACAGTGGTCATGGTAGTTCATGCCACACAGGCTTGATTTGTTTTAAAGAACTTTAAAATAATGCTTTTTCAATAGAAAAGAATTGGAGGTTTTGCTTTTAACTGGCTTTATGACTTCCCCACTACACGATGGACAAAATATTGAATGTTATTTCATGAGAGCTAAACCCTTCCTGTAATTTCATCCTAGAGGCATTTGAATTTTATGTCATACCACTGACAATTTTTTTCTAATAACTTTTCATATTTTAAATTTTGTTTAATTTCATATACATTCATGAATATGTCAGTTAATTTTAACCATGTCATACCATACCACTAGCAATGGAGTTTAACACTACAATTTAAAAAATAGAAGAATGTAAGAATTAGATGATTTTATTTATTTATTTATTTATTTTTTAAACCGGGACCCATTGAATTTCCCAGGGACCCACTCAAATTGTCACCTGTGGGTCTCAAGGACTCACTACATTGAAAACCTACCAACATCACTGACACAAAGTTTAAATGCTCAGTTGAAGTTGTTAAGACTGTTTCAGAGAAAATGTGTGTGGTTTGAGGGATTGACACAACTTTGCTCTTCTTATTTGAGACCTGGCTAGGAGTAATTATGTAAATCTACAGAGTCAATATCCGTGGGATCTTCCTAGACATGATGGAATTTCCCAAATATTCCAAGAGAGTGAAGTAATTACAGTGGATGTCCACCACAGTTGTTTAGTTTTTCTTGTTTGTTTCTTCAAGTTCCAAGACATCTTCTCTCAACCTTCTTGCAACCCTACAAAGCCTAGTTTATTTCTTTCGAACCAGCCAATGGAAACACGCCGGATTCATATTTCTCGTTCTTCTAATCTAGACATGGGTCAAATGCACAGCCAAGTTTCCCAATGGGATCAGTGGGGTTAAAATTATTATTTGGAGACTTTGGTTTCCTTCACATTTGCTTTACTGTTAAATATAAACCTGGCAAAGCTGTACTCCAAACCCTTTAATGATGTTAATGAAGTATTTTCTTTTTAAGGTTATTTCTTTTCTTTGGGAATGTTTTAAGCCTTATCAATCACTAATTTGCCGCTGGAATGTGTTCTGAACAATCATGAAACCCCAGAAAAATATACAGCTGAATTCATGTTGTGTTTCACCCACAATCATCTTATCAATAATGTATTTTATCTTAATTCAAAAGAGTTTTTCCCCTGAAGCCTAAACTGACTTTATTGTCTTTAAAAAAAAAGCTTAATAACAATGTAATTACCATTATAATATAGCTGCTGCATGAAACATTAACTACCAGTTTTTGCAAATCTAATTTAAGAACTGAAAAAAAAGATTTTACGATGGTTTTTAATTTATGTAAAAGTGTTTCTGCTTATTGAGAGTAATTATAAAATAATTGTACTTTTCACCATCAACTAACTGAGAACTTCACTGATCAGCGTTTGTGCAGACTTAATTTCAGTTTTACTGTGAGTGTGTGTGTCTGTGTGCTACCTACTGTACCTACTGTACACTCACCCACCACTAAGCAATGAAATTCAATACAATCCAGATTAGTTGCTTAAGATGAACGGCTGCTCTGAAGTTTTGCTCCCATTGTATCATAGCATGAAAGAATAATATTACTCCCACCCTGTAAATTTAAGCTGTAGGAAACCTTTAAACATAATGCAGCCTGTTACACAACCACTATGAACTATGACCTTAACCCTAACCCTACTTCAGAGTCTAAACTGTTCAGATTTCAGTGTCTGGATCTGAGGATCTGCTTAGAAATATTTCAGTAAAGGTTTTGCATGACATCTGCGGCCGTGTGAAACCCTGTAAGACCAGATGAGGCTGCTTCACAAATGAAACGTGCTGCCAACACCCACGCTGCCGTGCACATACAGCATTCTGCTGTTGCTGCACTCTCTTCTGCTGGCTCTACATGCTTGACCTCTATTTCAATACACAGAATCCATGTTCTTTTAATCAGTGCATGCAAAAGACATGCAAAAATTACACACATGCAAACATTCCTTTTTGAATCACATACGTTTTCTGTGCACAAGGAGATCCATTCCTAGACAAAAATGTGCACATCCCCTAGTATTTGCTAAAGTGTCCTCTGAGACTATTTGGCATGCTACACTCTTTACAGCTCTCCTCAGCAACTATTTGATGGTCACTTTAACAGGCATCATCTAATATTTATTGACCTGCTCTGCTGAGAGTTTATAGCTGGGTCGGTGCTGTGGTTAACCTCTGTGAGGTTAGTGTAGAATGATGCTTTGACAGCAACAGCTCTCTGACATCTTGGGGTTTTCTCACACTGTGAGCTCGCTGCGAAGCTCATCTTCTGTTCTGGATTAAAGCAAGAAGGTATAGTCAATTCACAGCTCTTTCTTTAGGATGGCAAATTATGCCTCTTCGAATATCCTTTGAAATGTTTCCAAAGTAATCAACAATTTATTGGAAACGGTTCCTGCTGAAAATGAGCTGCTGGGTTCTTCGTATTTGGGCTGCAACTAAATTATGAGTGAGGAGTATTTTGACTCTACAGTTATAACTATTTCATCAAAACAGGAAAATGTGTCTTCTTTCCGACAGTGTAACTCTCGAAGCAACAAACCAAGCTTTTATGTGCTAAAATGCTACAAATGACAAGAATACTCCCATTTGCCCCAAAGACTTTGATACAAAATGAAACAGGATGGAACTTTCTATATTTAACAGCCTGTAAGCTTATATTTTCTCTCTTGAGAAACACCAATGTCACACTGATGCATGCAGAAAGGCCCAGCTCATCCTTGGAGTTAACTACTTTTTTCTTAAATAGTATGAAGTGTAGAAAAAACTGAATTTTTATCTGAATTAGAATTTTGTCCTTGTCCTCCATGACAGCCTCTGCTGACACACATCTGATGGACATTCATTAGTCCACAGCTTCTTTCATCTTTGATCTGATTACACTGATTACAAACTATTATAGGTTTAGTTTTTACCTTTTATTAGTGATAAAAAGATCGGTGTCAGCCATTTTTTTTCAGTGTTTCCATTCCCCAGTTTGCAGCTCCAAAGACCAAGAGATGGTTTACTGATTGGGTAACGTCTTACTCGGTAGTATGGTTCAAGCAGCTTTGCACTCATCCACCATTTCCTGCAGGTTAAACCAGAATTTACGCCAACATTTAACTGAGTACAGTGAAATATAGAAGAAACTTTAGCTCAGCAGCATTTGCAATTTTAAAAATCTCCATGCTTTGAAAATGAAAGGAGGAAAGACAACAGAAATGGTTCTTTCTTCAGCAAACGCTCGTCCTTGTTGTCATGTTCAACTTCAGTTTCTCCTACAACCTCATTTTCTGAACTTTCTCTGTCAGTTTTTAACTGACAAATCTCCAATACCGGATACAGTTGCGCTTGAAAGTTTACATACCCTCTTATTAAAGAAAAGGCAAAACTCACAGTTGTAATTCAAATAACATGACACTGAAAAAAGTAATAAAAGATAAAAATTACAAAATTAGAATTCAGTAAAATGATATATTAATTTTGAATTTTTATATATATATAAAAAAACAACAATTAAAAGCAACAAACAGACAAAGCACCTTGCTCATGAACTGTGGGTCAAAATACCTGCCAACACGTGCAGAAATCTTATTAAACATTACAGAAAACACTTGATTGCAGTAATTGTCTCAAAGAGTTGTTCAACCAAATTTTAGCTTAGGAACCCATATTATGCTTATACACTTGTTTTATTTTTGTTTGTTTGTTTTTAATAGTTCTGTTGAACCGCTATACAGAATCAATGCCATGATGTTCATTCATTTCATGTTTATTTATCATTACTTTTGTCAATTTCAACTTATTTGAGTAGTTGCTATTTTTCTGTCTGTAATGGAAGGGTAAGTAAACTTTTACGCACAACTGTATTCTGCTGCATGCATGTTTTGTGATGCATCAGTGAAATAGTTTTTGCTGCACAAACTTTTGAACATTATTCTGGCTGCTTAAACCAGTAAATTCATAACATGAAGAAAAAAAAAAGCAGTTTTTGATATGAACATCACCTGGCACTACTCTCATGGCTTAAAACAGCCTATGAAACTCTACACCTTCTCTTGACAAAGCAGTGGGGATCTGTGAATACGCTGCTTTGGCTCCACCCATATCCCCGCCTGTCAGCGGACGACTCTCTCCTGTTTTGGCACTTTTTCATCATGATCCCTTTACTATTTGAAATATTGAAGTACTTCAAGCTGAATCTTGGGGTAGGCACCTTCAGTCCTGGAAGGCCGGCATCCTGCAGGTATTAGGAGTTTCCGTGCTGCAGCACACCTGATTACGATCAATGAGTAATTAGCAGACTTGTGCAGAGCTTGACATCAAGCTTCGTCTGAGTCAGGTGGGTTGCAGCGAGGAAACTCCTAATATCTGCATGATGTCGGCCCTAGAGGACCAAAGCTGCCTACTCCTGATTAGAGGGTGATTCTCAAAAGGAGAAGCTGAATCATCTGTGGCTTCAGTTTAGTTTCACTGGTTCCTCACACTGCATGCAAAAAAGCTCCACCCAGCAAGAAGCAGGGTCTCTTCTTCCAACATTTTCCATAGAGCCTGAAGTTGCCTGCCTGAGACTGTAGGTGGTGCTCTGCAGAGTCGAGGCAGATCATCAGCTGGAGCACTGACGCCTGATTCTGCTCCTGATAAGTCTTTCAGCACACAAAAACCATCTTATGAACATGTTATGAAGGGTAAAAGGAATAAAAATGTTTAAAAAGAATATAAGAGGCCTTTTAAATGTCAAGTGGCACCAAGTTAAGGCAGATACTTGATCTTGTGTACACAGCATTGTTGCACCATTTTCCAATCACCAGATGAGGAGTCCTCAGTGAAATATGTTGTCAGCTGTGTGTTTTTGTGGGGTAAAGACAGCTCTTGTGTTTGTTTATGCGAGCTGAGAGTGACCCCGGCATGCTGCTTAAGACAACGCAGCCATGTTTCTGATAATTGGATGTGACCTCGCATCTTGACCAGCATCAATAATTATGCACACGCACACACTCAACTTGACACACACTCCAACCGCAGGAGATTTTCTACTGCTTGGATACACACAGAGCCACAAAAGAAGGATTAGTGTTGGAACTGGCAACCTTTAGTTGGCCTTACAAAGTCATTGAAGACAGATCTGGCAACCCCATGGCTGTAACCCCTAACTGGGTGAGGGGTTTGTGACTGAGTTTATAATGAATAACATGATTTTTTTCCCCCATCTATTTTAGTTTATTCCAGAGGGGACACATTTTTCTAGCTCATGCAACAAATACACACAAATGTGAATTAACTGTAACGTCAATCGGCCTCTGAAATTAATGTAACAAGCAGTACTCTTTATAACCCGTGCAGAAAATAACTTCCAGCTTCACCTGCCGTGGTAGGAAACTGCTGATACAATAAAAAGTAGGCTGACAGCAGGTGGTGTTTTCCTGAGCCTGGTGATGATTTTTAAGAAATATTACTTTAAATATCACTGTAAATAATTTGTTGTAAAGTTGTTCAAATGTTACCATTTTATTTAACATTATATATGCTCACTTTTCTGTGCAAATGTTAATGGAAATAAATGTTGTACGTGTTTTTGTCTGGATACCAGTATGATATTGCATCGTTATTATTCCCAGTGGAAGTTTTTAAATACAAAAATGTTATTTGAATTCATTGCTGATTCTGTTGTTCTCCATCTCTTTCTTGTCTCTTTTATTTCCCATCCCTTTTCTTTATGTCCTCCGTTTCCACCTTCAGTCAAAGAGGGCAGGAATCTGGTTCCTATGGACCCCAACGGTCTGTCAGACCCCTACGTGAAGCTTAAACTGATCCCAGATCCCCGCAGCGAGAGCAAACAGAAGACCAAGACTATAAAGTGCTGCCTCAACCCCACCTGGAATGAAACCTTTAAATTGTAAGACTTCACCACACCAAGTTTAGTGCATCCTTTATTTATTTCTGCCCATCTTTGCCTTGCCTCTTGTCTCTTTGTCTTCTTTTTTATCTCTCCCACTCACTCGGTGGTGTTTTAAGACCATCGTATTATGCTCGTCTTTCCAAGCATGTGTAACCGCCGGCATTCAGATAAAAACATCTGGCTTCTCGTATTTATAAAACCTTCCTTGTGGGGTTGTTTGCTGCACTTGGCTCCAATTGCAATTTTTTTAAATAATATCTCATAGCGGTTAGTATGGAAGAAGATTGAAAATAGCAACTCCAGGCATCTTGGTGCAGATGTTCAGGTTGGGGGGTAATTTTTGCATCTATCCAACCTTTCACGCTGAAAGATTATAGACGAGGGTTGAACTGGTTCGTACACTGCAAGTGGTTTGTATGAGTTTTTGTCAAACAAGAGCTAGAAAACCCTCCAAACAGGCTGCTTCTGTGTTGGATAAATGTGATGATTGTATTTATCCAGGGATTATGTGAGGATAAAAATGGAAACGACAACCCTGGAAGTGCATTTCAAAGTCAGAGCAATTTCCTGGAGAGGACCTATAAATATCCAGCTGTTGATTGTCCTCATGTGTCTGTTCCAGCCACCTGAAGGAGTACGATAAGGACCGGCGTCTGTCGGTGGAGGTGTGGGACTGGGACTTGACCAGCCGTAATGACTTCATGGGATCATTGTCCTTTGGCATCTCGGAGCTCCAAAAACAAGGGGTGGATGGATGGTAAGATGAAAAGGGGGAGTTAAGGAGGAGGGGTGGGAGGGGGTGGAGGGATTTGAGGCAAAGAAACTAACCCACCGGAAGAAGAGGAGGAGGAGGAGGAGGGAGAGTGAAGGTGACCTTGTTCATTACTGCACCGTAGGAGAAATACTTCTTTAAATTCTCCTCTTTAAACTCTGGTTCGACTCAGTGCCAGAGCAACTCTACCCCTTCTCTTTATCTCAGCTTCTTCATCCCTCCACCACCCCTCCCTCCTTTCCTCTGTGTCTACGGCTCAGTCTCTATCTCTCTCTGTCTTCCTCTGTTTTTTGCTGACGCTGCCCTGTCAGGGTTTTTAATGAGATGCCAGCATTTGAGGTGGAATGGTGGAGGCGGAGAGATGCCGTTATGCACCTGATGTTCAGAGTGAGCCTGTAAAAATACAGGTTTTCGTCTTATCCACCTTTGTGCTGCTTAAAAGCTGAACACTTACTGGCACTTCAAGGCAGAGGAAAGGCAAAGAGAGAGAGAAAAGAAGAGCACAAAGACCTGATTTTGGTAGCTTCTACTCTTTATGTTTGTATGTGCTCTTATTCCCTGATGGGTGGTATTTGAAATTATGTTAACAAATGTAGAGCTTCTAACATAATTATACTTTCTTGGTATATATACGAATGTGCGTATAGCCTGTGTAAGTCATATTAAAAATCTTTATTATGGGATTGAAAGTTCTGTGAACCTCACAAAGCATTAATCATTAGAAAATGGGAGCATAAAATCACAACATAGCTCAGTTTATTAAGTGTTTATTGCAAGACAAAAGTCTCGAATTTGAAGCCAGTGGCAGATGTGTTTCATACAAGTAAATGTAGATGCTTCAAATACCACAAAGATATAAACACTTCAAGCTTAAATCAAGAGAAAAGAACCTTTATGTCAGTGTAAAGCAAATTCAGAAGTTTGGTCAAAAACACTTTGTTTGCTCAGATTGTGCTAAAAGACTGCAAACTAAGTTTTAATGAATTGTGGAATTCAATACATTTCCATTGTTCCCTGCAATTCATTAGTAATTGGCTAACTAACTGTAGCAGCTGACAAATGATTTGCTAGCTGTTGTGCATACATCATGCAAATGCCTTTTCCCTGAATACCAGAATTTGCTGAATTTAATTTGCTGAAAAATAATTAACTGAAGAACTGGAGTTTGTGAAGGGCAAAGCTGAAAGAAACAATAGAGATATTTAAGGGACTACACTCTAATTTAGACTAGAGTTAGTTATATTTGGTGGATTAAATGACGATGTTAATTGTCTTACGTGTACTTCTTCGTATCTTGGATTACAGTCGTCCTCAAAATTATTCATACCCTCCAATTAAAGAAGGAAAAAAGTCAGCTGTCAGTGAAATTAGTTGAAATTGACAAAAATAATAGTAGATAATTCGAAGAAAATCAATTAAATGATTTTGAATTGTGAAAATTAAAAGCAAACACCTGCTCTCATGTGTCTGGGACAGTTTTGTTTGTTTTTATTATTATTATTATTTCCAACCACAATTCAAAAGCAATATCTGATTTAACTTAATTATAATTTTGTAAATTTTTATTTATTATTAGTATATTTAGTTTCTTGTTATTTGAACCACTATTGAAGACTTTTCTTTAATTGGAGGGTATGAATAATTTTGAGGACAACTGTGTATATGTGAGAGGCCAGTGCCACATTTAGAGGTTAGATTGCTACGTAGTGATTACTGGAAAAATTCTTGAGGATGGATACAATATTGGAAAGCTGGGGGTCATTAACCAATGCCTGTCTCACTTTTTATATGGTACTCAGTGGTGAGCAGATCAATACAAATATCATAAATATTGATATCAAGAATGGTGTAGATAACGATCTACACCATGGCATGATTATATCGATACTTTAAAGGAATTGTACCTGATTTTATTCTAATCTCTCTAAGAAAAATGCTTTCTACATGGTATATTATGTGGTAAAAAAGGTAATTTTATCAAAATAAATGACTCATTGATTGCGGATTTGCACGAATCCAGGCCTTTTTAGTTTAGGTTTCTAACGCTGTCGTGACGCTTGTTTCTGTCAATCAAGTTCATTCTATTGAACTTCTGTTCCAATCAGCCACTAGCAGTGTTTCCTAAGGAGGGGCGCCCTCCCCTAGCGCGTGCATGGCAGATATTGTAAACAGAACCGCATGGTGTCTACCTGCTGATACAGCAAAACAGCCTGAAAGGATCAAAACTGATGAGAAGAGAGACTTGAAACGAAGGAACAGAAGTTCATGTAAACCTCAGTGGATTGTACTGAAGGCAGAGAGCAGCTGGACGGCCTCGGACTGAATCTGGACTGGAAACTGGCCGAAATCACTTTCTTCTTCATTGCATTTTATGTGTCCTTGGCTGCTGGCGCTTCCTCTGCTGGTTTGACTGTGTTTTCCTCCGTGTCCCTCACGTTATTTAATGCACGTCAAGTAGGAGGAGAGTATAAGGGAGTGTAGGAGCATTTCTCACTGATTTTTGCAGCGTAAGAAGCCTAAACTAAAAAGTTAGGGGCGGGGCTTACAGTTCAAACTAAACTGTTCACCTTGCTCTCGGTTCCAAAATCCACAAATTCAGGTAAATTTGAAAGATTTGAAAACTATCAGAATCTTCTACAATAAGGAGGATAAAGTAGTTTTTGGTGAATTTAATTCACTGCTATGACAAGGTCCTCATATGCCCCAAAATCAGCTTCTATCTCCCAGATTATGCTAAATTCAGACTTTTATAACAGCACAAGTGATACGTTTGTTTCTGGACACCTGATTATAAGATTATAAATTTTGGGTTTAAAATCTTACATGAGCTTTATAAATGAGGAGGGATGGTAGATTTTGGTGGATCTGGATCACCTCGGTGACAAGAATGCCCCAAATCAGCCTGTCTCGCTGAGATAGTGCCAAATTTGGATTTTCATGATATCACTCATAACTTTGTTGTTTACATGTTATAAACTTAAAAAAAAAAAAAAAAAATTGCAAAAATTCCACAGAATAATTTCTTTGTAATAATCTGTTAATTTTGACAGCCCTATTCAAGAAGTATCTGTATTGATATTGGTATCAACAATACTAGCCCCTTATTTATTTATTAAGTGTCGTATCAATGACAAATCTTGCAGTATCACACACCCCTACAGGTAGTTCTACAAGCTTTCAGAGACACAGGAGATTAAAGGATTAACTGCTGACTTCTGCAACACTTCATAGCAAGACTCTCTTTCCCCCCTTGTCACACTAGCGTAAAATCCATCATCAGCAGGACATATTTGTTCCACAGTTTCTAAATGCTGGTCGGAGACAGACTCCTTCCCAGCTTCTAAGAGCAGAGAACACCGCTCCTTTCTTGTGGTTTCTAATCCTAATTTATGTACCAGCTGATGTTTTTGGTATTTCATGTTCGGCTGGGTGGTTGCACATTTTCTGCGATGTTACAGATTCAGAACAGAGATGTATTTTTCTTCTTTGCTTTGGTTTAGATTTTAACAGTTTTTTTTTGTGTAGCTTGAATGGGGCTGCAAAATTGATCTCAAATTTATAGACATCGCAATATCAGCCCACCACATATACATATTGCAAAGCTGGCCTAAACTGCAATATGTTATACAGTTGTGTCTGCATATAGTTAAAGAAGTGATGCGACTATGTTTAAGTCACAGCTGTGCATTCTGTACAATTTTTGCTTCTTGTTACCTCATTGGCTGCCAACGACCTGCTGTCTGAAAAACACTGCATATCCAAGTGTTTTATTTATCGTAAATCATACAGTCATCGAAAGTCTCAACCTAGCTCCAAACAAAGCGTGATGAGGCTCAGTTTGAGCAACCTGTTTGCCATTTCAGGATTAAAGTTCACAGAATAGTTGCTTGCTTCTGTTGTGCTTCGCGTCTAAAAAGGGGAAGCAGTGACACAAAACAAGTAGAAACACAAAAAGCTGTTGCACAAGGTTACACAGAATATGTTTGTTTTATTTTTTACTCATTCCCCTTTCTTCTAAAAAAAAAAAAAGCAGTGCTTTAACTATAATGAGTTTGTGGTTCAAGCCTGAACTTCCTCAGACAGATCTGATCTTATGGTAGTTAAAGGTAAAATTATCTAACTGAGCAAAACCAAAAGTATTGAGCTGACATCGGTGACATGAATAAGTGGTTATGATGCTGTGGGTGTCTGGTTGCAGCTGTTAAAACACTTCATTACATAATCTGTTAATAAGGAACTCCAAATATTCTCTCCTTTCAGGTTTAAGCTGCTCTCTCAGGAAGAAGGCGAGTACTTCAATGTCCCTGTCGCTCCAGAGGGAGAGGAGGGCAACGAGGAGCTACGACAGAAATTTGAGGTGTGTCTGTGTGTGTGTTAGGTCAGTGAATGTGTGTGAGCACCAAGCTGTGAAGGCGGTGTGTGTCTGAGTAAGGGCCACTCCGGGAGAGCTGTTAGCAGTTGGCAGGCGCACTTATACTACCATCCGGTCTGGCACACGCCAGCCCAGACGTGTGAGAGCGTGTGTGAACACGTGTGCGTGTGTGTGTGTGTGGATTGACCAGTAGTCCCATTCATTAACACATTTGGCAGCAGTGAGGATAACCCTGCACCGTGCTTCCCCCTGTTTTATTTTTCCTCTCTCCTTCTGTCATGCTGACTTCAAGCCACAATCATGAGAGTCTCATTCAGGAATGTTCAAGGAATACAACCAGAATACAACGCTACAGTAGCCCAGAGAGGCCAAACCAAATACTCTGCAAAATACCTCACTAAAAGTGAGATATCATCAAAACTTAAGCAGTGGCTTGCAAATCCTTTATGTTACTGTAATACCACCCCAGCAAGTCTCCAGGTACCAGCTTTATGACTGAGATAAAGATTTAGTAGAAATGGCCCACACTTTTCCATCAGGCACAACTCAGACAGAGGTGTGTCAGTTCCATGTATTGTTGAGTGGTGGCAGCTAGGCCCAAACAATTTGTCAACTTTAAATTGAAATCACAATTTAAGATGATGCAATTAGAAAATTACAACAGAGCACGATTACTTTTCGTTTAAAGGGGAAGTTTCGTTTAGAAAATAGGTCCAGATTGAAAAAAACCCCCCAAAAACCCCGAACTTCCCCTTTAAGAGAACGCCTGATCCAGGTTTCACACCTGCACCGTCAGTCTCACAAATCGCATCAGTCGTAACTACTCTCCTCTTTCTTGTGCAACAGTTGGTTAAACTAGGGCGAGCAAACGTCCGGCCGGGATTTATGGAAGCTGCAACATCTCATCTCAAGTGTCATCTTTGTGTGGTGTTTCATTCCCCACACTCGTTTTTTAAAATCATCCTCTCTCTTACAGCCAGTTATAGGGAGGGAGAGGAGGCAGCTGCACTGCAGAGAGTACAACTAGGTTTTAAAACTGCCTAGAAAATGTGAGTGTCTTCTCCTCAGATCATAAGACGGTTACAGTAAGCTGTGAATTTCCGTCTTTAAACTCATCACCGACTCATTTTCCATAAATGACTGAAACACTGTGAGAAAAAAATGTGTCGGACAGAAAAATGTCCAACTTTTGAAATGTAGGATGAAGTAAATAAGCATGCTTTACTGAGTGCAGGTTTGTTAATGCAACATGTTATCTAAGGTCTAAAATTTCAGGATATTTAGACTGACTACAGTAAAAAGTGGATCTGTTTTAGACTGTAATATGACTCGGAAATAATGACAGTAACAGTAGATTCAACTCAACTTGTTCAGCTGCATCTCCATGATGGACACGAAGCTCTCAGTATGGTTAGGGGAGTTTTTTTTTTTCTTTAACAGGATTTCTGTCTGATTTTCAGGAGGCTGAAACCACTATTGTCTGATATGCATTCTTGGGGGCGGTTTGTATGTGGCGTTTGAGTGAAACTGTCGTGTTTAATATTAAAATCATGCAGAGAGAAATGAGGCAGCTGTGGTGTCAATTACATGAATAATATCAAACTTTAGCTTTTACTTCAAGGACAAAACATAAAACCTTTTCTTGAGGAAATGTTGCCTTCAGGCTTCAATGTTTTTGTCGCAGGTTGCATCTTGCAGTTGGTAAGTGAAACTGTTCATATCTCAACTTTACGTCCTTGCATTATAAAGAGCAGTTACTGTAGATGTCTCATGTGTTTATCCTCCATCTCATAAAGAAAATGTATTTCTGCATGACCACTGAATGGAAGAGGAAATTGAAATATTAAATGGCAAAACAAATGGCAATGTTAGTCAGAAAAATGGCAATTACCAGGATACACCCCCCCCCCCCCCCCCCCCCCCCCCCCCCCTACATCACTCAACCCTGGTGACAGCTTTCAATGTAAAAGAGGTTCTTTACCTGAACTGATGTTAAAACTCAGGAAAGTCCCTTTAATCATAAAAACTCTGAAACTATTTTGGTTGTTAAATTACTTTTGACTTTTCCTTTATATTCCACATAATAAAGTGATCATACTTACAGTAAAACAGCCAGGTTTGATATTTCTATTCTCCAGCGTAACCTCACCTATATAATCTGCCAATATTTTTTTTTCATTTTGACCCAAAAAATTCACAAATAATCCAATCTAAATTAAAAAATGGACTATTTTTTTTTTTTTACAATAAAACATTAATGTAACTTTTTCCCCAAAATGGCAAAACATTTCATGTATATGAAAAAGCAGCACCTGTCTGAGCTGGTTTAATGTGGTCCGTTTACATCAAGCAAAAACGGGGACAGCTGACAGCTGTACAGATTCCTGGTCATTTTTCATTAAACCACTCTGACAATGTTGCTTTATGTAATTATGCTTTTCCTGCCCTCTTCCGTATGCACAGCATCAGAACATAAAACTCATGTTAAAGTTGACCAGCTAGTTTGCAAGTAGAGAAACTGTAACCAACGACCCTTATGAGAAGGTTGCTCATTCTGTGAAGGGAAGTTTTTATCACAGTCTTACAGTTTACAGATTATGCAAAGTATTAAGGCAGACACATTACCCTTGGATCTGTGATCACACCGACATGCGCTGAAAATGTGACATTTTCACAGCTCTGTAACAGAAAAACGAGGTCACTTGTAGCACTGCCGTCAGCCTCAACCAAAAGTGCAGATCTGAAAATCTCTCCCAGTTATTTGTTTTACGTTGATGCACCATGGAAAGCAAAATTTTTGATGTTTTGGAATTTGACGATATTATCTGTAATTGAAACAGATGGGTCTCGGTTAAAAAAAAAAAAAAAAATCTAATTGATAAGAGGCTTTCTGATGAATTAATCTCAATTATTCGCGTTATAAAAATTGTCCCAAAAAGTAAGATTGTCTTTATTTAAATAGATTTTTGAGGGCAACTCAAATAATAGACACAGACATTAATATTGTAAACTCAAGCTCTGTTATTGTCTGACCCAATGCATTTAATTATATTTCAACTTTTCAAAAAAAAGTAAAAAAAAAGAAGAAAAACAGAAGAAATAAAACTTAATTGAATGTACGAAAAAAAAAATCATGGCCATGACAAAGGTTTCACTTTGCTTCCAATGCAAACTGCAGTTATGTTGAATTTTTTTAACACTTCAACTTTTTAATCATTAATTAATTGTAATTAACCTGCTAAAAATTATGTGCATAATTTGTAAATTGGCTAATAATGGAAAATTCTTCAGCGTGAGGGAGCATGAATACCATCCAGACCGCTTAAAGAATAGACGTAGTATCTGCTCACATGACCCATTGGTTTCTGAGGAACTGGTGAAGCTAGTTAGGCGTTTCCACGGTTGCCATCTTAGCTGTGTTGTTTTACCATTTTATAACCCATAATGGGTGATTTTTGACCCACTGCGGGGTTAAAAAGGGACCAACCCAGAAAATTGGGTTATTTCTTTTACTCAACTTTCAGGTTGAATATTGACCCAGAAGTTGGGTTATATTGACTACAATGTTGGGTTATTTTAACCCAGAAGTTGGGGCAACAACCCGAATGTCTGGGCTGAAATAACCCAGAAATTAGTTGGTCCCTTTTTAAACTACCAGTTTGACCCAGGACTTTTTAGTGTGTTGGAACAGGGGCCACAAAAGGCTGGAAAAATAACTAGTACAAACCAAAAATGACCAGAGGGGCATTTGAGAAATTATTGGGTTCGGCTAATTGACCAGCAGGTCAGTAACTTGACTGAGTATAGAAAGAGCATTTAAGAGAGGCAGAGCCTCTCAGATATGAAGATGGGTAGAGGTTCACTAATCTACAGTGCATTCTATGTAAAATTTGAGGACAAATTTCAGAAAAATATTCCTCAACATAAAATTGGGAGGACTTTCAAGATCCTATCATCTACTGTACTGTATACAGTGTTTACATCATGGAAAGTTTCAGAGAATCAGGAGGAATTTCTGAGCGTGAGAGAAAAAGCTAAAAGTTAAAAATAAATGGTTGGAATCTGCAGGCCCTCATTCGGTACTACAATGAAAACAAACCTGATTTTCTACTGGAAATCACTGTCTGTGAACAAATGGGCCTTTTCCACTGCACATTTTCGTAACCCTTCCACACGGCACAGCACGCTTTATTTGTTTCCTCTGGGAAAACCCGTAATGAGCCGTTACGATTTTCCTCACCCGTTTCAGAGCTAGCTCTAACCTTGCTGAACCTACACAAAACATGACGTACCTGACGGCTCTCCACTGATTGAAGGAAATTGTTGTTTTATGTAACATAGTGTTTCGCCTCGCCTCTTCTAAAAATATCTGGCTCTGTTTTCGGTGACTACAAACCACAGAGAAAACCTCAACAGCAGTAACACCTCAATATCATCCAACGCCTCCATTGTTGTTTTTACTTTACTGACCACCGCGTGGCACGGCAGTGATGTCACGGCGGTCTCGACCGCGCCCACTCCACCCACTTACAGGTAGTAGACTACGGCTTCTCCTGTGTGGAAACAAAAACCGTCCTGGTCGTCTTTAGCGTGTGGTGACGTACTGTACCGTGCCCTGCCCAAAAGTGAACTGAAAAATCTAAAGCTGTTAGATTAGTTAAAGCTGTATGATGCAAAGAAGAAGCCACATGAACACAATCCAAAGATGCATCTTCTCTGGACCAAAGCTCATTTAAAATGGTCTGAGGTAAAGTGGAAAACTGTTCTGTGGTCAGATGGATCGAAATTTTAAATTAGTTTTAGAAACCATGGGTGCGTGCCCTGCAGATTAAAGAGGAGAGGGAGCATCCAGCTTGTTATCAGCGGACAGTTGAAAAGCTGCATCTCTGATGGGAATGGGTTACATTAGTGTCGATGGTGTGGGCGGCTTCAACATCTGTGAAGCTCCATCAATGCCGAAAAGTACATGGAGGTTTTAGAGCAACATCTGCTCCCATCCAGACAACATTTCCTTCAGGGAAGGTCTCACGTTTTACAGCAAAACAATATGGCTTCACCTATGGCAGGGCGATACAGCCTAAAATTCAATATCACGATATATTGAGCAGTTCACCTCGGTAACCATAAATGGACGATAACTGGTTATAGACTGGATGGGGTGGAGTCATGTGACTACAGACAGTACATGTAGCTGAGTCTTACAGGGACATGAGCACAGGCACAGCCGACCTATAAACAGCCAAAACACACTGTTCATTTTATTAAAACACCTTAATTCTGCCCTTACTGTATTTTGATGTGACTTTTAGTTTGGCAGATAGATAACAGGTTCCTCAGGCAGTAAATACGTTTAGGATGTTTATGAGAAGTACTGTAAAACTTAAATACAAACATACAAATGTACATATTAAAGGCGCTACAGAAGATGTTTCGGCATCAGAAAGCACAGACTGTTAGCGAGTTTTTGAATAATACGCATGCTCAAGACCAACCTTCTAGATTCACAGCTCCGTCCTCCGGCCACAGAATAACGTGCATGAGCCACTCTGGTGTTTAGCAGACAGCAGGTACAGATTCTCCATCATGTCACAAACGCAAGTAAAACAGGCGTTGCTATCTGAACGTCGCTAACTGCTGGCAGAATTATTGTTAGCTACCTGCTGGAAACGTCAGACGAGTGTGCGCAGCTTACAGGACACAATATTGCTCTCGCCAATCAATCGTTCTCATTGATCAGTCTCGCCTTTTACCCGTTGAATTGACCATCAATCACTCTTACTACGGTAGTAAAAGTGATTGACGAGCCAGTAGACAAATGAAAAATGTAAGGAATGCAGAGATTATTGGCGGATGTTTTTTCAGCCCCATTACTTTCACAGCTGATGTATAATAATATTTAGATTTTGTAAAGTTTTTAATTTATCATAGCGTATGGGGCAGTGAACCCAATTTAACTGAATTTTGCAAAAACTGTTGAAAAAAACATCTTCTATAACGCCTTTAATAAACTTAAAGACACACAACGGAACTTTTAGCTGTTTTCTCTCGGCGGCTAAACTAGCATCCATCTTCATCGTACCTGTGCTGTGAGCTCACTCCAGCCAGTAAAAGACAGTCTTATGTTGACTCTTGTTCTGTCCCTTACTCTCTTTCTTTTACTCTCTTTCTCCGGTAATGTTTCCTTGCGTTTCTTTCCCGAATCCGACATGATGGGCGTTCAAAACACCTGTGGTGTTCATACCTGGTTCATATCCGTTTGCTAGTAAGCGACGCGGTGCGCAACCAATAGTCGGCTGCAACGTCACAGTCGCGTCCAGGATGGAAAACTTACCTGCTGCTGTTTCTGAGCCCCTGGGCAGTGACGGCTCGAAAATGTGCATAATTAATGTTGGTGTGCCATCAAAACAAGCCAGAAACACATATTTTTAAGGTCTAAAAGTTACGTTGTGTGTCTTTAAATGAGTCAGATTCTTCTTTACATATGAGAAAATATGACTTTATGTCCATGAAAAACACAGGAGTTTATTATTTAATTGCACACACATGACTATCAATTAGCATGAATGCTAACTTAGCATCGCTAATGTTTTCAAAGCATTTAACACAAACAACGTTCCTACAAATATTTAACACCTAATTCTCACATCAAATAAACTTCACTGATCACTTGCAGACATATGTTCTTCAAGGTTATGTGCAGAAAGTGCAGAAAAGATGATGGAAAAAACACCCAGCAGGAATGTCCTGCAAGAAACTATGGCAAGTCTGGAGACTAAAATGCCCCTTTTCCACCAGCACCTACTCAGCTCAACTCGGCTCACCTCTACTCGGTGTTTGGGGTTTTCCATTGGTAGTTTCCTAGGCTGAGTAGATACTTTCACGGTACCTATTCTGCTGAGGTTCCAAGCAGGGCTGAGTAGGGCTGAGAACGTGACGTCTACAGATTGGAGGTCACTGATTGGCGAGGGAGTGGCTTACCTAGACGAGTCATCAGTGATGTCACTACAATAGATAGCAACACCCAACCCAAAGACTGACGATGCCCCTCTCTCTAGAAAAAAAAAGAGAAAAAACAACGGACCACACACACGTCCGCGTTTTTCAGATGGTAATGGAAAACCACCTGGGCCCGGTCGAGCCGAGTAGAGTCAAGCAGGGCAGGCTAAGTAGGTGCTAGTGGGAAAGGGGCAAAAAAGTCCCGTTGCGGCAGTTCCATTGCCAGCTTTCTTAAAGGGGCAGCACACCAAATATATCGGCATGGGCAAAATGACGTCGGTTATCGTTGTAAATGTCGTGTTTGTAAATTTTCGGTTTATCGCCAAGACTTAGCTTCACCACAACAGCATGGCATCACAGGAGAAGAGTCCGGGTGCTGAAGTGGCTGGCCTGCAATCTAGACCTTTCATCAACAGCAAGCATTTGCAGCATCATGAAACAAATCAAATCTATCAATCAAATCTATTCCCTTGTTGCTACTTACAGTATTTCAGATGAGTTACTGACATCAAATTGAAAATGAGCTGATATTTATATAATATAAATACATTTTACACAGCGTCCCACCTTTTTTGGATTTGAATGAAACAATTGATCCAACATTCCTGTCAAGCCACATGTACTCAGCTAAAAGTCCAGATACTACTTGCTTGATACGAAGGGATATTCATTTCTTCCCTTATTTCTCCTCTTCCTCATTTTACTTCCCTATCAGTTTCCTGCTCATCCTCTGTCTCCTTCAGTTACCCCCTGTGTGTTTCTCACTATTCATCTGTTTTCACTCCTCCTGTCCTCAAGGTCATGGTCCTCAGAGGTTCACTGAGACACATTCCCGCGGGAGTATCAAGTCACACACACACACACACACACACACTCAAACATAAATGAAACCTCAAGGGTGAAGCTCTTAAAGAAATGACAAAGAAGACAGAGGCAGTGAGCTTCCCTCTGGTGACAAGGGTTGCATGACCTCATGTGACCCACACTCAGTAGCACACACTTTTACGTACAGTGGGGTTTAAAAGTTTATGAACCCTATAGCGTTTTCTGCATAAACAAAATTTAAAGTACCCCCAGGTGTTGTTGATAGTCCTTAAAGTAGTTAAAAGAGCCTAAACAAATGAAATAACTGCTAAATGGAGAAAATGATCCAATATTACATTTATGCAAGTGGCAAAATCTTGTGATGCATCAGCACCCTTAAAACAAGAGTTTTTAATGAATGGGATGTCAATAGAGTGTGAGTTGATGTTTTATTCAAAATAAGGATCTGCAGAACATTTCTGTGAAAGTGCATCATGGCATGAACAAATGAGATTTCAGAGGAGTTCAGAGGAAGAGTTGTTGATGCTCATCAGGCCGGAAAAGGTTACAAAACCCTCTCTTATGAGACTTCACCAACCCACAGTCAGAGAGCTTTTGCAGCAATTGAGAAAATTTGAAACCAGTGCTACCCTGACTGGGACTGGTCAACCAAGAGAGATTACTCTAAAAGCCAGATGTGTAATAAATCGAGAGGACAAAAGGAACTCTCACAGTGGCTAATATATGTGTTCATGAGCCGAATGTCAGGAGAACACTGACCAGTCATGCATAACTACTGTAGAAAAGCGCTGCTCTTGAAAACGATTCATATTGGTTATTTACAGTTGGCTAAAGATCATGTCGACTAGCCAGAAGATTTTAAATGTTACACCTCAAAGAAGCTTTGGGTACGATAAAGAAATGAGACTCGCGAGTGACGCGACTGGTAACTGCAGCCCCCAGCCAACATGTATATATGGGCCCAATCTGGGATATACCCAGGCTAGATGGGTACCATCTGGGCGTGGGTTCAAACTGGACTTTTTGTGTGGGGCCCACTTGGGTTTCTCGCACACACTAAAAAGTCCTGGGTCAAACTGCTGGGTTAAAAAGGGACCAACTAATTTCTGGGTTATTTCACCCCAGACATTTGGGTTGTTGGGTTGTTGCCCCAACTTCTGGGTTAAAATAACCCAACATTGTAGTCAACATAAACCAACTTCTGGGTCAAATATAAGGAGTTTTTAGTGTGCATTATAACACCAACATGGGCTAGTAAAGTGGGGTCATCATGTAAACTGCGGACAATCCTACGAGTCCCATTTTTTGGGCCCATTTCCAAGCTTTATGTGCCCTACATGAAAATGTTGGCTGGACACCAGCCAAGTCGGCATGGGAGTGTGCACAAACTGATGCTGTAACACTGTTTACTATGCTGATAAAGTACTTACAGTATCTTTGTAGTGCCACTTTTTTAGTGGTTTCTCAGTATATCTGGATCATTTGCTGATGGCAGTGGAAACCATAACGATCCTCTACAGTGTATGAATCCACTGCAAAAATCTTCTTCCTGTATCAAAGTTGTCAGAGACGCGTATGTAGCGTCAACTGATGTTGTATCCGCAGGACATGCATGTGTATTCTTTCGCAATTCCTGCCCCTAGTTCCTTTAAGTGAGGCAACAACTGCATCCTAGCATTGTACACCAAACAGTGATGCTAGGAAATTGGCCGGGACCTCACCCTGCATCTTGATGAGGGCTAAAGAAAAATGACAGAGCATCTTAACCTTGAATCAAATCTTAGAAGAAAGTGGGTCGTGCAACAATACAAGCTATTGAGTAAATTCATGGCACCCGGGACGGTCACATTAGATACTAACAGACAGGCTTTGCATAGTTTTGCTATTTACATAAATTCTTATAAACAAATATTTATACCTTATCCATTTTTTAAAATGAGGTTGTTGTTTTCTTTTTTTTAGCAAAATGTTATGCTTTAGGTCATATTCATGCAAAAACAAAGACGTTATAATCAAATTACAAGAATGGCCGACCAAAATAGAAAGCCGTTTTACAGCAGTTACTCATATTTTTATTATCTAAGACTAGAATGTAACCTCATTAGTTTACATTTTATATTAACTACGTAAAACCCAAACAGATATTAAAATCTGAGCCCTGCTGCTTGAGTTGTTTAAACACATCCCCAAAAACATCTAATCACACCCTTCACTTTATATTCATCATTTTTCTGATGATGCTTTGTAATGCATAGGAAATGACTTGGACACATGGCTGCAGACGGAGCATCATTAATCTCTAAAAGCTTTCAGACTTTCGGTTCTGTGTGCTAACAAATGCCTCTACGGTTCCTGTGTGTGTGTTTGTGTGACAACAGATGGAGATGGCTAATGCTTTTCATCCACTGATGAGTGGAGAATCCTATGTGTTGCATCGCATATTTGCACAACTTACACAACTTATACAACAGACGGTGTGAAGTGTGAAGATAGGCAGAGTGTTTGAAAGCTTCCCTTTTAAAAGAAGTGGCAGTGGAGACGTGCTGCACAGAATTTTAAAAAAAGTGCAGAAAGCCTCTCTCCGGATCAGCAGTTTAAGATAAGATAAGAAAATGAAGATGTACTCCTCCTGCACTTCAGTTCCTAGATGTGTGCATATTAATTAGATTAATGCACTACGAGGAGGCTAAAGGTGAGTTGTAGCTCCAAAAAGTACGGAATGTATTAGAAGTTTCTTTCGACTCAAGATGAAATGACCTGAATGGGATCTCTTAAAAATTGTAATGTTTTCTACTCATTTCCTTTTTCATCTATCTAGAGGGCTAAAATTGCAGTGGGCAAGAACACAGAAGGAAAGTCAGCAAATGCTGCCTCACGGTTCGACTCCAATGGCAACCAAGATCGCATAAGGCTGTCTGACTTCAACTTCCTAATGGTACTTGGAAAAGGCAGCTTTGGCAAGGTAAGAGACCCTGTTATCTGATTCATAATTACCCACAACTGCAATTTTCTGCTGCATAAATGACATATTTCATATGCAATTGCCAAAAAAGTGTCAATGTGGCCATCCAATCCAATGCTCCTAAAGAGCACATTGTGAGGCAGCCATCATGCATATGCAGACATTTCATTTTTCAAACTGTGCATGATTGTAAATACCTCTGAGAGTAAGACTGAGCGACAGAGCTTTACATCTGCAAACAAAGATTAAAGGAAAGGGAAGAAAAAAACACAGAGACAGAAAGAATTAAAGAAGATGAAGCACAGGTAGACAGAGATGGATGAAGGGAAAGAGGCAGAGAAGATGACATGGCACGTGGTGAGAGTGATGAAAGCAGAGGAAGACGGTGATGAGATCCACCGTGACAAGGTTGACATGAATGAATTGCGAGAGGAAAAAAAAGCGTCAGAGTGAATGAAAAGTCAGAGAGTGAGAAAGAAGGGGGGGGGGGGGGGCCTTGGAGAGGGAATCGGTGAATGGATGGAAATTTAAGAAACAGAAAGAATGGGAGGGTGTGGTGTAAAAGAAAAAGAGAGTAAAGGATGTGCAGAGTAGCAGCATGGAGACAGACTGAAAGCTACATAAGAGCACGACAGAGAAAGAGGGAGAAAAAAAAGCGAGGCCATTGTCTGTGCTTCAGACCTGTATGCTGGCTGCCTGTTTCCATGGTAACAGGCATTTAAAGCTACACTGATGCGTCACCACAGAGAGCCAGAGTTGAGGCTCGATAATTATTGGAATACCGGCCTTAACCCTTCACGCTCACGTAGCCACGCACTTGTGAAATATGCAGAAGTCCACGAGCGCATCTGTTGAGGCAAACATGCACGCACGTTACTCTCACACACAGCAGTATGTTTTATGAATTCAGCTTGTTTTACAGAGATGCTCGACCACATGCAGGAGCAGGCGCTCACGCTCCCAACGTCATTTTAAGGCTTTCTGAGTTTGCGTGGGAGGCTGGTTCCTTCAGAGCTGCTTTTTCTCCACAGCGTCAGAGGACATCTACATTACAATAAGGCTGCTTGCATTTTTCCGTGGAGATTTTTACGCTGTGATAAAACCACACACACATCTCTTAGGCAAAAACAGGCAAGGACATGTTTCATTTTGATCAGGGTTGTCATTTCCTGTGCTCCCACAATGCAGTACAACAGCAGCCTGCAAGGACAAGTGCAAATACGCAGAAATACATATATGAGATTGTATTTATGCTCTTGCTTACATTTGTGTGGTTAACTACAGATACTGTCTGTACTTGTGTAAATAAGTCAGGTGTCAGCTGCACTTTAATCCCCCCTGCATGCTGGCTGTTTCTCCACTGAGGGATGCTTTTTAAAGCATTGGACATTAATGTTAATGTTCCACACAGGTTCATTCAAACATGTTCACAAAATGATCCGTGTGTGCATGTCTTTTATAATTCTCATGAGATTTGACAGTATATTAAGTGGATGAGGTGAATGCAGACCTCAGAGCTGTCTAACTACAACATGTCACGTTGCCATGGCAGTTCATATTAGCCTGACAAGCGTGCTGTGGTTGTGTACAACATAGCAGCGGTTGAACTTGTTGAGGAGCCAGTGTGATGGAGGACTCCTAATGGCTTCTTACTTGGTTTTGCTACAGCAGGGTTCCCTCCACCACCTCTTTGCTGTTTGTTCTGTGTGTGTCAAAGGGAAAGGGGAATGGCCGCAAAAGCTGTTAAAGACATGCAGCATTTCTTTGCTGTTCAGCTGGTTCAGAGTATACAATTCTTAAAAAAAGCAAGGCGTATTCCACGTTTTGGGTGAAATTTACAAAAAATATCAAAAGTTCATATTACACTGATATTATATTATGAATGCTGGGCATCTATGTATGTATGTATGTATCTCTTTCTCTCTCTCTCTATATATATATATATATATATATATATATATATATATATATATATATATATACAGTTGTGTGAAAAATTGTTTGCCCCCTTCCTTATTTCTTATTTTTTTGCATATTTTTCACTCTTATATGTTTCAGATCATCAAACAAATTTAAATATTAGACAAAGACACAGTTAAACACAAAATGCAGTTTTTAAATGAAGACCAAAACCACTGCTGAGCAAAAAGAACATAAAGGCTCGTCTCAGTTTTGCCAGAATGCATCTTGATGATCCCCAAGACTTTTGGGAAAATACTCTGGACTGATGAGCCAAAAGCTGAACTTTTTGGAAGGTGTAGGTCCCATTACATCTGGCGTAAAAGTAACACAGCATTCCAGAAAAGGAACATCATACCAACAGTAAAACAGGGTGGTGGTAGTGTGATGGTCTGGGGCTGTTTTGCTGCTTCAGGACCTGGAAGACTTTTTTTTTTTTTTTTGTTATACTGGTAAGATCCCCGAAGGGAAATTAGGGCTCTGCATTTCACCCATCTCTGTACTGTGAGTATCAGAGAGCAGTTGAATAATGATAAATAATGTTGAAGATAACTACATATATATTAGTACAGGACAAAGGTTTGGACACATACTTGTAATTTGAAATGGTGAGTATACGGCTGGGTATTGATGTTGCGATTCGATTCAATTTCCATTTGATATTGATTCAATTCAATATTGATTTAAAAGCTTCCTTATCGATTCAGTAAGAAGCAGAAATTCTGTTGTCAATTTTTAGATATTTATTTTCATGCCCATGTAAACATATCGGGTACGTCATCTCATACTTTTGAGTGATAAAACATCTGAAAATAAAAAATTGCTTCACATTTTTCACATTTCACATTCACATTTATTTTACCACTTGCTTGTCTTCTTTTTCTACTTAGTTGCATTTAGGAAAGAATTGTGGTTAATTCTAAAACACAAAATTCACCAAATTATTAAGTTTTCAATTCTCATTACAATGATGCTATTATAGGCATGTAAAAGATACCAAACATGTATCTATAATTGTTATTATTATTAAATGTCAATTCTAATTATTTTCAGTTTCTATTTAGCACTTTATTTCCACAGCAAGCGCACATTGGCTCAGTGGAAACAATGACTGCATGCACCATACTGTACATAATTACAGTTTTGAATAATACAACATAGTGCAGTTTCATGCTGTGCCTGAAGAGAGTGGTTTCATTGATTTTCCCTGGATAAACTCACTCTGCAAGGTCAGCAGAGAAAACACAGTAGCATCATTTATGTCACATGACAGCTAATATCCTCAGGACTGTGTTCTGGTAAATGACCCTGAACATCTTTCTTGGATGAAACAGTGACAAAATCAACAGTTCATCGTGTATATCGCTGGTTTATGAAAAAATGTGCAATAAAATTGAACACATTTAGAATACATTGATCATAAACGGGAATGCATTATACACCAGTTAGATGAAATTACATCCAAAACGCAAACTGCAAAATAACTGCCTACTAAATTAGTCATCACAGGTGGTTCAGTCTACGGAGATATTTCATTTTTGATGAAACTCTGTGGTTTAAACTCTTGATTCTTTTGTGCTGATCTTGTCCTTGTTGTGCAAAATGAACTTTGGGCCAGATGGTGTCCTTCCTTTTTGTTTCAGTTTTAAAGGGTTTGTATTTACATAGAGTCACACTGCTACCATATGCCCTTTATTCATATACACACACACACACACACACACACACACACTTCAATTTTTGTTCGTTAAGCAGAGGATACCAACTCTGATATAACTCTGATATCGATTTTAATGATGCTGCTTCTTGAACTGTGACTACATACGTGCACATAACTACTTCTTTGTCCATCTGTGCTGCACTCCCAGTAGTATACTGAACCCAGTAACCCCTCTGCATTATCATACCTGAATATGTATAAGACATAAACAGCCAAGTTGCTAAGTGTCTGATCTCACTGGGATAGAAATGTATATCAGCCCCTTAAGCCCCAGGCTAAATTTGAAGCTTCCACCTATATAACATCATCTAAGTCAGCTTCCCAAACTAAATAATCTTAAGCTCTGAGGTTAGTGGACACTAGGTCTCTTTACTCCCATCACTAGACGACGTTAAGACCTGAAAAACCCAATAAAACTGGACACTTAACTTCCACCAAATCAAACCCGTAAGTCACAGAATACATTTCAGGCTCGTAACAGTGAGTCAATGATACTTGCTGTGCAAGGTTATTGAACCTGGAGATTTATCCAGTATGTTAAAAACAGAGATAAAGTACAGAGCAGTTTTATATACAGTAGCTTTCACTCACAGTAGCACTAGTTTGCTTTCTCGATGAGTGTTCACCACTCTTGAACATTAAAAACCTTTTAAAAGTTTGCACCAGTGGCATTTTCTATGACAAATGCAGTTAGACTCTTGAAAGAGGTCCCCGGGGTGGATGGAGTGAAAGTCACTCTCATTGCATGAGATCATGTGTGTTTGTACATCATTAGGCTAATATCCATCTGCAGCGGTTTATAATGAATGATTTTTTACTGTATTCGGGGCACATGTTCAATGTTTACAGACATACAGATTAAGCTGTGGTCTTACTAACATCTACATTAGCTTCTTGTTTGAGAAGAATACTACAAAACATCAATAAATCTCTTTAATTGGTTTGCTAAAACCAATTAAAGAGACTTACGCAGATAAGTTTTAAAAAAAAAGGTTAAAATGTGCTGTTAAATCATTTCTTTTTTTGAATTTTTAAATTGAAATTAGCTTTGTAGAAGCTTCAAATATACTACACAAAAGCAACTCATTGTTTTTTCAGACATGGTTTAACTATGATATTACTCAAGTTAACCACAATGCTAACTATGCAATTTGTGCATGTCAGCTGCTTTTTTTTTTTTTATCAAATTGTTTCAGCAACAATAGTCATGTAGTATTGTATTCCGTAATGTTTTCTGCATCCTGTAGAGAATAAGTAACTGCACAACCATATGCTAAGCTGCTTTCAGACTTGCATGGCAGAACATTTGCAGTAAAGTCCATCTGCTCTTTAACCGGAGTTGTGTTTTCAAACATGCTGTTTCCTCACGGACTTATTTTGTCCCAGCCACGTTCAGACATTGGGAAACGTTCTGGATAAATCAACACAGCCACACTGTCCTCTAAGACTGGGTGATATGGCCTAAAAATAACATTTCCAATATTTTCTTTTTAACTTGATTTATGATTTTTTCCTATTTTGCAATGTGAAACTAACGGTTTCGGAGGCTCCAGGTAGCCAAAAATACGCCATAAAAACTTGATTTACTTATCTTTTAAATCCCCCGCAACAAAAAATGCGAATTAATTTATTCAACCAATTTTTTTGCCCAGGCCAACTGTCCCTTCCTCCCCATCTGGAACATTTTCTTGTGTATTCAGCCAAAACAATTTGCTGAAACATTTCTGTTCTCGTGACATGAGTGCTAGCTAGTACATGTCTGCTACAGTGCCGAGGTAAAAGAGTAGAACGTATGTCTGAGTTCAAACAATATAAAGGAAAAAGTCTGTACTATTACCGCTTTCCAGAGCATGTCTGAGAGGGGCATAAAAGAAAAGAAAAGGAAAAAAGGAAAAAAAAGAAAAAAAAAAAAAAAAAAAAAAAAGAAGAAAAGAAAGAAGAAAAAAAAAAAAAAAAAAAAAAGGAAAAAAGAAAAAAAGAAAGAAAAAAAAAAAAGGAAAGGAGGAAAAAAGGAGGGAGGAGAAAGAAAAGAAAGAAAGGAAAGGGGGGGAAGGAAAGAAAGAGAAAAAAAAGAAAAAAAAAAAAAAGGAAGAAGAAAAAAAAAAGAAAAAAAAAAAAAAAAAAAAAAAAAGAAAAAAAAAAGAAAAAGAGAAAAAAAAAAAAAAAGAAAGGGGAGGAAAAAAAAAAAGAAAAAAAAAAAGCAAGAAAGGAAAAGGGAGAATATATACAAAGAACTCTTAGCAAGGTTAGCAACAGCGCTATCTTAGCTAGGTCTGCCGTTGCAATGTTAACAAAGAGGAAATTGTAGCCCACATTCTTATGCTGTACAAGCTGACATTACAAGCCAAAGACTCCAGTTTTCCAACCCACACATAGATATTGCAGTCAGAAAAGGTAAACATCTTCACACTTCAACATCTTTTTTGTCTTTTTTTTTAAAGCAAAGTTCTTACTCTGTAACCAGCACTGCCTTTGTACTGTATGTGGACAACAGGCTCAAATGGAAATCCACAGTCATATTTAATACGGGGCTCATCTGACTCTCAGCAGGAAAGTGAGTTGAGTATAAGTGATTTTTAGACCTGGTAGTGAGCCTCCTTCAATTTTCATGAGATGACCTGCAAGCAGAGTCTTGACCCTCATTTGGACCAATATTTGCAACACATCCTCTCCTGTCCTCATATTCTCAGAAAAGATAATATGGAGTTCAAAGGGAAAAACAAGTACAAGAAGAAAAGAAGAAGGTTAAAAAAACAAAGAGAGGAAAATAGAATGCATTATGCAAAATATCTTTTTGAGTGGGTGCACAATAGTTTGGTTATAGCGGTTATACTGCAGGAAACATACAATACACAACCACACACACATGGCAATGCTGAGGTACTCATCTCCTTGTTGGTGCTTTTCGGGTCTTTGACAGATAATAATTATCAGCATATTTTTTTGAAAAGTAAATGAATGCATACATCACAGATGTTCCCAGAGTTTACCGAGATAAAAAAAAAAAAAGGATCTAAAAGACATCACTGCTGCCTGTCTCTTCCTCAGTTGTGTTTCCTGTCCCGTCACCTTGTGCCATGCCGCTACTTCATGAGCCGTTTTGCTACAGTACTTCTGAATCCCAAACTCCATCCATCCACTGTTCTTTATCTCAACCTGGCCCCAAACTGTGTGCTCAGACTTTTCTGAAAATGAAGCTTGATATAATCCCCTAATTTTTTTCTCTTTCACCTCTTCATATTTCTTCTTGGTGTCCTCTGTAATGCTCATGCAGGGCAACAAAAAACACAGCAGTATTGAAAAAAAGGCATTAAATCTTGTAGACGCTGTAAAAAAATATGAAGAAATTTGATACTGGCTGAAAATCAGTTTTTTGTTAACTTGGCATTCATATAAAGGTTTTACTGGTTCCACTCTCACAGAGCATGCCGCAGCAGATGCAGAACACAGAACTCTTATTAATCTTTAATTAATGTTTTTGGTTTTTTTATTTAGGAAAGACTAAACTGATATCTTCATACCAATTCTCTGCTATTGTTTCTGTGTGTGCAGCTGTCTCACAATGAATAAACGCAATCTAAACATGAGGTTATTATCCAATTTTGCTTCAAATTGAACTGCATTTGCTGTTTAAAGAGCTGTTAAGAGTAAAATAAAGGAAATAAAGGATTTTTTTTCTGGCAGCAGCTGTGTTTTCTGACAGGGAGAAAATCTTTGATGTTGACTTTGTAACCGCAGATGTTTTATTATTTTACAATCTGACATGTATCTTAGACCCCAGAATCTGGTGGATTACAGTCAAAAATCAGAATGTCATCACACTGCGTCGGACAAATTTATACTCAGCTATCTCCATCTTTCACTCTTTTGTCTTTTATTTCCCTCTGGTTTTCTCTTCTTCGGTGACATCATGAAAAAATATAAATTAATTTTCCTCTCTTATGATCCTATTCTCTTTGTTTCCTCTTTTACTGTCTAAATAGAAAGACAGAGCTTCCCTCCATCACTTCAGCGTCATCTAAAACTTTGCAGCTTAACCCTCTCCTCCACATCTTTCTCCAGTTTTCTCCTCTGCTTAGTTCTTTTCTATGTTGCATAGTACATGGCAGATTTTTGAATATTGCTAAATGTTTCTCCCTCACATTTCTTCTTTGTTCCCCCTTCCCATGGCTTTTGTCGCCCTGTCTAGGTGATGCTGGCAGAGCGTAAAGGGACGGAAGAGCTGTATGCTATAAAGGTCCTGAAAAAGGATGTTGTGATCCAGGATGATGACGTGGAGTGCACCATGGTGGAGAAGAGAGTGTTAGCTTTGGCTGGGAAGCCTCCGTTCTTAACACAGCTTCACTCAACCTTTCAGACTATGGTGGGTTGGCCAACATGCTCTAACAGCAGCTGGTTATTTGCTTAAAATACATGTTTTTGGATGCAATGAAAAAAAAGATATGTAAAGCAGATCAAATTGTCACTTGTTCTTGCTAAGATTTACGACAGTATCCTCTGCTTTTGGTAGATTTTGTAGCTAGTTCATGCAAAATTGTTTTGTATTAGCTGAGATAATCATAGATTGATTTTATATATATATATATATATATATTTATACTGTATGTGTGTGTGAATAACAGCAGATGTTATATCACTTTTCTCAACCGATTATCAGACAATATTATGACATCAAAATGAAGTAAATTCACTACAGATGATATCCATTGTAGCTTTCTGTTGCAGTATTTTCCTTTATTTGGAAATACGGAACCTTATTTGAAGGAGTTATAACTACAGTAGACAGATTCAACCGTATACAAATCTACGTATGTATGTCACATATCCATAATGCTTATTCTGTAGGTAGTTTTCAGAGAAAGATGCTACACATTAGTATATAATCTGTGTACAACCTCTGTAACATACCTATTGTGACCTAAGCCTAAAAGATTGCATTTCTGGTGAAATGGTATCAATAGATTTTTTTCAAACTATTGAAAAAGATCCAGTATGTCTCAGGAGTTTATGATTTTCACTAATCTTATCTTCTGGAAATACTCAGTTCCTCTTTCTCTTGAACGGTAGCTTTTTGTCAGAGATGTTAATCTTATTTAATTTACCTTTGGTGTAAAATGTTGACGCCAGCACTGATATCAGCACTAGAAGTTAAAGCTTCACTAGTCATTGGTGGATATTTTACCAATAGAAATGTTAATTCAGTCTAAATGTTGCCCATATCTACCCATACCACTGAAAAAATGTGATGTGATGGAAGCATTTTGATACTGCCACTTGTGAAATAGTTTTTAATCTCAGTGGGTTTTCTGATTTGGGAATTTCAGGCTCTTGTTTTAACCATTTACATCTAACACCAGAATATGTTAGAGGTCAGGAGGAGCCACATGCATAAATAATGCATGTATGCACAAAAAAAACCACTTTTTCTGACAAGCTGTTATAAATGAAATGAGAACTCACAGCAAGAATGTGAACATCTCATGCATTGCTACAGTAAGACCAAGCGTACACATATTTTTAAACCAATTTAGGCCTGATATGGTAAAAAAAAAAAAAAAAAAAACATATATACATATATATATGTATGGAAAAAGATTAAAAAATTTAAAATAAAATGAAATGAGCAACTAGATTTAAATGGTGCTGTGTTTTTCTGGCTTAACTTTTATCATGAGTATTACTAATATCGTCTTTGTTAAGAAAACAGCCAATGAAACAACCTCGCATCAGCAGCTTTTGTTCTTATCACGACTCCATAACTGAGATCTTTAGATAAAACTGACTTAATTTACAGTTACTAAACAGTTACAGTTATTATGGTTATTTTTTTATGGCGCAAAAAAATTGCTAAAACAGATGCTGTGAAAGTCAGTTTTGTGCAAACACATATAATTTCATTGACTACTTTTTTTTTCTTTTCTTTTTTTTTTATTAAAGGAGCATTTGTACGGTTTTATAAATTTGAGGAGAATACACATGGACATTTCTGCATTTTTACATGCACACTTTCTTAGTCTTGAAACTACACCTAGTTTGATGCATGTGGTCTCTGATGTATAATCCTTGGAATGTGTATCTTACAAATACCAAAAAAAAAAAAAAAAAAGAAATTGACACATTGCCACATTTTTCTGCATTTATTCCATTTTTCTGATTCTGGATGGAATTTTTAATGTGCAATTTTAAAACTGGAAATTACGTGGGTTGGTATTAAGGGCACACATCCCAACAGACACGGTGATAAGAATCTGAAAACGGTAAGCTGAAGCGGCACCCCTTGCGGGTCTCTACATTGTCAAGGTGCATGCAACAGAAGGAAGTGTGGCATCCAGCTGAAGGGCACACGATGAGCTCTGTGGTCTCAACAGAAGCTACTTGCCTGCTGTCACCAGCTCACAGCTGGAATACACAGCCTGAATTCATGTTTGATTCATGCTCAACTTGTGATGTATAATCCGTATTACACTAAAGATGAGTCAACAGAGGAGTAAATATAGCTCTCTGGTTTCATGCATGGCCTTCGGTGCATGCCCCTTAATTCCACATGCCACAGACATACTCATCCGTTCATGTCCTCCTTGATTTGTGATTTGCTGTCAATCAGCTTGAAGTCGTCGCTAGAAAATCATTATTGCCTGCACACACAGACGAAAAGTGAGTGTGTTAATCCTGCCTGGAACTAATTCTCTGACCAGATGAGGGCTTTTGTCCATGCAATTTAGCATACAGTTATTAAACGCAGGCAATTATAACAGCTATGCATTCACATATACATACACATTATTTGTAGTGAACACACGTAAATACAGTTTAATCACATACACTTAAACACACACACACAGGGTGTATATACTGCACCCAGACAGCTGCTCATAAGACTTATCAGGCAGTGCAGACCCTAACACACAAAGCTGAACTTTATTTTCTTCGAAAGAACACACACGCACACGGTTATATACTAAATCCCTTCACATTTTCTCTCGAACTGTACCTTATTGGCAATTTCTGCAGATAATGGAAGACAATAGGTTCTTAAATTGATGTCACTGAGTTTTCTTGGTGGAAGACGCACTGACAGCAACCCAGTGATCTCCTTCTCTCTGTCCCCTTCCCAACCTTTTCCTTCATTTGTCCCCCTATTTTCACTTCCCTTGTTATTTCATATTTTTCCTGCAATTCTCCTTTGGTCTTTGCCTGATATGACGAGACCACCTCTGGTCAACTTCTCACCCTTCACTGTAATTTACAATCTTTTCCTCACTATGAGAGATGTCACTCTGTACTTTTTGACCTGTCTGTCTTTGTGTCTCTCCTTAGGATCGCTTGTATTTTGTCATGGAGTACATAAATGGCGGGGATCTCATGTATCAGATACAGCAGGTTGGCAAATTCAAAGAGCCACATGCTGTGTAAGTACACACACACACACACACACACACCTTTCTTTTGCTATGGATGTAAAATCTCAGCACAAAGGAGATCCAGTGTAATGATGCTTTGTTATCCTTAGTGAACAAGCTAACGGTGTGCTGCCTAATTAGTCTCTTAAGCTGTGAAGGTAACAATCAGATGCATGTGTGTGATGCAATTGTACAGAACAGCGTCCACGAGGAGGAAACAACCTCCAATGGGAACTTTTCTGCACTGCAGATGCACAAAAGAGTGTCCATGAGTGGAAAAGCCTCCTTGTCTGAGAGTATAAATACTTCTCGTCTACATGTGCACTGCGAGCAGCAAACTTTCACAAGTGTTAGCTTTCCCCCTGTCTGTGTTAGGAAACCAGGACTGGTTTTAGAACTTTGGGGTCTGAGACATACAGTATCTGATGTTTACTCTCCTTTGATTGTTTTTTTTTAATTTATTTATTTTTACTTAAATTCATGTTAAGATATCATTAAAAGTTCTCACCATATAATAGCTCACATTGCTGTGCAAACAGGAAGTGGTATAATTGTACTGATGCATCCTTCATCCTCATGTTTAATTTATTTAATTATGGTACTTCTACCACCTCTGCTATTAGATATAGGGCAATGTTGAATGGAAAGGAAGGAATGGTTAAATAATAGTTTTAAAAAATTCTATTATTTGCCAAAAGTACAAATAAATAAAGGATAGGAGCAAGTTAAGTGACAGGTAGATAATGAATTTCATTCTATAGGAGCCCCCCTCTCCTGGTACACAGTCACTGTATAATTACAGTAGTTATTGCTGTAGCAACCGTTAGCAGTGGAGTTGAAGAAGCCTCTGGCAGAAGACACCATAATTTAATCAGTATTTTACTGTACTTGGAGGGTGTGCAGTGCAGCCCTTTTTTGATTACCAGCTTGTGGTCATTTTTTATTCCTGAATTACATTACATTTAAAACTTGTAATGTTGAAGTTGATGACTATACAACTGCTATAGTGACCATTGTAGCTCCTCTAACTATAACTAACTACATATAACTATATTAACCTCTGGTAAGGGATCGTTGCAACTCCTGCTACTGTATCACAAGCAAAACTGAAACTCATAAACAAAAATATTGTAATGTGACCACTACAGTTGTGCTCCACTGCTTCTCGATATAAGAGCATAAGATTGTCCAATCAAGGGAGTGGAAATTTAAATGACAAGGTTGCTTTGGTGAAGGGGAGCTTAAGCATGCACTTGTCACATCCTTGTGTTTGCAGGTCTATATTTGTACATGTGGAGCAGCAGTGCTCCCACTGGACGATACTCTCCTGTGCACTGGTATCACATGTACATGTCTGTTTTGGCATGTACAACTAAACAGCATACATCAGTAGTTTAACTGGCTCAGGCGATAGATGAACAATCCCAGCAGAGCCTGGGGGGAAAATGTGCTGTTTGCCCTTAGTCAAGTTTCCACTTTGAAGAATTTCAAAGATATCGCAGTAATCCAGCAGTTCCTCACAGTTTTCCATATGTGGTACTGGTTGGCCTCCAGAACTGTAGAATGTAATGAAGGTGACAGGTGAGATGACAGATGTCAAGCAGAATCAGTGATAGAGAAAGCTCGAGTCTAAGTGTTCCCGAAAAGGCAACAGTTTGTTGAGGCTGCTTTTTGCAAATGCAGCTTCAAGTCTTATTGGGTATTTAAGAGCCACCAATCTTGGTCCAACCCTGCTAGTTCCAGGTTGGACCCCTTTTTGTCTTCAGAACTGCCTTAATACTTGGTGTCATAGACATAAGGTGACAGAACATAGTTAATACAGCAGGCACGGTATGACAAAAAATGTAATGGTATTCATATCACCACTTTGTCATACCATGGTGTACCTTCAAACCAGAAACCAGTACATCCCAACATGTGCGAGAGAGAATGCTGTGTATCTCCCGTTGATGGAGTTTCTAACAGCTATTGATGTTTTTGAGCCATTTCAATCAGGTTTTAGTCCTCTGCACAGTACAGAAATAGCTCTTTTGAGAGTTTTTGACAACATTCTTTCAGCAACTGATTCTGGCAACCATGTTGTTCTGGTTTTACTGGATTTGACTGCAGCTTTCAAGACAGTTGATCACACCATTCTGTTGACGCGCCTGGAGCACTGAGGCATAAAGGCACTGGAGTGGTTTAGATCATACCTCTCTGACAGGACCTTCTCTGTGCATTATGGTCAGTGCCAATCTCCCCCTGCTCTGTTATTCTCTGGTGTCCCCCAAGGGTCCATTCTGGGGCCTCTGCTTCTCCCCCCTATCTGGGGCAAATCTTCAGGAAACATAAATGTCCATATCATCTGTATGCCGATGACACTCAGGTCTATGTCCCACTAAACCACAGTAATCCCTCTGCGTTAGCAGGTCTTTTAGCCCACCTTGAGGATGTCAAAACCTGGATGTCTCTCAACTTTTTACACTTCAATAAAAATAAAACCGAGGTCATAGTCTTCAACCGCACTGCCCTTAAGGCTTGATCTGCTGATCTTGGTTCTCTATCTGGTCATTTAAATACTGTGGTCACAAATCTTGGTGTCCAGCTGGACAACTTGCTTCACCTCGACAAGCAGATAAATGCCACTGTTAAGGACAGCTTTTTCCTAAGGCGTTTAGCAAAGGCTAAACATTTTTTAACCTGGTGCGACCTGGAAACAGTCATCCATGCTTTTATCACCAGCCGAATTGATAACTGTAACACACTCCTCTTTGGCGTATCTCAGAAACACCTGCCTCGCCTCCAGTTGGTCCAGAATGCTGAAGCGCAGCTGCTGACAAACACCAGGAAGAGAGAGCACATCTCCCCCGTCCTGGCCTCTCTTCACTGGTTGCCTGTAACTTTTAGGGTTCAGTTTAAGATTCTTTTATATGTTTTTAAATCTTTAAATGCCCTAGCCCCCTCCTATCTCTCAGAACTTCTCCATCTTCACGCTCCCACTTGCCCTCTTCGGTCAGGTGACATACTGCTGTTAGATGGCTCGAGGTCTCGGCAGGAGGGGGGGGGGGCATCATTTTCTGTGGCAGGCCCAAAGTTGTGGAACTTGCTGCCATTGTACATTAGACATGCCTCATCTCTGGCAGTTTTATGTCCTTTCCTAAAACTCACCTGTTTGCCCTGGCGTTCCACCCTTCATGAGCCACTTTGACTTTGTCTGTTCTTTTAAGTCTTATTTTTTCTGATATTTATATTGTTTTTACTGTTCATTGTTTTGATTGTTCTTATGTTTTTTTTTTTATGTTTCCCCCGTGGCCTATTCTGTTTTCTCTGTTAGGGGGGTGTGGGGGTAATAGGTTGCTTGGTCATGCACTCAGGTTCTTGCTTAAAGTCCAAACGGAGATCTCACTTTTCAGATTTTCTACCAAACTGGCCTTGAGTAACTCAAGCATGAGCTACTTTTGGCAGCTTCCATGTTGAAAGTGTGTCTCTCAGGCAGAGATGGATAATCCGGGTTCCATAAAGTAGAAATCCTGCCATGTGTTTGGATCTGGCAGGTGTTTTCACTAACGAGCTCCTCTACCTGCAGAGAAGCTGTGCTAATTAAATTCTGGTTGGTTTAGTGATTCGTTGGAACAACTTCTGGACATGATTGTTAATTTCTGGACTAGGGATGTCCACCTCTGCTCAGCTTACCTCTAGGAATAGTAAAAATCAGAAGACACCTAGTCAAAATCCGCGCAATTGAAGGACATTTCCCCCAGGAAAAAGATCTTCCTTATTTTGAAATAATTACAACCTATTTGGAGGTGTGATGGGGGCAAAGCTAATCTAGAAGTAATAAAGATGCGTAATTTTGAGTGGAAATGATCATGTCAGGTCTATTAACAGTTTCCAGCAGTTGTGAAATCTCTCTGTATATAATTCAGATCACATAAAAAAGCTAATGTAATAGTCACCAAAGAGATCCTCCATATGCTGCACTTACCTCCACGCATTCAGAATGCCCCCTGACATCTTTTACGTGCACTTTACAAACAGACACTGATTGTGTGCAGCCATGCAAACATGGCTGACTGCGTGGTCAGTGTGTCGAGACTCCTCCTGTTGATCTTATCAGCTGCTCTCTGGCCTTGAGCAGACAGCACTGACCTTTAATGCTGACACACACAAATTATCTCTGCTTTTCCACTGTTCTTTCTTGCAGCCTCCTTCTAATTTGTGCTGTTGTGTCTCATGTGTGTTTGTAGATTCTACGCTGCTGAGATAGCCATTGGTCTTTTTTTCCTGCATTTAAAGGGCATCATCTACAGGTAACATTCAAACCAAATGTACCAAATATACATATAAAATGGGTAAGATCAGACTTTTTATTTATATATAAAGACACGCCTCCACTAAATTGAAGGAAGAAAGGAGCATTCATGCTCCTGCATTTCATGCAGCAGTATATTTATGATGCTCACGACTTCGTTTAAAACCAGAACAACTCAGGACATCTTAGAGTGTCCTGTACTTTGGGGACAAAAGTATTTATGATATAAATTCCTCTATAAGCTCATTAAAAAGCTGTGATGTTTTCTGTCCCAAATGAGTTGAGAGTTTAATACAGCACAATCTTATCAGACAATAATGAGGTTATAAAAACTGTATTATAAACACACAGTTATGATGCCTACTTAAAAGCCAATGACTTGTGTTTTCTAAAAGGCACACTGTGCGGTTTTAGTCATTATTAGCCCCTTTAAAGGAACACTACATAACTTTCCAACCTTAAAACTTTGTGCTTACATAGTCCTTGGTTATTCTTGAAGAAACTCTACAGGGTTTCATAAAGATCCTTGGACTGACTCAGATTTTAACATAAGTTTGAAGTGGGGATGTTTGATATTGGCTTTTTTACTGATATCTGATATTGTCCAACTCTTAATTTCACACATTTTATGTCAATCGATACCGATATATGCGGACAACTGTGAGGTTGTATCTCTCATATTTTGAGAGATTCAACTATATTCTGTTCCGAGAGCAAAGATTCCAAAATAGCCTTAACTCAGCCAGAGGAGTTCATTTTGGACATCTAGCTGCCAGATATCAGATACGAGCAGTTATTAGCCAACATGTGGCTAATTATAATATTTCTGGCAACTTGGTAACTTAACCAACAACTTCAAACCAGACATATTATAAGCAGCTTCAAAGCAAGTCAGCCTAATGCAGCAGCAGCTGCACTGTAGTCACATGACTCTGAAAGGAATGCTGGGATATGAAGTTCTTCCAGAATAGCAGGGACTTTTCTACATGCTGGACCGGTGCTAATGGAACAATATCTTGTGAGATTTCATAATGGAACAACGAGATCTCGTGAGATTTCATTAGTGAAAAAACATCGGTCCGAAAAACCAGATACCGATGTTTTCTATTATCACAATTTAATCTTGATATCGGCTGATAATATCGGACATCCCTAGTTTGAAGTGGAGCAGTGATGTATTTGTATCAATTATTTTATCAATAACCCTGATCTTAACTCAAGTTTGGTAACCATTAAAAGATAAAATAAAAAATTAATCAGACATTTTTTATTTTTACACTTGAACTATGAATATGAGTTTCTTGTTTATAACATTTTCAGATCCCCAGTTGTAAATGTATGTGTTAGCTGGTTAGCGTAACTATCAAACTTCCACTAATACAAAACCACCCTCGGTTGTGAAATCACGTTTCTCTGACATTGTTTTACTCCTTGTGCAGGGACCTGAAGCTGGACAATGTCATGCTGGACTGTGAGGGCCACATTAAGATTGCAGACTTTGGCATGTGTAAAGAAAATATGCTTGATGGAGTCACCACCAAAACCTTCTGTGGAACACCAGACTACATCGCTCCTGAGGTATGGACTGAGTGTGAGAGTGGTTGGATTAGTTGAGTTGGATATTAATGTTTGTTAATCAAGAATCAGTCTAGTTTGGAGGTTCAGCATGACAGCGTTTCATGTATATTCCTAATGAGCATTAATTAAAGGTTGGCTTTTGACATTTTATTTTTCCTTGATGCATTTCAGGTGCTGTTTTTGTTTTTTTAAAAGCCTTTTTTCATTATGACTGCAACTTTCCCTAACAATGTATTTCACATTTCAGATCATAGCCTACCAGCCTTATGGAAAATCTGTGGACTGGTGGGCCTTTGGAGTATTGCTGTATGAGATGCTGGCTGGACAGGTTGGTCGGCCTGTGTCAGTGTGTGGGTTTTATTGAAACATGCAATAAAACAAAGTTGCGTAAATACAGTAACTGAATGTGACAGAAACAAAGACTCCAGCCTTTAAAATTTGACACTATATAATCAAGCTTGCTTTTACATTCCATAATGAGTTTTTATCTCTTGGCATAAGACTTGTGAAGAGTAGATGTGACATTTTCAAACTGTGGGTATCTCATTTTGGGTGGATATTACAAATTTAGCTGGGTCAAGGGGGGCATATTATACAAAGTCCTCTTTTTTTAATGGAAATAATTGTAATTGCATCCCTCTGTGTGTCTTGAGACCCACACAGAAGAGGAAAGAGTGTAACCCTGTGCTTAAAGCTTTACATCACTCACTACTAAACAGTCATAGTTCATTCCTAACATCTGACAAACTAAAGACTTTGTGGATTAGTTTTTATTACAAACCCCAATTCCAATGAGGTTTGGCCGTTGTATAATATGTAAATAAAAATGATTTGTAAAGCCTCTTCAACCTATAGTCAATTAAATATACTACAAAGACAAGATATTTAATGTTCAAACTGATAAACTTTTTTGTTTTGGTGCAAATATTTGCTCATTTTGACCAATAAAGCAGGGACAGGGGCATGTTTACCACTGTGTTACACCACTTTTTCATTTAACAACACTCAGTAAGCGTTTGGGAACTGAGGACACTCATTTGTTGAAACTTTGAAGGTGGAATTCTTTCCCATTCTTGCTTAATGTGCGACTTCAGTTGCTCAACCGTCCGGGGTCTCTGTTGTTGTATTTTGTGCCTCATAATGCGCCACACATGGGTGACAGGTCTGGACTGCAGGCAGGCCAGTCTAGTACCACGCTGTTGTAACACGTACAGAATGTGGCTCGACATCGTTTGCTGAAATAAGCAGGGACGTCCCTGAAAGAGACGTTGATTGGATAGCAGCATGTGCTGCTCCAAAACCTGGATGTACCTTTCAGTAACGATGATGTCACTGACCCAGCTTTATTGAAACGTGTTGCAGGGATCCATTTCAAACTGAGCAAATATTTGCACAAAAACAATAAAGTTTATCAGTTTGAACATTAAATATCTTGTCTTTGTAGTGCAATCAGTTGAATATACAGTAGGTTGAAAAGGATTTGCAAATCTTTTATTTACCTTTTACACAACGTCCCAACTTCATTGGAATTGGGGTTTGTAGAAAGCCAATGATCTTTTTGACTTGAGCATGTTTCGACATAACACTCTTTCATGTGGATACGGTCTCAGCAGATGCAGTTATAAATTAATAAATTTACGATTAATTGCAATTAGTAAACACTTGACAGCAACAGCAGGCACATAATCAGAAATACATGAAGTACTTCAATGAGTCATGGCCAGGGATGAAAGTAAGCCAGTATCATCTGGTGCCACCACTAAATCTTGTAGTGGTTTGCATTACAGTGAGAGTGCATGCGTGTCCACTTCAAAAACACAGCAATTGCAATGGGGATCGATGCATTTGATTTAATGCACTGGGACGTTTTTCACTACTGGTCCACAGACGCTGAGAGACGCAGCTTGTGCCAGAACACGACAAATAATTACACCAACCAAATTTCACATACTTGTTGGCTGAAACACTTTCAACATCATTTAAACATTAATCATGATCTGTTATTAGAGATGTTTATTAAATAAAAAAGTTACAAATTCACATTTAGCTCACAAACATTTAAAATTTTTATTCATAGAAAGTCATGCTAGTTCCCACGAGCTAATGCAGAGTGAATAAACTATGTCTGGTTAATATAAATAGCATAGCAGATGAAACAAACCAGTCATCTTAGCTACATACAGGGGAAAAAATGGTGTGAGGATAGTTATTGGTTATTTTTCTTGTCAGCGAGATCTGCGCATGAATAATCTTAATAAGCAGCAACAGCTCGAGGAACATTTTGAGCTATCTGTGCAGATTCAGATCAGGTCTTCTCATCTCCCTAAAAATCATCAACCACCTGAAGCAAGCAGAAAAACCTTTTTAGGGACATTTATTCAGACTTAGATATTTCCATCTTTTTTTTTTTTTTAAATACATAGCTTTAAAATATTTTTCAAAAATGTCGGATGATTAAAAAAAAGTCAGATGTTATGGAGGTAAAGCAGTTTGTGGTTGTAAGCTGAAACCTGAACTATACACTGCTGGGCTTCTTATGTTAACATATTAAATGATGGCATATCAAGCTCCTTCAGAAATCCTGCGGTGCTGTGATTCTTATTCATTAGATAAAAATATTTTCAGTGATTCACTGTTCATGCCCTCTATTTGTCCACACTGCCTCTGCTTTCAGCCTCCGTTCGATGGGGAGGATGAGGATGAGTTGTTTCAGTCCATCATGGAGCATCACGTCTCCTATCCCAAGTCGATGTCCAAAGAGGCTGTCGCTATCTGTAAAGGAGTGAGTATATGCACACAACACACACACACACACACACCCATAAACGCTGCACATCTCCAAAGCTCAGTCACAAACACACACAGAAAGGGAGCAGGGAGGGAATTAAACTTGTTTGAAGGGAAAACTCCAGAGTAAGATGATAAAAGGCGGAGAATAAAAGAAAAACATTAAAAATTTCCTTCATAATTAAAATGATTATAAAGGAACATGTATTTGGATTAAAACAGCAGAGTTCTGCTGCCTGTCTGTCCTGCCTCCATATCACTCTCCCCCACTCTCCCATCCTTCCCCTTTTTCTTCTTTACAATGTGAATGCCCTCTATCTCTCATCACACACACACTGAATTGGTCTAATAGCTTAAGCTTGTGCAGCGTGCTCAGTTGGCTGTGCAAACTCCCTCTTCAGAGTAGACGGGCCAGTACTAAATGATGCTCTGACACTTCCCGGCTGTATTGAGCGGGTGTGTGTCTGTATGTGGAAGTGTGTTCGCTGATTGCTGAGACAAATGGAGTCGGTCCTCTCTATCAAACCTCTGTCTCACCTTCAGCCTTTAAGCCTCTCTCAACCTGAAAATAAAAGACGACGCACACGTGTCAAACGTTTGGACACGCTTTAGGAAGCTTTTACAAACACACCAGTCGTACTCACAATTGTTCATACCCTCTAATTAAAGAAAGAAAAAAAATCAGCTGTCAGTGAAATAAGTTGAAATTGACAAAAGTAATAATAAATAAAAATTCTATGAAAATCATGACATTGATTTTGAATTGTTGTTCAACAAAAATATCAAAAATAGATAAATAAAACAAGCAAACAAGCATGATGGGGCTCTGAAACTAAAATTTTGTTGAGCAACACTTTGAGAAAATCACTGCAATCAGGTGTTTTCTCTAATGTTCAAAAAGACGTCTGCACCCCTTGACTGGTATGTTGGTCCACTGTTCAGGGGAAAGGTGCTCTAATGTGTCTGAGACAGTTTTGTTTGTTTGTTTTAATTATTATTTCCAACCACAATTCAAAAGCAATATTTTATTTCACTGAGATATTTAAATATTTTTTCATTTATTATTAGTTTCTTTAGTTTCATTCATGACTTGGGTGCTCACAGTGCTGCACATTACTGTAATAATCAAGAATAATCAAGAAAACAATAAGGGCAATAAAATGAATGAGAATTTTTTTTTTATTATTTAAAAAGAGAGGGAACGAGAGAGAGGAACAAAAAAAGAAACACATCCCCTTTAGCTTCACCTCTTCCCAAGTGTTTTAAAAGTCGAGGGGTTTTACAAGATCTGCAGCACCATTTGAGCACACACAAACACACATACGAGCTTTAACATCAGTCCACAGTGAATTAAGATACACATATTTATTCCAGCTTGGCTTTAGTCATACTCCTTCTGACCAAATTTAAAGGCAAAGGCATTCATAGGCAAATCAATGACGCATCTGTTGACAGAGATCACACACACACACGTACACACCCACACAGGCTGTATGTTATGTATTAGTGATGATTACTGGGTTGTAGTGCTACAACAGTAAACCTTCAGTGGAGCATGAAGACTCGTCTCCATCCACCCCCAGAGTTCCCACTGCGACCTGCCAGCACTCCCTGGGTTAACTCTGCATGAATGTACTTGAGGCCCAGATGAACCTTTACTTTTTTAATGCTACAAGATATTTCCATTTTGAACTACCCCTCTCCCAACACACACACACACACACACACACACACATCAAGCTGTAGTTGGAGTTGATTTTCCACTACTTGCTCTGAAATCGTTGCATTTTCTGAACTTTCCAGGCAGGTTTTATCTCGGCTAATCTCAGCATTTATTGTAACTTAAGACGAGTCTCTGCCAATTTAAAATGACTGACTAAGCATAAGACTTCTCTAAGACTTTAGTCGCCGAGGACACACACAAAGCAAACTACAGGCACTGCTGAGTCATGGCTGGAGTTGTGAGCGCATCCACTAAAGCAGCACATCTACAAAGAAAGGGTTTTCGTGCACGAACACTACAGACATGAGAAGTTTAACACCAGCGTGATGCTTAACATGGAAATGTTTTAGCAACAGAAGTTTTTTTTTTTTAATTAAAAGGCAAGTTTACGCATCGAAGCGTGCAACTAAATACACTGTGTCTGAAATCTTGTTTTCTCTACTTCACTTTGTTCCCAACAACAGCTGGACGCCAGATATAAAATGGAAACAACTATGGTCAAACTCTCTCATTTAAATCACTCAATAAATAAAATAAATAAATAACAGGAAGTTCTTCATAGAAACAATTAAATAGTGCAGTTTCCATCTCATCCTATATACAGTAGATGAGTTGGAAAACACAACACACAGGGAACCCTGTTAGTGTTATTTCCAGCATTCAGGGTTATCCACGACTGTCAAATATAATGTCAAAACAACGCCTCTGCTAACACAAATATGGACAAATAAATAATTAAAAAGAAATAAATATGAGTACAGTGATTTATATAAATAGAGTCTAAAACGCTGTATGCAGCTGATGGGTGATGATTTCTGTCAGCTGCTTTGGTTGATCAGTCTAATGGCCTTCTGCTGTCGATGCCATTGGAGAATGAGCCCAGATGGGCCTCACAGGCTCCCAACCAAGCATGTGAAGGCACCAGAAATTACAAACCACCTCCTTGAACAGTTCTTTGTCCATTCCAGTAAGAATGAGTTACAGGATTTCCAACACGTGGTGTAATCCAGGGTTCATGGATGCAGAGTGCTGTGTGTGTGTGCATGTGTGTGAGAGCACATGTGTGCAGAAGGAGTGATCAAAGACATTTCCACTCCCCTGCTTGAACCCTGTTGTGCATCCATATTTCATAGCCAGCAAAAGGTCTCACACACATACACACACACAGATGTGCATGCGCACATAAGCTTTTTCTGCAGTATATGTTGTAGTCGCAGGAACAAGATGTCTTCAACTTCACTTGACTCTACAGCAAAGAGCAATTATTCCTGCTCGCAAATACAAAAGCAGACATGCACAAAAAGCCTTTTCCTGCTGATGTTCCTTATAAAGGATAAGTTCAGGTATTTAACCAAATCAAAGAGAAAGACTTCATATGTTCTGCCGCTTTGCTTTTCAAATATGCCTTAAAACTGTAGCTCAAAATTCCTGCAAGGAGAAAAATAAATAAATAAATGAAAGAAAAGGGCCAACGTGGATAAGAGAAGTAAGAGGCTGTGATGGATGCTGGATGATCAGGTATGCGTGTGTAGGAATGGGAAGGTAAGCATGCCTGTGTGTCTCTGTGCTTATCTCAGAGCAGCCAATGTGTATGTGTGCGCGCAGTGTAAGGTTGACTAACCTCTGGAAAATGTTATTCCAGCTCTAATGTAATGAGTTATGACTGCTGCCCCTGAGGGAGACACACCCCACTTACACACAAACACACACAAACACTCACACTCCCAACTGACGTCACCGGCCTTAAAGGTTTTGTGTGGACAGACGCTGTAAACGGTTCTTAATTACGCCTGCAGACAAGTGAAAGATGAAGAAAACAACAGTTTTTTATTTGTCTGAAGGCGTAAATTTGCTCCCGAAGGAGACAAATTTAACAAGATGGGTGGCAGGAAAATGAAGGAAAGGGATACAAGAACAAGATTAGGATACACTAATTATTATGATTATAATTCATAAACAAGAAGAGACAGGAATAAGCGAAAAGAAACTTTAATGAGTCAGAGGGGATATTTGGGACATTGCGGCTGATTCAGACTGATCTTGGTGGTTCAGGTTACACCTGCTTCTTGCTTTGTATAAATGTTAGACACCGACACATTAACAAAATGTAATCACTGGAAACCAGTGGAGCCCAGCCAAAGATATTGGTCTGTAGTTTTTTGGATCGCCATTGTTGCCTCAGAGTAGAAAATAATAATGCAGCTTATTAACCCTTAAAACACCAAGCCATATTTTGCTCTTTCTGGTCTGCCTGATGCATGTGGAAGCTCAACCCTTTTAAACACAGTCACCATACATTATTTTTTTCAGGACAGCCTCAGCTGTCAAATCATGTGGTCAAAATGATGTAATGTGAATATATAATATAGATATAGCACCATAAAGGCCAACCAAAAAACAAAACGTAATTTACACTAACAGTACTTGGTAGAACTAACAATCGGACGAACAATGACCGAGCTGCATCTCATCTACATCTGATTCAGGAGAAAAAGTATCAGCATTAGGACAAACACACAACAGAAACCACTGAAACCACTTTTTTCTCCAGGTATTTTTTATTTTTTTTTTAGACTTATACTTCTGTTTGCCTGCTTTCCTCACAAAACCAGCTCCAAGACATTTTCGGTGCCACAATGGATCAAAAACATCATGGCTTCATTCCATCCACAGAGGAACATTATCTTTGTTCTTCTCAGACAGACATTTGACCTTCTGTTCACTTGTCCATCTTTGGCTGCTCTTGATTGGACATTATTCTCAATTTAAGCCATCTAACTGATCAAAAGTTTGTCATGGAAGTGGCTTCATATTAGATTAGAGGTCTTTCAGCAACATAGTCTATGTTTTTTTATTGCAAATGTGATAAATAATGGTATTATCATGGATCACTCATTGTATATTTACAATATAGTCTCAGAATAAACACTACATTTACTGTAGATCACCTAAAGGCGAAGCTACAGAGTTACTACAGATCCTGTGAAACTGTGAACGACATAAGCAGTACAGCTTGAGAGCGTTAACGATTTAGTGGAGTTTTAAGGGTTAAACTAGGAATGGGTGATACCAAAAATAGTTAATTGTACTTTTTCATATCAATATTGATACCAGTACTTTTTGTCCCTTAAAAGAAAATCACATGATTTTGCAGTTTGCATTAATATCTTGACTACAAGGGCAATATTACATACAAGTAAAACCTGAGAACAGAAGAACAAGAAGAAAATGCTTTTAAAACAATAATAGATTATATTCATGGGTAAACTAAAAAAAAAAATAGGATTAAAAACTTCTTTCAATTATCAAACAACTTGACTACAGGTTAAGATTATTTCAATTTATTCAGGGGAAAATGTTCAAATATAAGATGTAATAGTAATATTACAAATTTACCTAAACTTAAGGCCTTTTTTACACCGGGACCGATGCGAATAAACGGCATGAAATTGCGAATAATTTGGAGGAGAAATATTGACGCATTTGTCTGTACACACCTGCTCTGACGCGAAATTACGAAGATGCAAGAACAAACTGGCATTTGTTTCTCCAGAGGAACGTGACCACATGCAGAGAGCAGGGACGGAGGGAGAGGCAGCTAAAACAGCTGATCTCACCATGGAGATGCCAAATGCGGATTTTAAATATAACACCTGTAGCTAATAACCTTGAATGGCTACAAAATGTAGGGAAACACTGTTACTTCAGCGGGGATTTTTTTCCACTCGTTTGCCAAACAAGATGCTGCGACACAAAGATGAAAACACCTGAACCATGATGATCAAACCACACTTCTCTCTTTTTCCTTTCTCTTTTTGCTTGCGACCAGCTCTGAGACTGCCAGAGCGCCTTCTCTGATTGGTGTATTGTGTATGCGCATATTACGAAAATTGACCTCAGTTCGAAAAATAAACGTCGCAAAATCGCAAGATTTGAACGCTCCCGTTGACTTGACATTAATTTGATTAAAGCTATTGCCGTGCAAATCTTTCAGACGAAATATTCGGAGTAGATGTATAAAGGCCTTACATGTGCAATAACCTGCGTTAAAGCACTGAAATATACCAAAACATCATCATCATCACTAACAGTAGCAGCATCATCATGACATCTGACAGGCTACCACCATCATGTGACACAGAAGCTAGAATCTGGTTACTTTTACATCGCTTCATTGCTTAAAACTCTCAGGAGTGGAAATGAGTTGCATATTTTCTATCTGTACAGTGGTATCACGATACTCAAAAAAATGTTGATTCCGATATTTTGTCCGGCTGGTATTGAAGTATCGACTCCAGGGTATCGATATGCCCATCCCTAAGTTAAACTTTAGATTAAACAACACCAGCAACACGCTCACGTAACACTCCCATCAGGATGACTTCAAGTTAAGTTCTGATCGTCTTTATTGATGATTTCGTTTGGCTATCCTCGAACTGTTTGCTTCAAAACAAGTAACTTGTACTGGAGGATCAGTTTCCTGGCTTTTGGCTTCCTTGTTCAATTTTCATTGTACATGTTAGATAATGGAGCGGGCTGATGCTCTGGTGCACTGAATTGGATTGTACGTCTTCATTCAGAGTGACAATAACACATGCAAAGTGTTAACAATGTTCGTGCAGCATCAGCTACTGAAGAATGAGCTCACATGCACAACACCCATTGGCATTAGAGCAAGCAGGACGATGAAATCAGCAGTACCCCCTAGACATGCATTTTTCATTGTAAAATGTGAGCAGCTCCAAATGAATTATACTTCACGGGTCATGGGGATGGGAAAAAAGGGAAATAGTGAAGCAAAGAGGGATGTAGGAGAGGACAGGAGCAGCTGGGGACAGGCTGCTATGCGGCTCCTGCATATACAGTATGCACACATTGCATGGCAGGATTGGTTAGGAAGGGAGGAAAAGAAGGAATGACGTGCAGCAACCACCTCTCTTGTCCCCCCGTCTGTCCAGCTGATGACGAAGCATCCAGCGAAACGACTGGGCTGCGGTCCAGAAGGGGAGAGAGACATCAGAGATCACAGCTTCTTCCGCTACATGGACTGGGAAAAACTAGAGAACAAGGAGGTGCAGCCGCCTTTCAAACCCAGAGCTGTAAGTCTGATCACACACAGGATGTGCAGATCACATGGGCAACACAACATACTCCCCCCCACCCCAAAGAGCAGGAGTTTGATCACTATTTCAGTAGTTAAACTCTTGATAAAGGTGACCTCTTCCTTTCCTTTACTCCTGCCTTCTTATTTTTTTGTTTTTATATCTCTGTCTCTCTTACTTTCTGCATCTTTTCACTGTCAATGCGACGTTTCTGTCTCTTTTAACGGACTGTAAACAGGTAAGTGTGCACATGATTCATGACTCAGCAGCTGATGCTGAAGGATGTGATGAAGGCAGGGTTGGTGATAATGATGCGGGTGTGAGTGGTGGGTTTGTGCGCGTGCCTGTGGACACCCTGGTCGCTGGATTTTGGTGCATATCCTGCGTGAACTTTAAGGGTTTTCTTCTTCATTGAGGTCAGACAGAGTTCATACTTAGCCTCCAGGGAGTACGTGCACATCCTTAAAGTTAACACAAAAGTCGTCAAAACAACTGTGTGTTTGCGTTTTTTCTTTCTCCCCTCCTCTACGACAAAATGAGTTTGATCATAGCTAGAGTCAGAATGATGTCATCCAATACTCACAGACTCTCAAAATACGTACGAATGCTCATGTAGCCTTGGGCCGCGCGGCTGCTTAGCAGTCTTTTTTTTTCAGAGTTGAGCTTTTATGCAGCTTTTTCTACCCTCTGGGATTTTTTATGTGTGTGTGTGTAAGCATGCAGTTCTATGCATCCAGGTTTATATTTCTATAGAAATGCAGAGGTCACCCTTTAGACCCGGCTGCAGCACTAAGAAACCTCTGATGTGACTACAAACCTGCTGTCTGGCCTCTTCTCCTCTCTGTCTCTGCTTTCCAACACCTTTTGTCTTTCAAGCATATGTCCTGTATCTTAATGCTTTTCTCTCTCTTCATGTCTCCCTTCCTACTAAGACAAATAAATAGGCTTGGGTTTCTTTTTATAAGTTTAGGGGGTCAGTTTAGAATCTCGAGGCGGTTCTTTGATCCTCTGTTGTGCTATTTTGCCCGTTTCTTTGTAGTTAGGAAGATTTTGTTTTTGCCTTTGTGTTATTTTTAAAGAGGGTCTCCATTTATTTGTTTCTAAAAACACCCCACAATCCTTTTTTTTTTCAGAGTGCTATGTGATATTTTTGTATTACAAGTTTTTAAAAGTCAGATTTGGTGCCATCAGTCTCCGAATTGAGCTGGTTTTTTTTTTCTATTGCTTGTTATTGTTTTATATGCAGTGGATGCCTTTTCGAGAATCTGTCGAATAAGCTTTTGAGTGAGTGAATGGCGTACAGATCAGCTAACAGGCGACCTGAATGGCTGGGTCACGCATTTATCCAGCAGATAAAACGTGCCATTACCCTGACATGTCATTTGAATTTATCGCTGTGCGACCATCTTCATTCAAACGTCCTCTCAGCGATCGATTGTCAGTCTGTTTTTCCATCATCCTCCTTAAGATGTCATCCATCCATCTGTTCACGTCCACCATGCATCACCCCATCTGTCCTCTCATCTGCACTTTTTATTTGTCCTTTCTGTGTGCCCAGTTTCTTTTCATGTACGTCCGTTTATTTGCATGCTCTGGGGTTCAGTCTCAAATGAAACCTAACCTGGAGTGCACTCCGAAATCCTCACTGTGGCAGAATTTACTGAAAACTCACATTCTCTCAGAAAACATCAGTTTGGCTTACTTCAGAAAAAAATTATGTAATTTTCTTTCTTTTTAAAGAGCATTTCTTCTAAAACAAACCCAGTTGTGCAGCTGATGCCATTAACTATTAGTTCCTCTCTGATTTAAGACGCTGATTACTGAATTCATTTCCAATCCAGAAACTTCTAAGTTTCATTTCTGGTTTGAGGCCATCTGGTTTCCCCAAACAGGTTAAAACAGTAATTAGCTGCAAATACTATTTGACCGCGGTGCATCTCATATTTTGCATATTTCCCCAACTCTAAACAGTCTTTCTCAATTTCATTTGGTTTTCCCAGTCGCAGAGATTTAATGAGTTTGTTTTCCTCTGGGTGACGTTGTCAGAGAATACTCAATCCTTGTTGTGTTAATTAAAGCTCCATGCAGTGATGGATATGAAAAAAGGGAGGGGAATATCTCGACCCAGAGCCCCTGTGAGGTACGTTGTCAGGAAAATATGGTTTTCAAGTTAATAACTTGTTTGGTGTACTTGGAAGGATGCACCTCTCTGAGGTATTTAAGCTCTGTAGTGGTCAGGGAGGGGACTTTTTGTTCTCATCATTCACTTTTTCTTTATCAGGCCTAATGAAATCAGGGACTTTGATCGGATTGTGACATCCATATGTCGGCGTTATCGGCCCCATATGGAATAATCTTAAAAGTTAGTGAAAGCTATGGGAACTGTTCAACTTCCCCAAAAGAAAGTGGAAATATTAGGGAGATTTCAAGCCCTTCTCAGAACTCTTTTGCATTTGAGCTGATTGACTGATTTAGTTTATCACATCCCAACAGGACTGCAGCATATAATTAACCTACAATTAACCCGCAATTACAATAATAATTATCTCATAGCTTCGAGCTTGTTCTTGCCTGTTTAGAAATCCCAATTAATTCCCAGTCTTTTAGTCATAAAAATCTTGGTAAAATAGTAGAACAATGTTAAGTTTTTGGGTTGCCTTTAGCAGAAATGCTCTTCCCCTGCAAAAAAAAAAAAAAAAAAAAAAGTTTGTATCCATGCATCACATCTGCATGGTTCCTCTATGTAGTGCACTCCCACAGTATCTTTGAGACTTTTTACGTATGTTTGAAATTTGATTTGGATCTGTTTCAAATATCTGAAGAAGGAAAGCATACATGAGGTGTGCTTCATTTATTTGCTCCTGCCAGTTTCAGTCTGGGCTCATGGAGAAGTAAATCAAACACACCCAAAGTACTTGCACTTGATAATTGAAACCATTTTCAAACAATGTCATCTCTCACCTCGGTTCAACCTGCCATTCCCCTTCTTTTGTTTTCCTCTCCTTCTGCCTCCCCACCCACTCATCCATTCCTGTCCATCCCAACTCCTCCCCCTTTTCCAATCCGCCCCTCCCTCCTGTGCTCCATCCCTCTCTCACCCCCCCTACCCCCACCCCCACCCAACCTCCCTCCTTAACAGTGCGGACGGGATGCTGAGAACTTTGACCGTTTTTTCACACGCCACCCGCCGGTGCTGACCCCCCCTGATGAGGAAGTGATTCAGAACTTGGACCAAGACGAGTTCCAGGGATTCTCCTTTATCAACCCAGAGTTCCAAGGAAACGTTGCCGCCACAGCCGCCGAGCAGGCTTGATTTCTGCTCACGAACGGACACATGGACACACACAAACCTATACATAATCATTTCTCAAGTATCAGCCCAATAACCCCCTACAATATACACACGAATACACAAGCATATTCACTTTAAATATCCTGGGAATTACTTGTGTTGTTATAGCTATCAAAATCTGACACATACCCATAACACAGATTTAACGTGGATGGTGTGTTGACCCCAAAATTTAAGGGCAAAAAACCTAATTGCATGTACTGTAGCACTCTGAACATATAAGTCGAAGTTGAGACAACTGCTTTCAAACAAATTTTCAATGCTTATATCATAAATTATCGCTGCAGCCTTGTAAAAAAAACACCATACAGTATGCCACTGACTGTTTTAGCGTTGCTTTTTTGAGAGCTTATTACTATAAACCAGTGCAGTATAATGTTGTGCATGATACAGTAAATAATATTTTAAGGAACAACACGCATGGAAATCTGATTTGCCACAAGCCTCTTTTGCATTTTTGAGGTGATTTTCAGCTTTGTCTTCCTTGCAGTGTGAACAAAGAGTATGTATTTAATATACCGTGCAGGATCATAATAAGGATTAACTATTAATTGGGACCATTACATGATCATAAATTAGGGAATTTATACACAGTTAAAAATATAGACAATTTGAGTGCCATTTTTGCTTATGTTTATTTAGAAAAGAAATACACGTACACAGCTGCAAGACTTTTTGTGCAACATAGCTTTAGCAGTCTCCATCCTGACTTTAATTTCGAGTGAAAATTGTGACTCAACTTTTTTTCACTCGTCTCGGTGCATTTTAGTTAGGCCTGCATCTGTAGTGTGCTCTTTAATGAGTATATACCTATAATAATGTGTATGTTTATCCTTATCTTAGCTTAAACTGGAATGCTTTACATGCATGCACGAGTTTCTATATAAAGAATCTCTCTAGATCTTCTCTCCCAACTGGGTTTTGGCATTTTATCGAGAACTATTTTAACCAATAATCTACAGTCATCAGATTTGTACCACAAAGGTCTGATTTTAAAGTATATGTGACTGTTGTCCATCACTTGGATCATAATTTTAATGCTGTTGGGAAATATAGTGGTTATAGAGGGTTGAGTCCGTTGAATAGGTAGATTATAGTCTTTATTATATTCTGATCTCAAATATTTAAGCAATGCAAGAGACAAGCATTTCTGTATATGTTTTTTAAAAAAAGAAGCATGATCCCAACTCCTTGACACTTGTTTACAATGTGTGAGTGTGTGCATCTTCAGATGAGTTTTTTAAATGTGTGTATGAAAGTGTTTGTCCACATCACCCTACCAGTACCGCACCTGGCCATGTTTACATTTGCTCATATGGTGATGACTCCCCCTTCGTGCTAGCTTTGTGTTGGCTTTGACCCTAACAAAAGAAAAGAAAATCCAATCCCACAGCAGAATGACTTAATAGCTGTATTATTCACAGTGGAATTTGTCGCAGTTTTACAATAAATGTTCAAAAACTATACTATTCTTTCCCCACTTGTTTCCCTCTCTGAATATAAACGCCTAGCTTAAATCTAGCTATGTGGCAGCATCGACATTCAACATCGTGCTCTGTGTTGATGTCAGATTTTTGATGCAATTACAGTAATTCGGCTACAAATTTAAAAGTAGGTTGAGTTAGTTAGTCTGACAATTCATATTAAAGGTACACTTTTACACATTTCTGTAACATTTATTTTTTATAGTCAGTTTAGACTGCCAATTAATAATCACAGATTTGCTTGTGCCTAAAACACATTTAGGGTACTGAAATTGAACAGTTTGAAAAACAAAACTTGACAAAAACTATCTCCCCTTTGATTTCATGGCAACAATGGATTGCAAGATACCAAAACAGCACTGGTGCTAACTTTACTAACAGGGGTCTGTTGCACGAAGCCGGTTTAATGAAAACCCTGAGTTGTTTAACCTTAAAATTCGGGAAACTCTTGCGTTTTTCGTAACACATAGGTAGGTAACTCAAACCAGGGAAAGAGGAGTAACTCCAGGCTGTTTCACGAAGAGGGGTAACTTAAACTCTCGGTCAGATACCACAGTAACAGACTCTCTGAAACTAACCTGGTCGGGAGCAGGTTAGTGTGGAGAAACCTTGAGTTTCTTGCTGTCTCCGCCCACATTCAGCCACACTCGCCGTTTCATTTCCTCATTCATTCATTCAGTCAGCGGTGAGTTTTGGCTGCTGCCGTCTTAAATAAAACATGTTTAAAATTAATCAGTCTGTAGGTTACAGACGAGTCCTTTCCATAAGGATTTCATGGATGAAGATGCAGCATGACTGCGGAGAGTTAAACATTCAGAGATCGCTATCAGACCACAGATAGAAGTTTCATTTCCCGACAGTTGTCATTTCTGGCACTCCAGTTACACATCACAGTCAGTTATCTACACACACAAGCTGATCCGTCCGTATATTTGTGATATCATCAGCCGTATGTGACAGTTTGAGGTCCCGTCTCTCCATTTCTGAGAGATGGTCTGGCCTGATTATTTAGCCATATAGCTGTCTTTGTCTCTGGGTACATGGTCAAAGTGCATGTCACGCGTAAGCTGGGGTTCAATCCCGGATGTGACGTCTTTCATATTGCCATATGCTTTCCCCTCAAAGCAGATAGGCCCTGTGTTCTTTCGCAAATATTATATATTTCAACTTAATGCCGTCGACAAGAGCGCTCAAGTTAAATAAATAAAAAGGCTGCAATGAAAGTATAAAGCTAGATTCGAAAATCAGCTTTTGAGGTGGAAGGCAGGTGCACAAACCATTCGACCAAACAGGCGTCTTTGTGTAAAATCAGCTGGAATTATACTGACAGGATCCATGACTGTCACGTCACCATTAACCAGTTCTACTCTATAACATCATTTTGATCGTAAAGGACAGCATTTAAACTTAAATCTTCTCCCACGCCGTCTTTCTGTTTTTTTTTTTAGCAGCAGCAGTTCAAACTCGCCATATGAGGCTTTAGAAGTTATAGTCCCATTCAAATGCAAATGCAACCACGCCCTCACGTCTACGTTGCCATGGTGACTCGTCGAATCAGTGCTCAATTGATGATGGCTTTTTATCATGGTAGCTCAATTGTAAAACCCCGGGTTGAACTACCCTGAGTTGATTAAACCAACTCAAATCAGCCGTTCTGGGACCGAAAACTCAGTTTTATATCTCCGAGTAGATCAACTCAGAGTTCAGGGTTACACTCAGAGTTTGTTGAACCTGCTTAGTGTAACGGACCCCAGGACTACTGTATATCCCTTTTTTGTGCTAAGAGATAAGCCATGCATTCTTTGTTTGAGTTGTAAATTGACTGAAAAGCACAACCTCAGTACCATGGTTGTTTTGGAGTTATACATGCACAGATTATTGATAACAGTATTCAGTAGTCAGCATGTGCTGTAAAATGGACATCCTCTAGTTCACTAGTGTATGTTAGTAGTTGGATAAAGTAGGTTTCTCTCATAGAAATGGGATGTTTCCCAGTCACATTTTGTTTTTCTGGATTGAATTAACAGATACCAACTATTTAAAAAATATGCTGTGTATTTTTACCACAGCTAGCTACACAATGTAAGCTACATTTTTACTAAGTAATAATTTACAGGTAGTTATCTACAGACTGTAGTTACTGAACATAACTGTTGTTAGTTAGCTTCAGATTGTTAGCTAGACTCTTAAGTGCTGATTTAGTTAGCCACACAACTGTGGCTAATTAGCTGCAGCATGTTGGCTACTGTCTATAGCCTAATGGTGACAATGTAGTTTGTTATTTAATGTAGTTAGCTACAGAATTTAGTTGGTGAGCGGACAATTTTTCACAACGTAATGGGAAAAAGAGACACAAATTGTTTAACCATATTTATTTTTCAAAGAGAAATATTACATATCACATACTACAGTAGGTCTTAGCTGAGATCACATGATAAGTTTTTAAAGTAGTGTCTGTAGTTATTTGCCAATCATTTTCATACACAGAGATTGTCATTTGCAACATTTTTTCAAAAAGTAAACAAAAAGAAATATTATATACAGTTGTCCTCAAAAATATTCATACCCTCCAATTAAATAAGCAAAAAAAAAAAACCTAACAAAACAAAACAAAAATCTGTCAGTTAAATAAGTTGAAATTTTAAAAAAGTACTAATTCAGTGCAATGAAACTTAATGAAAATTACATCGATTTTCAAATGTGGTTTAACAGAAATATCAAAAACAAAAAAATGAAACGTAAACAAGCATGATGGGGCTCCTGATATAAAATTTTGTTGAGCAACACTTTGATGCAATCAGGTGTTTTCTCTGATGTTTAACAAGACTTCTGCACCTGTCGACGGGTACTTTGGTCCACTGTTCATGAGCAAGGTGCTCTAATTTGTCTGAGACAGTTTCATTTGTTTGTTTGTTTTTTTTTTTTCTATTATTCATTTCAGTGAGAATTCAAAAGCAATATTTTATTTCACTCAATTCTAATTTACTAAATTTTCATTTATTATTACTTCATTTAGGTTCTTGTTTTTTTAATTGTTATGGTGAATTTAGCATTTTCTTTAATTGGAAGGTATGAATAATGCTGAGGACGACTGTCGGTCTCACATAGGGATCCAGTCAATTATCTCACGGTTAAGACAAACCAAAGAAGTATTTGTGACAGAACTACAGTTTCACATATTTAACTTGTTTGTTTAATTTTGAAAGTATTTAAATTTTCAAAATCAAATTGATATGTGAGTATATTTCACAATTGTAATCTTGTGGACTATAATTCGCTGTAAATGTAGGTTATAAAGCAATTTGTGAGCATTTCTCTTTTTTTCTCAGTGTTGTGATTATTTGTCTTGTGTGCATTTGTCATGAAATCACTGTGGTTAGTAAACTACAGACTGTTTGGTAACTACTTTTTTAATTACTGGTTTAATGACTGTTATCTTTGAAAAATTAGTGCTTTAAAAAAAAGATACTATTTGAAATTAGTATGTAGGGGTGAATCTGTTCTCAGAACTTTTTGCTGCCACAGTAGTTTCAAACAGAGACAACTGATAGCACCATGTTGCTGTTGGCGTTATCCGGTGCCATCTCACTGGCTAGGTAGTCTATTGACTTGCGCTAGCCACAGCATCCGCGACCAACTAGAATAACAGGATAAACTCGAAGTGAGGCCCATGTCGAAAATTCGGAACTACCCCTTTAAACTTCCAAGCTGATCATGTTAAAGTTCTCTTGTCTTTGAGCAGATGATGAGTTCAGCAGCAAACTCCTTTCACATTTTATTGAAATAAATACAACTGTGTTTTTACAACTTAACATAAATTTAGATCTGTGTTACTACCTGTGTTTGTATGCGTTTCCTTTTTTAAAAAATTATTATATTGCCTGCTATTCTTACAACAATGAAAAATAACACATCTAGTGTATACCTTTACTTGTATATCAAATGGTAATATGATTTTAAATGTGATCAGTATTGTAAATGAGGAAAGAAGAAAGCTGTCTCTCAAGGATTAGTGTGCTTTTTCTCTTGCTCCTTCCTGTTGAAGTAGAAGAAGATTAGCTGCACAAAAAAAAAAAAAGAAAAAAAAGTTTTGTTTGCCTTTTATTGGTTTTTAATTTTGGTGATCCATGTGTTTTGTGTTCACCGTGCTTCAAAAATGTGACCCTAAGCTCCTGTTTTGTGGTCTGTATGTGAAAATACCTATGAAGAAAAACATGCTTTTTGCAATGCTTTCCATGTGCCATTTTTTTCCTATTATTTTTTTTTTCTTGGGTGGGGTTTCCTAGGAAAGCAGATATTCCTCAAATAAATGACTTAAACGATGTGCTACAGGAATTTTTTTTTTATTATGCTTCATAATAAATGTGTTCATTTGCATGTGTTTTAGTTAGGGATGAACAATATAATCGGCCTGCTATCTGTATCGGCCTATATAGGCCTTAAAACTGAGTACGACATCGGCCACCCCACCGATATTTAACCGATATTTAACCAATCAGGCCACTGTTTCAAAAGTCTAGAAAACACAAAACTTCTTCTTCAAAAACTTCTTTTTTACAAACTTTAAAACTTCTAAATAAGTTTCTTTTAGGATGTTATGTGTGAAATAGGGGTGGGAAAAAAAAACACTGAAATATAACAATATTTTCAAATGCCGATTTCATATTGATATTTAAAAAAGGGGTAATAATCTATTTTACAAACAAAATCTCATGAGATTTCACAAAAACCTGTGAGATCTTGTAACTAATCTTGTCATTAAAATAGATCAATATCGCGTTTTGAAATATGGATATGATATCAGCATATGAAAATATTGCGATATTTCAGTATATCAATACTTTTTCACACCCCAGTGTGAACAGAGTTTATTCACGGTCATTTGTGTAAATAACCAAATATCCTCAGTTTTTGGGTATTGTTTTTTTTCCTCAGGAGGAAAAAAAATCCAGGTTGTTCAAAGATATAATGAAAATATCCTCTTCGTTTTGTTTGAACAACTGCAAGTTGAAGTATTTTTTTAAATTTTGCACAAAGAATGAATACATAATTTATTTTTCAGCTTTAACACCGATATCGGTTATCGGCCACATGATTTTTAAAATATTGGCATATCGGATATCGGCCAAAATTCCAATATTGTGCATCCCTTGTTTTAGTAAATGTATGAAGCGGTCGTGGGTTTTAATTTCTGTCATTTTCATACTGACACACTCTGTTGCTGTCCTTCCTGTACAAACTGAATTGATGGTGAAAGAGAGTCAAGGAGGAAAAGAGAAAGAGGTAAAGAAAACAAAGATTAAAGAGATGGAGGCAGCAGACAGGGTCATTTCTGAGCAATTTGAACAAAGAATAATTTATGAGAGAAGAAAAATGGAAGCAATAATGATTGACGGGCGGCGAGAAGAGAAATAGGTATTAAGAAGGGACAGTGGTAAGGAGAAAAGATGGAGGGAGGGGACGGAGATGCAAAGCGAGGCTCTGTGAAGCGAGGCAGGCGGCTAGCACAGGCTGTGCATATTTCATGGCTGCCACTTATCATAAGAGCCTTTCCATGATGGGAGAGCGTAGGTCTGATGACTTCAAGGAAATAACATGCAGAACACGGCCTACATACACACAACCCTGCTGAGCCACTCAGCCGCCTCTCACCGCCTCTAAAGCTGCTCGCAATCCACTGTGCAAGCCGCTGCCGCTCTGACTGGCTGCACGCTTGCTTTTAATGACTGTATCTTGCACCATTTACTACCCCTAGCAGATTACTGTGTTAACAAGTACGGACACAAATTAGATGCAGCGGTTGTGACTGAACTGAGGCACAATGTAATAAGGAAACTAAATCTACAGCACATTAGTTATTCACAAGGAATACTTCTGCAGTGTTCATAAAACTGCTGGAAACAAGTGAGGCTTTAGTGTAATAGGTGGAATCATGAAGTATATTAACATGTAAATGTATAAAAACATGGCCAACATCCCCTGAAAAATGCTACTTAAACATTTGCTGAGTTCAGTTTTTGTATATACTGTATACATTTTTGGAATATGTAGTGTGATACTTTAAAGTACTTACATTACAGCATTTTTGTTATGGGTTTCATTTAGTGATGCACCACGTTTGCAGTGATTCACAGCTCAGTACTTTCCTACAGAGCTACGCTGTTATACTGTATGTAGAAAACATGTTTCAGCAATGTTTTAATGAAATAAGCAAAGCTTTCAGCATGTTTGTCTAAAACCTGCGTTTGTTAAACATCAGCCGTGCAGAGCAGATATGCAGGTTATCCCTGCCATGGGCAGTCACACACACCTCATACCATCATGGATGCTGCCTTTATAAGGCAGTGATAACCAGCCAGACGGTATCTGTCCTCTTCAGTCCAAAGGGATGCGGCATCCATGATTTCAGTATGAAATTTAACCCTTTATGTGCTGTATTTTTAAAAGAAAATACTACATTTTGATAAGAATTCAAAAGGCCGTTGTTTGGAAGAGATAAATTCACTCTGTAAGTGAGAAAATATTGAACATTAACATTAATTAAGTTTATGTTGGGGGTTAATTAACTCATCTTAAATCTGCAAATAACCTAGAAAGTACTTTATCAGCTGTTTCTAATAATGTAGTCAGTAACAATTTCTATTCTCTGACGATTACTTTTACACATTTTTGTTGCCACTGTAGTTTGTAGTTTTGAATAACAACTGCAGATTTCTTTGTTTCAGCATTTGGACATTTGCACCATTTCTGGATAATAACACTCCATACATTTTAATGTATGGAGTGTTATACCACAGCATACATGTACTGTATGCTGTGGTATTATCTTCCTCTGGCACAATCTGCAATCTTCCTATTTAGGACCGCTCTTATAATTACAACAAAATGAAGTGTTTTTGTCTCCTCTGCATAAACAGGTTTATTCTTTTTCACCCATCCCTACAATGATAAATGATTTCTCTTTAGGTTAATGGTTTGGCATTTAGGGAAATACCACGCATGTTTTTGCCAAGAGTCAGAGAAGAAGATCAATTCCACTCTGGTATCTGTGAATTAAATATGAAGCTGGAGGCAGCAGCGGGCTCGGTAAGCATAAACACTGAAAACAATAAGAGCAGCTTCTCCAAATGTAACGAAACCTTTTCACCAGCACTGATGAGGCTCATCAATTAACGCATTACATCTTGGTTGTTTGATAAATGTGTTAGGGAAAAAAAAAGGAAATCTCATTAGTCATTAATGTTCTTGGTTGAGCACAATTGTTTGACGATATTTGTCTTCCCATTTTCAAATTTAACTTTACATTATATCACCAGTGTCCTTTACTGAAGTCATAGCTTTCAGCAGTGTGGTGCATCCCTTTTTCTACCTGATTTTATTTTATCTTGTTAAGAAAAATAGCTTCTTTTTCCTTTTCTAATGTAGATTCAGAATATCAGGAGGAGCCATAAAGCTCCCCTTGGCAAAGCAAATCTGTTTGCCACAACATAACAGCCAGATCATCATTCTGCATTCTGCTTGCTATGATGTTGGACAGGACCAGTTAAAATTTTTTTTTTTTTGTAAAGAAGCTTTTTACACAATATATTAAATGGTAAAACTGATTTAACAAAAAATACTCATTGATTGTGCATGTATGAGTCCAGGCCCTATTAGTTGGTTGAAGCTGCTAATGCTAACTAGCATCCAGATTTCCATGATGTTTCCCATTCACAAACATTGGCAGGTGCGTGTGCAACCAGGGAGCAAGAATCCTATGCTTGTACTGAAGAGTCTACGGCCAAACTCATATCATTCACAAAAAGGCAAAGTAAGCTAAATGAAACATTCAGAAATCATTGTTTGTGAACTTCTACTGTATAAAGTTGTATTTTGATAACAAATAGAAATTACCAACTCAGTTTGCTGTTTTGTGTTTCTCGGATGGTCAGCAGTAGTCAGCAATATTACACACACAAAAAAAGGATTTTTTTGGACTTGTAAAAATCACTTTGAAGTGAAAATTAAATTCTACCAGTTTTGTATTACCCTGTTTTTACTCAGAAAAAGGCATAATTTTATTAAACTCTACTTAGCATTTGTTTGTATATTTTTTTACTTAATTTAAAATTGTAAGTGCACAATCATTAAGTAAACTTTACTTTGCCTACACAATCCTGTCAGAGGGGGAGGGGCTATTTTCAAAATTCAACATATCTGGACCACAAATGCTCATGGGAGATAACCACGAGTTTAACCTTTGGTGAATGCTATGCTATAAATTTGAGTAAATTTGAGTTATTTGCAGTGTTATGGTTTATATTTAGACAATGTTGGAAAGTTCTGTTGTGTTTTAATTGTAAAGGTGCTACCATGTAGCCTCGTGAGACCATCCTGATCTCGCGAGCTTCAGGTTTTCACTCGCGTATCAGTCTGGCTACTTTCCATTGAAGACAATTTGGAGCAGTTCACCAGACGAACGTCCATTCGGCATTGGCTTTGAGGTGGGTTGAAGTGTGACGTAATGAGAATAGACAGTTCGGTCTAAACAACATTGCGGCTTCAGCGGATGAAACTAGCGTCAGCGTGGCTATCGCTCAAGTTTATCGGAATTACAGAGTATTTCTTCACTGAAAGAAGAGCAAAACACTGCTCTGGAGGCTTTTCTAAAAGGAAAAGATGTTTTTGCTCTTCTCCCGACTGGTTTCGGCAATTTTTCGTCGTCACTCTGTTAGTACGTTGTATGCTTCGTTGATCTGATTGGTTGATTTGGCCCGTCTATCACCAACATAGATGGTGAAGACAGATGCCTTATCCAATCAGCTAACCAGTATTTTTGCCCCATTTCCCAAAACTGCTTTAACGGATGGTTCCCAGATGGATATGCGGAGCAAATCCATCTGGCGGAGTCAGGTTAGCTACCATGACTGAGAAGGATAGTACAGATAAATAAAGCCACCACCCCCGTAAACTATAGGAAGATCCATATCCTTGTCTAAGAAATTGGAAACATCATAACAGTTATTGTTAAACTGTGTTTTATATTTTAAGTGTTTATAGAGTCTGTTAGTCTTTTCCAGCGAGGTTGTTAAAGAATACTCAGAAATAATATTCGATTAAATGTGAGATTTTCAGTTTGATGTAAACTGAGTCTAAGTAGAACTTACTAATCATGACAAAGTAAAAAGCTGATAAATACGAGCAAAGGTTACTTAAGTTTTTTTGTAGGAATAACTCATGTAAGCAAAGTTAACATGAAAACAACCCTTTGTAAAATTTACTTAACATTTCTGAGAGCAATTGCTTTCCTAAAATTTTCTAAGTAAATAATACTCCACAGCTCTTTCAGTGTTTGATTATATTAATTACAGATGTCTGAATTTAGTTAACTGCCTGGCCCGCTGTAGCTGGTTACCAGCTACATCCGGGTTCATTTAGGCAGCGGAGCGACAGGAAAGACATGCTGAAAATGTGCAACTCATCTTTTATTCTTTATTCTCTTTGGACCGTCCACAGCATCTCTAAATAACATTGACTAAAAATGATTAAGATGTCAAAATGTCAAACCTAAAAGTAGAAAAAAGTAAATTAAAAAAGTACAGTAGTTGAGGGAGTGGGTAGCCTTTGGGGGAGTGGGTAGCGTATATCGCAGGCTTTGGTGCGGCAGACCAGGGTTTGAGTCCCCTGACACGGCACTCAGGTGAACCACTATGGACCCCTGAGCAAGGGGTCTGTAATTAGCAGCCGACTGCCCTCAGGTTCAGCCTGAGATGGGTTAAAATGCAGAGAGTAAAACTGTACTTCTTAATAAAAAGAGAGACAACAAATTTGCTATAGTAAATATTGATCAAAAAAGTTTTTGTTCCTTTTTTTTTCCTTTTTCAAAATGCCATGGACCATTTGCAGCTCTAAACCACCTCTATTCAGTTGGGTTGAGACCCTTGCACAAAAGCCTGGAAATTAGCTGCTGTTGTGTAGCCACGGTTTTGTCATGCGAGGGGAACAACGTAATAAACTCATTGCCATAAGTTAGTTGGAAAAGTGATAATTAAACCACAGCTACAGCTTGATAGTGGCCACAACATATGGAGTCTGTTTTGCTGTAGGCTGCGCTCAATACTGAATTAGCTTTGTTCCATAAAGCCATTACCATACATAAAACAATAATAAATTTGATTTATTTTCAATTTATTTCAACCTTCAGATGGATTTAACATCCTGTAATCTGTTGTGATTAACATAAATGACATTAGTTCAAATGCACAGAGTGAAAAGCAAACAATGAAGTCTTTCTGGTGATAGTAGTACAGAATAGGCTAATGTATGACCTTTATATTCTGGGATATGCACATTTAAACAGTATTTTTTTTTAACCTTTTTCAATTTCAGCCTTCTGTTTCTCTTTGAAACTGTTATGAAAAGACAAATGTTCTGAAGTTGGGACAGCACTTAAACAGAACACACCACAGAATATTATTGCGATTTATTTTAAACTAATTAAAAAATCACAGGTGTTCATGCTTGATGGTAATCACCACAGTACAGTATGTACGCAGTACTGTCTGGGAATAGCCAATATGGCAGAACAGCTTTCATATGTCTTTTTTACTGTGTATGTGGACATTAAATAATAATCTTTAAAAAAAAGAGAGAAAATCAGAAACATTTATACAATAATGAATCATTTTTCTCAGTATCACATTGTCAATCTCTTACATTCTTGTGGAGGAATTTTGGTCTAGTCATCTTTCCATAGTTGTGAAGTTTGCAGAGATTTGATGATGTACAGCTCAACCAATGTCCTGCCGTAGCATTTTAATCAAGTTAGGTTCTGGACTTTGGGCCATTGAAACACACTGATCCATTTTCAGACATTCTGTCAGAGATTTGCTGCTGTGTTCGGGATCATTGTCCCTAACATCCAATGTCACCCAAGCTTGAGCTGTTAGATGACATCTCATTTGAAGCAAAAGTAGGAGTTTGCAGTCGACTGATATCAAATTTTGTCGAGCAACCCTTTGAGGCAATCAATGCAATCAGGTGTTTTCTGTAATGTTCAATAAGACTTTGACACCTGTTGACAGGTATTTTGGTCCACTATTCATGAGCAAGGTGCTCTAATTTGTCTGGGACAGTTTTGTTTGTTTGCTTTTTAAATTATTTCTTTAAAGAAAAATTCAAAATCAATATTTTATTTTACTTAATTATAACGTAGCAAATTTTTATTTATTATTACTTTTTTCAGTTGAATTACTATTGGGAAATTAGCCTTTTCTTTAATGGGAGGGTACATAATCTTTCAAGCAAACCTGAAAATACATATTTTTGGTGTGTTTATAGTGTCATTGCTGCATGTGTTTGGAGTGAACAAACTCCATCGTGGCCATGATTATTGGTAGGAGTCCAGTCCATGTCATCTTAATGATGAAGATTGCTGGTACTTTAAATGAAACAAAAACATTAGCTCATGTTAAAATGACTTTAACTCTTGTGTTGTTGTCGGCGCGATGCTTAGCAACTGCAGTGTTGGCAAACAGAACAAGAAGCAAATATGGCTTTTATCTGTGCTTTGATTTAAACAGAAAATAGCAGCAGCTAATAAAAAAGCCAAACCTATTAGATTTCCAAACTTTGTTTTTTGACAAAGCGATGACTGTCACCTCAGACACATTTTGACTTTGCTCCATTTATCCCAACCCGAGTTTTGTAAGCCACTTTTCTCCCCATCTTTTTTGTAAAACACAGGAACCTTGAAGTAACATTGATAAATTTGATGATTTGAACTGTTGGAACATCCCAAACAACACAAACATTAGGCATTTTTGTTGCACAAGAACACATTTTCACACACATTAGTAGACAACTAGCCAGGTTGAACATCACTTCGTGTCCCACACAACTTATGAGATAGCCCAAACCAGAAATCCTGAAGTAAGAAAAGTGAAACTGACCTGTGAAATCTAAAAATAAATTACTTATAAATATCAAGTCTGTTGAACTACAGTATGCAAAAAAGAATATAAGACTACATCCAGGATTTATAAAGAATAGTTAAAGCTAGGGTTGGCAATGTTGGAGAAACGGTTCGACCAAGTGACATTTAAAAAAAAAAAAAACACCACCCGAAACCACGCACAGGGACATGAGTGCCAATGTTTTACGAGCCGGTTAACGATAACAGCCGAGTTCATAGCTTGTTAGCTTGCTAGTAAACAGCTGACAAACCACATTTCTAAAAGCTTTAATCCACTCACCTCCAACTCCTTCTGCGGTGTAGAAAATCCACACTGCAAACGTCAACGACTCCAAGACTTAATCCTTATCTTTTGTTTTTTTGGGGGGTTTTTTGGCACAGCAGCAGTTAGCAGTCCGTTAGCTACATTTGTTTACAGTGAGCAGCACACAGAGTGGGTCACATGGGGACGGAGAGGGGGGAAGGACAGAGACGAGACATAAAGGCATTGATTCGTTTTTTTCTATACGTTGCGAATGACCAATTCCTGCCTTTTGGTGCAAATGGCAGCTGTTGGTCAGAGTTTTTACAGACCTGCAGCTCTCACAGAGGTCCAACTTTTTTTCCTTCCTTTGTATCAATACATGATGTATTTAGTACTGTCAGGATGGAAGGACCATTTCACCCAGTATGACAAAAAGTGTTTGAACAGGATTACCAACTCTGGCTTTAAAAGAAAAACAATTAGATTTCATGTATCACTGCTCATCTTAAAAGAATAATGTCGTTCTTGTGCTTTAGCCAAGCACCTGAGCAGAGCACATAACTGTGTCGTATGCCTGTAGTGCAGCTGTGTTGTATGCTAATTTATTATGAAGCAATTCAGACCCATCTGTAACAGGAAGTTCCAGCACATAAGCTGTATAAAGTTTGTATTGGAGTGGATGTAATAGCCAGTGTACACAGTAAGCCGCAGCACTGCTGGAGTGCGTGTGATAATTAATTCCAAATGTTGCGGCCCCCAAATTAAAGCCAGTGGCTTCAGCACAAAGCAGCCCAAGCTTATCAGCCCAAAACAGGTCAATGTTTGATACTGCCTTTCATTCACCCTCCTCTCCTCTTCACCTCCCCTTTCCTCAGTGCCTCCCACTCTCCCCACATCCTCGGCTGACATTGGCTCGTCTTCTGTTAATCCTCTCGTTACTGAAAAGAGATGGGTTGAGAGAGAGAAAGGGGTGGAAAGGGAGAGAGGGGAAAAGAGGAGAGGAGAGGGAGAGAAGGGAGGGAGGGAGGTGTAAAGAGGCAAAGACTAAAATTGAAGACCCCGAGTCATGTTACTCTATTAAAGCCACCGCCTCTGGAAAACAGTGATGTGAAAAGTAATTGTGTGTGTTTGCCCTAATGCGTTTATTTATTCTGAGCTATCTATGCATCTTCACCGAGGGCCACTGATATTTATCTCACTGCCTGTCCTATGCTGCATCTTTTCCAGGTTTTTTTTTTTTTCTCCATGTCTCTGTCTCTGTGCCTCGCAGCATTAACCGCAACTGAAGCGTGCTGAGATGGAACACGTTATGATCTGGCCTACATGGCTGGCAGCTGTATGTTGGCTTGATAAATAACTGCGCTTCTGCAATGTACACTATGGATCACTTTTCAGAGGGATGCAAGTTAGAGTTTCCAGTAAGATGTGTGTGTAATTATCATGTTCCTATTTCAGAGAAACCTGAATAAACTTCTAGAAGTACCTTTATAGAAACTACAACAGTGAAAGTAGTGAAAAAGTTTCAATTTTGGTGGCATGATGAAGGGGAATGCCACACATCCGTAAATCCACTTTTGAAGGTAAAATTCCTCGTTTCTTTCAGGGATTAAATAGTTGTGGTCATATAATCTTTCAAAGGGACCTTTGGGGGCAGTTTGGATTGCATGATCACCACTACTCGATCCCTCAAAGAAAGTTGTACTTTTACAAAAATAAAGTAAGACAGCCAAAGAACTGTTGGGACTTGGACTGGAGGAAGCAGAGGTCCGCCAGCTTTTGCAAGTGTGCAAAATTTGTGGTTCATTGAAGACCACAGTATTCAGACTGGTATGTTCATAAGCGTGTTTGGCAGCTTGTTACAACCCCCTACTAGGCCCAGGGGAAAAAGGGAGTGGCAACACAAACTGGCAGAGACAACCAAGTAAAATTACAATGATTTATTTACAAATCAGTCTCTGAATCAGGACATGTCACCTGGCCAAGGTGACAACAAACAAAAACAGGGATACAACACAAAGATTTCCCTGTGACAGGAACTAAAGCCAACACTGGCAACACAGAGTTCAAAAGGTTCTGTAAATCTACAGCAAACCAAAGATAAATCACTGCCAAAGGCTTCTGAAAATCTACAGCAAAGCACAAAAACTATCAAACACAACCAGTATTAGAATCACCACCATTCAGTCCCAAAATGGCACACTGTGCACCAATCTGACACAGCTGCCCAGAACAATGGTCTCAAGGTCTTCAAATATGGCTGAGTCATCAAAGGTGGCCAATCACAGGGGAGACGGAGCAGCAGGCGACCAATCCTAGAGGAGCACCATCAGGAGGGCGGTGCAGCAGGAGCAGGATGAGTCGGCCAATCACCTGCAAGCAATGGCACAGCCACATTTGCATACAGGCCCTGCAGGCCAACAGGCCCTGGGCCGTAACACAGCTTCCCTACATCTTCACACTGAGTTATTTAGTGTTTAGTTTAGGGAATAAAATTTCATTAATATTGAGAGTTAAAGAAAGAGTGAAACTCTCTGAGGTCTTTAAATGGCAAACATTGCTTACATATCATGTAATCTGGTAACTTTTTGTGATAAAGATGAGCAGTACCCATGAGTTTTTTGGATACTTCTCAAAATAACAATCCATTTCTGTTTAATTTACCTAATTTTCTTTTTTCTTTTTTATGCTGCATAACAATTTGTAAATATCATATTTTCTGGACTATAAGTCACACTAGACTATAAGTCGTATTTATTTATTTCAAATAGGGCGATTTTTTAATTTTTCATATTCTATTTGTTACTAAAAATCACCCACTCAGTCCGATTCCAAAGTTAATCAACTTAAATGATCTTAAACATCACGATTAAGAAGGATAAACATGTTTATTGAGGTTTTGTTCTACCACACAGGCAGTACAGCCAGATGTCCAAATTGAACTCCTCTCACTGAGATAAGGCTATTTTGGGATTTTTGCCCTTGGAGCAGAATATAGTTGTCACAAGCCTACAAACCACAAACCTCATGTGACATTAGACAGTAATATTTACGCCTTGGCTCATGCCAGTCAATATGAATTAAAGGTTGAATATGGAACATTTTTATTAAAAGCTATATTTTTTCAAAAATAATACCTCCACAGGTCGTTTGGGGGTGTACAGAATGAAAGTACAACGTTTCCCAGAAAAATTATATTTAGGCTAAAAATAATTATAAAATAAATTTTGACGGGTTCGATAATGGCATTTTATTTACGTCTATAAGCCAATACATGCTGCCATTGCAGGTTGCCAAATACGATCTCTGTGTGGACACAATATTTCGGTCATAGTCAGGCTTGTACAGGGGAAAACCGTAGAGACGACGAGTGAAGCAGCTGCTTCAGAGCCCTGGAGATATTGTTATCTGTTTCTGAGGAGGAGTGACCTGAGAAGAGCAAAACCTGGAGTAAATTTAGGTGAAGACAGCACTAAATGGACCCACATAAACGTTTTCCACGGAGTCAAAACACGGAAATGGCGACTTTTCTCCTGGATCGGTAAGCTAGCTTGTTTGCTAACATGGCTAACGTTAGCTGTCAGTTATAAACTCCTCTGCGTTACTTGTTAAACATGCTGCAGACTGTTGGTCACTTGCGTATCGGCAGCGAGCCTGGCATCCCAGCGGCTGGAGTTGTTTTTCTGCCGTTGCAACTACAACGTAGACACACGTGATGTCGCAGTTCTGTCCGTATTACATATTCAACCTTTAATACCAGAAAGTATGTTAAGTTGTATATACATATTTTGATATATAAATTGCCCTGGACTATAGACAAGTTTCACAGTCAAAACCATGGGAGCCGCCATGTCTGCTAGTTTCTGCTAAGGGCTTTCGGTTACCACGGTGATAGGGTATTTTACACTGAGGACATATGCAAATGAACAACACACATATGAAGAGCTCCCAAACTCAATGATTAAAAAGTGGATATTGTTAAACCCTAAAAGCATTCTGGGACATATTGTGCTGTACGTGCTGCAGCAGCTTGTGAAAATAAATAAATATGAATGTTGTAAAATGAGCAAAGTTACCATAGGACGGCAGCTGCATGGCTGCATGACCGACCGGGTCCAGCTATACAGGTGCAGCCTGCAGTCTCCACCTCTTCGTCCTCCGTAACCAAAAAAGAAAAAATCCTCCCGAACCACCACCACTCAAGCCTTCTGACAGGAATCATCCGGACAGTGGCTTGGTTGAACATTTGCCTGCATGGATGCTAAACTGCCGTGTTTGTGTCGCTATCAACACACAGACCACTGCGTAAAGATGTAGGTCTACGGTGTTCCTGTTTATCACCATAGACTCAACAAAGAAAAAAAATACATTGCTAGTTGTAACATCAGGTCATTTCAACATATTATCCTCCCAGTTGAATATCGTAGCGGAGAGGAAGTAATAAAACACGTTCTTTTATATGTACATTAATTTTCTTTATGTAAATGAATGCAGATATTATTTGACCAGAAGCGCTTGACAGAAATTGATCGACGACGGAAGTAAACCGGAACTGTCCGTGAAACTTTTTTTTAAAAAACCTTTATTTAAGAACAACATGTGTACATCAAATTTCATTTTACTGTCAGTGAAACTTGTCCACAGATGGGTTTCCAAGCAACGTCACAGATGTATGTGCGCGCAACCAGGGGGTAAGAAAACACAGGAAAAGCATTATTGAACTATGAGAAGACATGTGTTTTACATGCAAGACTCGACTTTTAATGCAGATGAGGTCAAAATATGACGTGAAAATGTCAGGGAAATATAATGTTTATGTCCTGGTATTCGTTCGGTTGCAAAAATGAAAACGTTAATGCATGTAAACAGTTGAAAATAGTGATAACAGGACAGTAGGAGTGACTGTCTTCGGAAAACCCTCTCAGATAACTTATGCAGGTTCAGATACAGTACATGATTTATTTAGCCTGTCACCGTGGTCACCATGTGGGATTAAACCACCGCGATGGCAGAAATGATTCCCGTGTTGTAGTTGGGAGACCGGTACTGTAACAATACCAGTATCACCAGTATCAGCCAGTCATTTATCAGTTCACGGCTGCATCACAACACTGTAAGCTGTAAACGCTGTAGCTGTGTGTGACAGCCGTCCTCCGCTCACACACGCAAAATAAAAAAACGAAAAAACTTATTGTGGAGCCGTTTACAAACATTCACGCTGCAGAAGGTATCCCGGAGATTTAATACGAAGTCCTGGGGTCGTAAATCAGACGGCGTTTGAGTTTATACCGTTAGCTTTGTTAGCAGTTAGCTAGTCTGTCTATTGTCGACCAGGATTTCATACAAAATAAAGCAGAACGTTACACAAGCATCGAGACTTGCCGACAGCAATTCAGGTGAGTCCCTAACAGCTGGAATCACCTCCTTTCCAAATGCAGTGATGATGTCGTTTTTGCCTGGTTTAATCCCAAAGTAGTGAAAGTTGCTCCTGTATGGAGGTGGTGAAGACGACACGAAGCAGAACCTGCTGCAGACAGCAGACTGTTGTGGCCTATTTTGGTTTTAACAAAGAGTCTAAATGAAAGTTTAAGCCACTTTCTAACTTAAGTTTTTCAGGCAAATTTCAAATGAGGTCCAACACGAATAATATCCATGTTTTAACAAGAAAAATGCCGTGATGACTCCCATGCCAAGTTAGTATAGTGGTAATAGAAACACAAAACGGCAACGCTGCGTCGTTTTTTGTTTTTTTTCGTCAGGTTACTTTACATTTTTATGAATGATATGAGTGCGTGTTTGACTGTAGACTGCAGTATAAAACACAGGCTTTTTGCCCCCTGGTTGCGCGCGCAACTGCCAAATGTTTGTAACCCAATAAGTCACACGAGCAGTCAAACTATGAAAAAAAAAGTGTGACTTATAGTCCAGAAAATGCGGTACCTTACACAGTGACCATTATGTCTGTTATCAGCCTGAACATTTATTAAATCTAAATACAAAAACTTCCAGATATCTGCGCATCACTTTAAACAACAAACTAATACGTTTGATATTGGGAGGCTTTTGAACTCCCAATAAAGTTTAGAAAGGAGTTGATCATCTGCTGTTGTCGAAAACACTTCATATATTTGATGTGGAATGTGAGTGTTGCACCAGCTTGGAGTGTAGACTCCTGACAGGAGGCACTCCAGCGAGTATCAGGGCCAGAGATGTGAGGTGGATCTGGGCCAGCTGTGTCCCAGCGGATGAAGAAAGCTCCTCTTAGGCCATGGGAAAATTGGCAGATTAAGGTAGGAGATGCTACATTGGTTTGTGGTTTCTCTGATCCCTCAAATCTCTCCTGTCCCCTTCTGTCCTCCTCATTGACACACACTTTTGACTTCATGGATGTTTGTGGTGAATCCCTGCTTTTCCTCACTGTCTTTTTACACATAATACTTATGGATGTGAACTTTGCCCTTTGTCAGGTTATCTCTGTGACAAGTGTTTTCTTTGTTATGCAAAGGTTTATGTGGTCTGCTTCCATTCTAGCTGTTTTTAATATTTTTGTTTTACCTCTACTGCCAGTGCTGTAAAGATACAACAATTTACCCAGTTTGAATGTTTAATGACAATCTGGTGTCTTATACACTTAAACACATATAAAATCCATCTTTTATCTTCCGAAAATGGACAAAGTTAAGTTCAATCACCATACCCTTTTAGAAATTAGTGATAAAAGCCAAATAAATATAAATAAAAGGTGATAAAAGGTTTGGTACGCCTTTCCTTTGGGAAGTTTCTCCTCCAACATTTCCTGAAGCTCATTTTGATTGAGCTGTTGTATGCAATGGACTTTATTCTAGGAGATTCAGATTAGGCAGGCGGACTCCAGTCAAGCTAAATCACAAATAGAAGTAGAAAGCACCATGAGTCAGCTGTTCACTACAGAGTAATCCAGTATGCATCTGTCATATGCTGTTATGAATGAGCAAAAAAGGGAGTGGTTAAGGACATCTCTGACTAGAAAGCATCATTTTAAAACGATGATTAGCAGGTGAAAGGCTACAATATGGCCTGTTTATTACAAAATGATGAACTTTCTATAAAAACTCCTAAAAGAATTGTTATTTCTGGTGCATTTCAGTAACAAACTATTTATCTGAGGCGATGTTGTCAGAATTACTTTAATAAAAATGTGCGTGTTGTACACTGTAAATTGTAATATTGGTTTAAATAGAATCTATCTAGTAGGCAGAACTTAATTTTAACTTAGTTGTTAGTAATACTTATTCTAAATAAGTTGTAAGAACTTTGGAGGGCAACATGTTAGATAACTTAATTTACTTAAGTTGAAACAGCTTAATTAAAATGAGTTAGGGATGGTGAGGGAGCAGGTTTCCCACGATGCAGTTCACTTTTTTTAACAATAAATTGGAGATAATTACCAAATGAGGGATTTATAAATGATGTTGGTAGTGTCATGTGACTGCTCTTAACTTGTTTGTTTATTCCTGTATTTAACACCTACTATCCAGCAGATGCTGCACTGCGACAGAAGTATGTGGTGTGACAATACTTTTAGCTAAAACCCACCTACACTAAGTTCCTGCTACATAGTAAGAACAGTAATGAGTTCATCATTTACTTTAAGTAAGATGAACTCAAAAGCATCATGTTGGTAAAAAACAAAGTAGTGTAAAACATCTCATCTAATTTATGTGAAATTAATCATATAAAGTTTGTTACCCAGCATCATTCACTTACAGTTTAATCAAATTTATTAAGTTCAGAAAAGTTCTACAAACTTAAACCATTTTACTTTATTCTACTTAATCACTCCTATTCCAGTTTACTTAATTTTTTTGAGGCAGAGAGTTTGCTTTTTTTTTTTTAAGTAAAGCCAACTTATTAGAATTTACAGTGTAGCTAATGTGTAAATTTAATGTCCTGACTCGGCCACTGTGTATGTTTCTTTCTTCTTTTTGATTATTGTAGCAGTGTGTTTAAAAGCCACCTTACTTTTGTTTTTTTTTTTTCTCCCTTAAATTGCACAGTATCTTAAGAGCATTTATACAGTAGCAGCTGGAGCTTTGTTTGTGGTCGTACTCCCTGTAAATGGCAGCTTGCACCAATATTCTCAATAACTGGTGCTCTGAGCCCTTTGGTGGTGTATTTTGGGTCATGCAACTCCCAATTTTTGCAACCTGGTCCTTACTTTAGAGTGTAAAGTGACTACTTTATGCAATGGGAAAAGTTTAACTGTTCTGTAAAACAAACAAACAAAAAAACAGTTTAAACACATCATTTTTGGTGTAAAAACAATATTTACTGTCACAGTGTGTTTGCTCTTCTTTCTTCTGTGCTCAAACTAAACAAAGCCATACAATGCCTTACCCCAGAGACACCCCCATACAGATATCCCTGCCCTCCTTCACTAGTCACAGTTGTCTTCCGTCCAGTCTCTCAAGTCTTTTTTCGCTGATTCACTGTATGTCCATCTGTACTGTAAAGTGAGAGACGTTCCGATATCATTTCCCCCCTCCCAATACTGATTCCGATACTTGTGCTGTGGGTATCAGCTGATACTGAGTACTGATATTGCTTTGTTATAGAAATATATATTTTGCATCTGCATGACTGTGATATGATTATCAGTGGGGTAAGGCCTGGCTCTGGTTTAACCCTTTGTAAAACATGAACACAGCAAATTTAAATGCAGTCTTGCTGGTGGGAGAATCCAGTGTGAAATACTGCCACACCGCCAACAGTTAGCTCCTTGTCTATCAGGTGTCAGGTGATCAGTCTTTCTTCGCCCCTCTAAAACAGCAGGCTGCAGACAGCAGCACAGCACAACTGTTTTAAGAGAGACGAAGAGGAACTGTGTCAGAGCTTATAGAGCTGACATGATGTACAGTGGGTACGGAAAGTATTCAGACCCCTTTAAACTTTTCACTCTTTGTTTCTTTGCAGCCATTTGACAAAATCAAAAAAGTTCATTTTCTTTCCCATTACTGCACCCCATCTTGACAGAAAAAAATGGAAATGTAGAAATTTTTGCAAATCTATTTAAAAAAAAAAAAAAAAACCTGAAATATCACATGGTCTTAAGTATTCAGACCCTTTGCTCAGTACTGAGTAGAAGAAAACTTTTGAGCTAGTACAACCATGAGTCTTCTTGGGAATGATGCAACAATTTTTTCATTCCTGGATTTGGGATCTTCTGCCTTCTTCCCCGCAGATCATCTCCACTTCTGTCAGGTTGGATGGTGAACGGTGGTGGTCAGCCATTTTCAGGTCTCTCCAGAGATGCTAAATTGGGTTTAGGTCAGGATTCTGGCTGGGCCAGTCAAGAATGGTCAGAGTTGTTCTGAAGCCACTACTTTGTTATTTTAGCTGTGTGTTTTGGGTCATTGTCTTGTTGGAAGATAAACCTTTGGTCCAGTCTGAGGTCCTGAGCACTCTGGAAGAGGTTTTCTTCCAGGATCTCTCTGTACTTGGCCGCATTCATCTTTCCTTCAATTGCAACCAGTCATCCTGTCCCTGCAGCTGAAAAACACCCCCATAGCATGATGCTGCCACCACCATGTTTCACTGTTGGGATCGTATTGGGCAGGTGATGAGCAGTGCCTGGTGTTTTCTCCACACATACCGCTTAGAATTAACTCCAAAAAGTTCAATCTTGGTCTCAGACCAGAGAATCTTATTTCTCACAGTCTGGGTGTCCTTCATGTGTTTTTTTTTTGTTTGTTTGTTTGTTTAGCAAACTCTTTGTGGGCTTATATGTCTTGCATTGACTCTGCCATAAAGCCCCGACTGGTGGAGGCTGCAGTGATAGATGACTTTATGGAACTTTCTCTCATCTCCCTACTGCATCTCTGGAGCTCAGCCACAGTGATCTTTGGGTTCTTCTTTACCTCTCTCACCAAGGCTCTTCTCCCACAACTGCTCAGTTTGACTTGACAGACAGGTCTAGGAAGAGTTCTGGTCGTCCCAAACTTTTCCATTTCAGGACTATGGAGGCCACGGTGCTCTTTGGAACCTTAAGTGCTGCAGAAATTCTTTTGTAACCTTGGCCAGATCTGTGCCTCACCACATTTCTGTCTCCTTGGACAGTTCCTTCCACCTCATGTTTCTCATTTGCTCTTGACATGCATTGTGAGCTAAGGTCTTATACAGACAGGTGTGTGCCTTTCCTAATCAACACAGCTGGACTCCAATGAAGGGTCTGAATACTTATGACCATGTGATATTTTAGTTTTTCTTTTTTTTTAATAAAGTTGCAATAATTTCTGCATTTCTGGTTTTTTTCTGTCAAGATGGGGTGCTGAGTGTACAATAATGAGAAATTAAAATGAACTTTTTTGATTTTGTCAAATGGCTGCAATGAAACAAAGAGTGAAAAGTTTAAAGGGGTCTGAATACTTTCCGTACCCCGTGTATGTAGTATCAGATCAGTCCCTGAACTCCAGTTCTCACGATACTGATACCAGCATTTTCGGCATCTCTGGTATTGGTATCGGAACAACTCTAAAATGCCTACATCTGTATATACTCTCCTTTAGCTCCTTAACTGCATGGATACTGTTTTTGCATGGATATTGTTCTTCCAGTTACACAAGACATCTTTTCCTGGGTTGCCTGATGCCCCTTTTGGCACTTAATTCTTTCTCACATATTAAACATGTTTATGTTTATTCCTATCTATGTCTCTTATATTTCTTGGTTTCACTTTCTATCATTTGTCAATACTCACACAGGTGTTACTTGCAGCATGCGGATATGAGCAAATAATCATTGCATGAGGTTTAGGACCTGACATAGTTCTTCCCGCAAAAGGTTACAGGTCGCTCCTGTGGCCCAGTGCAGGAATGACTAACCAGTTCTCACCTTAGAGCGTCAAAGTATTTCTATGAAATCATGTCCCTTCTTTCAGTATTTGTGCCATGACCCCACTGGCTATAGCTATTTCAGTCCCCAACAACAAATACACCTATGTCACTGTGGAGAGCTTCCTTTTCAAGGTCCTCCTTATAATGAGGTATGAAGGGAAGCAGAGGTAAGTCAGATACAATCGCATCTCACAGAGATATCTGTATAAAGCCAAACAAGTCGTTAACAACACATTACACAGTAGGTTGAGGTTATGTGCTGGTTGCACAGAAATAAAGCAAAATTAAGCAGCCATTCAGCAGTTTTGTTGAAAGTGGACCCAGGAAATCTCATGTAGTCATAAATTCAACGGTTCCCTTCCCCAATCAAAGATGTGAACAAAAGAAGAGACTCACAAAAGTCCAGAGTGAAGACATTATTCTTTTACATTAGACTTCAGTGCAGTTATTGTAGTTTTCACTCACTCTTTTGTCAGTTTTAGGTATACAGAGCTTGGTTTTGGATTCGGTTTGTGCATGTTTGTTATTTTCATTATTCAACTAATATGATTACCGTGATCCAGTAACTGGCCACCTTCAACTACACTGTAAATTGAATTTTGACATTTTTGTTGGCCTAATGTATTATTTTGTGTCAAATGAACAAACTTCTGGTATGTTGTTGTTACAAATCAAAATACTTAATCGAACACATCTTAAACACGCAAAAAACATTCCATTCAACTCAAAATTTTAAGGCAGCCCTTTAACTCATATTTTGAAGTTAAACATTTTACAGTGTATAAATTATCCAGTTACATCAGTGTATATCACAGAGACAAGGAGGGAGGCTAGCGGAGGTAATCTCTTTACATAGAGCACATTCCAACATATAAGATGGACCAAATGACTTTGGATTTGGCATGTTTGTCTCTTCCACCCTTGCAGTAAACAAGAACCAACATAACTGACAAAAGTTGGATTGTAATAACACAACTACTAAGTATCTGTTTAATTCAATATATGAACAAAAATACTTTGTTAGATTAGATATAAAGACTGGTTAGATATATAATGTTTGAGCCCTGAAACAAAACAATAAAACATCATTTTTGCTCTCCTCTAAATGAGTAACTGAGTCCATGTTAGAGAAGCTTTTTGCTCTGTGTAGTACCAGTGTGTATTTCAGGGATATAGATTTTTACTTTGAGTGTTTCTTATATTTTATATATTCAAGACCAAAGATTTTGGAATCATAAATGAGATCTACACCGAGATAATAATTTTTCACTTTTATTTTATTTTTATTTCCTTTTCAGCCAGTGTTTGATAGATTTCATCATCAGTAGGTTTTGGTTTGGTTCAGGCAGCTGAAGAAACTGTGAAGGATGTTAAGGAGAAAATGCAATTCGGCTTAAAAACAAAAAACATTTGTCTAGCTTGTTGGAAAACGGAAAGGAAATATAATATTTCACCAGATCTACAGCTCCTTCTGCCTAAAGGCTTAAAAAAAAAAAAAAAAAACTCTCCATGATTTGTGATGCAAAGTCATCCTGACAAAGCAGAGGTGTGTGTGATGCCTTGGGAAAAAATGATGAGTTTGTTTCTGAGCAAAGCCAAATACCTACATTACATGAATAAAGCAGACAAACAAAACCAATGTTTATCTTTAAGTCCCAAAACTCCACAAAATACCTTTTTAAATGCATTTATTCATCTTTTCCCTCTTTTTAAAGACCCACCCTCCAAATCTTACCATGCAATGCTTCTGCTTTTCATGTCAGGTGGGACTACTGTATGCTCTCTGTACTCAGTCAAACTGCAAGAATGCAAAGTTTTTGCACTATAAAGATAAAGTAAACGTGACTAGGCTGGTGCCATCAAGTCAAAAAACTACTTTCAGGCAGAGATTTAAAAAAATAACACAAAAAAACTTCGGAAAAAGGTTTACTTATTATGACATGTGGTCTATGCTATCGTATTGGCTGTTCATTACATTCAGCAGTGGCAGATAATGCATTCTAATGCTGCATGAAAACTACATGTGCTTGGTTGATAATCCCCCCCAGCTTGTGTGACAGCGCTGCTTTCTTTTCTCCCCCACAACTGACCCCACTCTCCTCCAATAATTTCTCATCTTTTCATCCCTCTTATCACCCCCCCCTCCCTCCATCATATCTTCACTCCACTTGCAGAAAACTCGTCGGGACACTTGCAACTTTGACAAGGAGTTCACCAAGATGCCGACGGATTTGACGCCGACGGACAAGCTCGTCATCATGAATCTGGACCAGGACGAGTTCCTCGGCTTCTCCTACACCAACCCTGAATATGTGGCTCCGAAGATTTAACGCAGCAAACAGACTGGGCCGTACAGGTGGACTTGGGTGGGAAAGGTTTCAGAGAAGTAATGGAGGTTAACTATAGCACTAGCATTACAACTATTGTGTGTGCGCTCAGTGAATGTTTGCATTCTTTTAGACCAGATTCTTGGTTTGTTCAATAGTTAAAGCCAAAAGAGGTGTTACAACACACAAAAAGCATAAAATACTACAAGCCAAATACTTAAAAGCATGTTTGTGGAGCAACTGAGACATGATTGAACAGTTACATCTGAGTCCACTTTTAAAATCTTAATTTTATATGAAAAAAAAATGTAACAATCACATTTAATTTGCTCTTAAATTTGTGCTATGAGCCTCTTCAACATTTTCAGTATTCTGAAGTAAAATATTGTGATGTTTGTTCCTATTATCCCACATAAACTGCTCTGAAGGGATAAAAGCAGCACTCAACGGTGGGGCTGTACAGTACTTTCCTGTTACCAATGTGCATTGAAATGGCCAAATGAGACCAAGAAACTCAAAGCACAATGTCTCAGACTAGCAAATGTTTTTACAACGTAACTGGGGTGTCACAACGTCACTGTAGCTGTGTAAAGTTTTATATATTTTAATGTCTTTGTAAAAATGTATAGGAAGTTTGCGGCTACCTGAAGCAAACAAACCGCATCCATATCTGCATGTGGAGCTGCTGTCTGTAAGAGAGGAGGCCTGGGTACAGTATGCAGGCTTTTCCTGCATCAGTTGTCATCCAGACATGCACCATAAACGGCACAGCCTGCTGACACTTGTGTATTTATATTATTGTTTTTTGTTGCCATGATCCCGCATCCCGTCATGAGTTGTGCTGTGGAGTCAATGACTTAGACTGAGCATCTCACACAGAAGAGTGTGTCTAATGAGCAGGCTTCACGGCCCATCCCCCCTTTTTTCTTAATTTGGCACCTTTTTTCTCCCAATCTTATTCCAAAGTTGTATCTCTTTTTCTTCATTCAGTCATTAACTTTTGTTTTGGCCCTAATTGTATTCCGTACTCCTGACAAGGCCTCAGTGGGAGCCTGGTGTAACGGTGTGTCACAGCCTTGGCAATGCAGCAGTCAGCAGAGAAGCTCACACACATAAGAGCACACACACACACAGGCAATGATGAGCAGCTCTGACAACCCCCAAATGAGTAATTTCACAAACAGCAATAACAGCAACAATGCTGCTTTTCTCCATTTTTGAATTTTTTTCCACCTTATTTTCTCCAATCCACTCAAGGATGTGTCCACTGGAGCTGTGTAAACATGTGTGCATGTACTGGATTGCCAATTGTTCATGCTAGAATGTATTGCATAAATGAATATACCAATATGTCAGTGTGTGTGTGTGTGTGTGAGAGAGAGAGAGAGAGTCTCGACTGAATAAATCCAATTATTTCAAATCAGCTGGAATTCAGGGAATCTGGCTTTCAGCTTCAGACCACATTACATTGACCATAAAGCCAACTAACTCGGTGTACTTACACACAAACACACATATTCACAAAGCCATACAGTCCAGATCTGTGACTGAGGGGTTGGAATTATTAGGTGAAGCGTAACATGGCGGACAATGACTGAAATGTTCGCTCCTGGAGGCACACGAGACATATACTGTAGGTCCGTTGCACAGGCCTAGACTTTCTTTTCTGTCCTAAATCAGCAAAAACACACCCTCATGTATACCATATAGAGAACACGCCTGTAGTGTTCATGCTTGTATACACACTGAACTCCTCCTAAGTCTTTCGCCTTTGGGGATTTTGCTCTGCCAGTGTTTTGCTTAGATGTTGTAAAATGTAAAATAATAGTCAAAGTGATGTATTTGCCTTTACTGAGCATAAAGCTGAACATTGCTCTGGTAAAGGCTGTAAATATGTCCAGCTGGAGCGCTCATCTCTTTGTATGACTGATTTACTGAATGCGTGTTAATGTGCATGCATGCAACTCAGATATGTTAAGTACTGGATGATTTATTAAACTGTAGTTCTCTGTTTCATTCTAATACTAAATTTATCTTCTCTCACAAAGACAGCCTCTGTCATCTGATTTTAGGGAAATGACTTCAGAAAGCATCCACCAAGTGAAAACTGATACACATCTACAGTTACACAATCATCCGCCAGTCCGTTGTTTTGTTTGGTGATAAGAGTAACACTTCAGGATTATAAGCAATTATACTATGCATGCATGTGATAATCTATTTCTCTCATATCTTGTTCCATATTATATGGATTTATTCGATTTTAAGTGTTGGACTAGGGTGTAATTACTTTATTAGCCATTGATAGATCTAACTTATGTTGCTTTATTATGTTACTTATTTACTAAATGTTATTAAAGGACCGTGTCCTGCTTGATTTGTACATATATGAATTCCTTTGGAGTACATAAGGGTAAGAGTCTTCCATCTCCATAGTTGCATTTATTTACTGAAACTGTTTAGGGGTAGAAACATACATGTACGAGCTGTAATAGGAAACTATCAAAATACCAGTTTAGTGCTCCATCATTCAAGTTCTGTGGCTGTACTGTCAACTTAAGTGTCCTCCATCCTTTTTCCTTTCTTTTCGACCTTTTTCTTTGATCACACCTTTCAATCTGTCATTCTGTTTATTTATTTATTTATTTTGGTCTGACCTTTCTCTCTCTTCCTTCTCTTTCCCCTCTCAGCTTTCTCTTTGTCTTTCATCATTTTCCTTGCTTTTGACCTTTATCCCTCACTGCAGGCTTTTTTTTTTGTTCTTGGTTCACCTTTTTCCATTATTCCTTCTCTTCTCTTCTCTTCTCTTCTCTTCTCTTCTCTTCTCTTCTCTTCTCTTCTCTTCTCTTCTCTTCTCTTCTCTTCTCTTCTCTTCTCTTCTCTTCTCTTCTCTTCTCTTCTCTTCTCTTCTCTTCTCTTCGATTTGGGCAATACTTTGCATTTATTCCCTTTTCTTCTCCATGTGTAACCTTGTCAAAGCCACTTGATGCTAAACTTTTCATCTGATGAGCTTTTATGAATTTGACTGCTGTTTTGATTTTAAATTGAGCTTACAAGCTAAACATTTTATATTACATGAAACTCGTTTTCAGTTGTTGAAGAACTGCGAAGACATTGCGAGGGAAGAGTAAGAATGTGCTCTGGGAGATAGTTCACTATGATAATGTTTTGTGATGATTTTAACTGTAAAATAATAAATGATGTTGTAAAATCATTCTTTGGCTCATTGTCATCCAGAAATGTACGTATTAGGTTTCTTATTATGATTGTCTCATCAACAATGTTCTTCAGTACTGATGAAAACCAGCTTCTTAAGTTATATGACAAGTCAGAGAGAGAATAAATATTGTCATAACAGCTGTAATAAATAAGTGGTAACAACAGAAGCGTATTGCATTCACCTGAAAAAAAAGATAGATTTGTTTTTCTGGATTAACAAGATCATTTTTTACCAAATAAAAAAAAGACATTTTAATGTGTCTACCTTGTTTTCATCAGCTGATCTTGTTGATGTGAAGAGCTGGGTTTTCACAGTCTGGCTGAACAACGTTGCGTGATTTCAAACTCTGTCATTGGTTCAACCAACTTAGTAGGCTGCAGTGTTTGCCTGTGAATTTAACAAACTTTAAAGACCCACAAAGTAACTTTTCGACCTTTCGGAAAAATAAAAAAGTGTTCCTGACTCATTTTGATGGCACACCAACATCCAGAGAGGAAGGGACAAAACAAGAGATAAGACAAGACTGAGTTCACAGTACAGGTAGGATGGATACCAGTTTAGCTGTTGATAGGGGGCGCGTCACTGAGAAAATTGCTAAAAGTTGCATTGTGGATCTTTAAATCTACGATTATGAAAAAACATGTGCAACACTATGCCAACAAACAAAATCCAATTAAGAAAAAAAGGCATTAAAATGTCAAAGATCCAGGTCCTCCCTCACTGGAGATCATTATTTTCAAAAACTAACACAGACCCACAGCCTCAGCCCACCGTACTGGACATGTTGGAGCCTCTCTGGAGAAAACTTGCTTGAAAGAAACCTGCAATGTCAACAGTCACAGAACATAACTTAGTATAGGCTAATTACAGCAGTGCTACCTCACTAATTCAGAAAAACAGAACTTTATTCATTCATTCACGATTTTTTAATTATCTTGTTAATTCAGAAAAGGAACGTTTTATTTATATTTGCAAAAATTATATAATTAATTCAGAAGACCAGAACAACTTTCTTTTCAGTTGAATGCAATACACTTCTGTACCAAACTGATACCAACTTTTCCAACATTAACGTTACTAACCAACATATAATTTAAGGATATAGCTTAGCTGTGAAATGTAACATCAACTATGATAAATATTTAACTTGTTTATTAACTTACTTGTTTCATTATTTCCCCACTTACACTCAAAAAATTAATCTTTGACTTACATAATTTGTCTGTCAACAGGTTCCACATAATTATAATATGTTACTTCAACTGAAAAGAAATAAGTAAATCATAGTTTGTTGTTCACTGTACTTAAATGAATCGTGTTCATGCAACACATATATATCATGTAGGGATAACATGAGACAAAATCACATTAGTATAACTTAAAAAATTATTTAATCCAACAAACACCTATTTATATGTTAACTGAACATGAATTGTTTAAATAAAGTCAACAACTGCTCTGATTCACTTTTTCAGTGTACGTTTCTTCACTCTAAAGAAGCATACATACATTAACACACTAATGTTAGCATTTTCATGTAGCTATGTATGTTAGCTTGTAGCAACCCAACAGAAGCTAACAACACTTTTGTGTGTTAGCTGCCTACAAAATGGATGGTTGGGTGTTACATGGAGCAGTTATACTTTTACGTTGCACTGAGGCCTTTGAAACTTGAGCAGACGCACATATTTGAGATGAGCAGTTTTCAGGTAAAACAGGCCAGCTGGTCAGCCAAAATGAACCACTCAAACTGCAGAGCAGCGCAGTCATTTCTGATCAAATAAAACAACTTTCATTATAATTTGAGCATCCATAATTTTCACACACATAATGCAACACTTAAACAACACAAGCCTAAAATCAAATACATTTGGATGCCGTACGAAATGTAAATAAAAACAGAACAATTAGCTAATCTCCTAAGCCCACATTTTACTCCAAATAGAGCACAAACATGTCCGATGTAGAAACTGAGATGTTTCACTTTTTCATGGAAAATAATTCATTTTTAATTTGATTGCAGCAACACATTTGGAACAGAGGAATCAACAGCCTGGAGTATCTGACAGTAACCAAAAACAACTGAGGATCATTTGATTTTGATTGTCAATTAATAAATAAAGTTGGAAAATCATACTCTGCCCATAATCACAACAGGATTAATCATCAGCACGTCAGCAGCATGATCAGGTGTATAAAAGAAGCTTTTTAGTATAAAGTTGGGCAGAGAAAAATGTCATGACAAGATTTTCCTTACCCCCAAAAAGATGCAATTATTTTTTAATATCCCACAACCTACAGTGCATATCACAAGAGATTCAGAGAAATCAAGTGGAATCTCTGTGTTCAAGGGAGCAAGACTTAAAAAAAAAAAAAAAAAAAACTGTCTCTGATTAGTTGACATCTACATTTCTGAGGAGGTGGGGACATTTTCTACTACCATTTTTAATAGATGTACATTATAAACAGCAGTGAAATTGCATAATGATCATCCTAATTTTCTGGTCATGGAGATAAAGATCTGCATTCACTGCAGCGTACGTTGCAAGTGCAATGGGCAGGAATAAAATTAAATAGTTGACATTAACCATTTCAAAATGGGAAGCGCACATTATTAGCTTTTTGAAAATTCTCATCCATGCAACTCAGTCCCCTAACTAACTAATAAGTCTTCTGCTTCGACAATAAAGATAGTTATATGTTTAAAGTCAGGATTGAAAATAACTTTTTTATAAGACCCATAAATCTGCAGAGATAAATAAACTACCCATTTATGATGTGCAGGTTCGAAAGACAGACAATAACAGCCTTTTTTGTGATAGCACTGCCTTGCCTTTCTTTTACTTTTATGCACACTGTGCACTCTCATATCACTATTCTTGGCTTTGTTTGCAGCTGTGATAATAATGATAATAATAATCATGCTTGTCCCAATGACATCAGTATAACAGAGACAATGACATCAGTTGGAGGGAAAGTGGGAGGGAGATCAAAGATAAAAGAAACATGAGGGTTGAAGAAAGAAAGAGAAGCACCCTTGATGGGAAAACAAGAGGAAAAGGAAGATGGACACCAAACAGGAACACAGTGGGTTGCCGGCACACTTCTCTATCTCTACTCCTGGCAGACACACAAAGCACAGCAATGCAATAAACATGAAAGTACACAACATTATTTTCTGTCCTCCACCTTCCCTGAAGACAATGACATAATCAACTATATCCCAGTCACTTATATACAGTACATACAGGCATATACTGCAGCTTAAGAGCATTTATCTATCCATCATATATCTCAGTGCCTTGTTAACTAAAAATATAGCTGCTGTTGCTTATGGGCTAGAAAAGGGTGATGGAGGCTAAAGTAACCGACAGCAGGGCACTGCAGCATGCTGAAGAGAGAGATGGAAAAGCAAAAGAATCTCCTATTTATTTCATTCAGCGCATCTTTAAAATGCTCAAGAGAGGAGCATGACAGAGGAGCTTATTGGATTTATTTCACACTATCTGGCTTTCTTGCCCTCTCCTTTACTATCTCTCTCTCCCTCTCATGCAGCCCTACAGACATTTCCATTAGGCAAACATATTAGACACACTTTCACACCATTGGACATGTGACTTCACCTCTCTCTTAATCAGTCAGTCTCACTGTTTTCATCCAATTACTAACGAAAAACGTGTTTCACACATAGAGGTCATCACATAGAATTGTGTTTACTTTCCAGAGATTTAACCAACTATGCGCTCCAACCATAAACCAAATCATTTTACTAAATTATCCTGACTGACATGTAGACTTGTTTGAGTCTCTATAAAGGAGTGTTAGTGTGATGTCCACGCAAAAGGAGATAATTAAAAGTCCATATCATATGTGATGCTTCAGTATGTGATGAACGGGCTATGTGCAGGGTGTATTCTGCCTCTTGTCTGCTGGCAGCTGGGCCAGGGTCTAGTGGCTGGATGGATGCTAATTCTTTATAGTTTTGCTTTTAAATTGGCTCTTTTTTTTTCCTTTTTTTTTTCCATTGATGAAATTATGACAAAATATATAAGTCCAGATCAAAAAAAGATCAAGACTGAACAATGATGCTGCTTTTCTGTTCCCCAAATGCAAACCATAAAGTTCCTTAAAAATGTTGATAAGAAAGAAGGAGGATTTTGGATTAGGAGGGGTTTAAATCAGAGGACTATCAAGGTTGACGTTTGTCCTGCACATTTTCCACATTCTTTAAATTTCCTCCTTCCTCTCATGACTCATTGCTTTCCTACTTTGTTCTCTTTACCCACAAATGGCAATGATAAGGAGCAGGGATGTCTGACATTATCGGCCTACCGATATTATCGGCCGATATCAGCATTAAAATGTAATATTGGAAAAAATAGGCATAGTTTTTCACAGATGGATGTCTTCACTAACAAAGTCTCGCGAGATTTGGCAACAGAACAAAGAAATCTCGCAAGACTTCATTAGTTAAAACCAAGTGTACCCAACTGCAGCCACAGGCCCAGAGGCGTGTCATGAAAATGGGCGTAGTTTGGACTAATGTGGGCGGGTGGTCGTTAGGGTTAAGGGAGGGGTTAGGGTTAGGGTTAGGGTTAGGTTCCGCTTACTCCACCAGTGGGCGTGTGTTGTAAAGGGGTGTGGTTTGTAAAGGGCGTGGTTGTCTGGGCGTGGTTTGTAGTGACTCCGGCTGCAGCTAGGTGCTACTCGTTAAAACTGTTAAAATACCGCAAGATCTTGTTCCATTAGCACCGGTCCAGCATGTATAAAAGTCCATGTGATCGTGGAAGAACTTCATATCCCAGCATTCCTTTCAGAGTCATGTGACTACGGTGCAGCTGCTGCTACAGACTGACTTGCTTTGAAACTGCTTATAATATGTCTGGTTTTAAATTGTTGGTTAATTTACCAAGTCGTCAGAATCATTATAATTAGCCACATGTTGGCTAATACCTGCAAGTATCTGATATCTGGCAGCCAGATGTCCAAAATGAACTCCTCTGGCTGAGTGAAGGCTATTTTGGGATCTTTGCTCTCGGAGCAGAATATAGTTGTATTGCTCAAAATATGAGACAATACAACCTCAGAGTTGTCTGCATATATCGGTATGGGTTTATGTTGGATATCGGAAATTCAGAGTTGGACAATATTGGCTATCGGATATCGGTGAAAATGCCAAGATTGAACATCCCTAATTAGGAGTTTAAAATACATTTTCCAGGTAAGAATTTAAGTACACAGTTTTGACTTTAATTTGATTTATCTATCATTTATTCTTTTTGTCTAAAGTTCTGTTGCTTGCAGGGGATAAAATGTGCTATTCCCATGTAATTGTCAAGATTTAATGCAGCAAAGAGATGCAAGGCAAAGTTAAAACGATCTAATTTTTCACAAATATGGTGAATACAGACCAAAACACACTTCTATTCAGAGAGCATTACCTTGGGCTCTGTCTGCAGACTCCTCATAAATCACAACTCTGACATATTAGCCTCATGCCAGAATCATGCCACATCGCCATATGTTCTCCCTCTGCCCTCAAGTCAGTCCCATCTCATAAAACACACAAACACAGAAACAAATATTTGAACACGTGTCTACATGCAGATAACACAACCCTCACAAATGCATAGTGGTTTTCACTTTTCCTCTAACTTCTTCCTCTTCTTTCCTCTCCTCTTCCTCCTCCACTTCCTTGTCTCTGAAGACTGGCCAGAGGCGTGAGAAGGTTCCAGTTCACTGAGCAGAGACCTTCCAGTCCTCCTCCTCCTTTTCTCTTCAATAACCGCCTCATCTCTCTCCCCCTCATCCCTCTGCTGTACAGCAAATAAGTGATGAGAGAAAAAGAAAGTGAGAACTGAAAGAGAGAAAGGGCAAACACAAGACACTTTGGTGATTGCAGACTTCATGTCCCATGATGCCTTTCTCCATAGGGGTCTTTGCTGCCTAGCAACACCAGGGCCTCATGCCAATTCGCAATGACTTAGTACAGAAGTTAATACTGTTTCTCTCTGAAAAGTTCCTGTCAACGGCCTGCTGTGTATTAGAGCCTAAAGAGAGAACTGAGGACAGAAAAGAAGAAGCTGATGATGAAGTAAGGCCACTTTATTCATCATTTTATGATCCTCATCCTTTGATAGATAAAGCAACGGACATTATAACAGCAGTGCTTCAATTACAGGCTACTATATGCCCGTTAACTTATAAGTTGTGTGTCTTTATACGAAATCTGTGGTGATTTAAAAGAAAACTATTTTTTTTATCATTGAAATATGCATCCTACAACATTCAGAGTAGGGATCGACCGATACAGATTTTTTAGGGCCGATACTGATATTTTCTCAACAGCCTCAGCCGATAAAACCTGACGATAATTGGGGTCGATACTGCATTTGACTCCCAAATTACTATAACAAAGGATACAATGAAAAGTAATTTTACAACTCTTTTAATACAAAAAAGAGCAAAGCACTTCAAATGAATATATAAAAAAGAAAAGTGCACTTGTAATGAGGGGTGAAACAATTCGGGATAACGATTGATCATATCACAATTTATGGATTCTGATTCAATTCGCGGACGATATTGATTCATTGAGAACGATCTGATCCGACTCGATTTAGTGATTTAAAATCAAATCAAAAACCATGAATTGTGATATGAATCAAATCTTTGTTAATGCGAATCCTTAAAGCCCTTCTAGTGATATGTATATATATATATATATATATATATATATATACGACTGTATACACACATATATATACAGTATATATATATATATATATAAATGTGTGTGTGTATATATACAGTCGTCCTCAAAATTATTCATACCCTCCCATTAAAGAAAAGGCTAAATTCACAATAGTAATTCAGATAACAAGAAACTAAAGAAGCTAATAATAAATCAAAATTTTCAAAAATATAATCTAGTGAGTAAGACATTGCATTTGAATTGTGCTAGGAAATAATAATAAATAATAATAATAATAATAATAATAATAATAATAATAATAAAAACAAATAAACAAAACAGTCCCGGACACATTCGAGAATCTTTCCGATGAACAGTTGACCAAAATGCCGGTCAACAGGTGTAGAAGTCTTTTTGAACATTAGAGAAAACACCTGATTGCAGCGATTGCCTCAAAGTGTTGCTTAACAAAATCTTATCAGAGCCCCATCATGCTTGTTTACCTATTTTATTTTTTGAGTGTTTGTTTTCAATATTTCTTTCGAACCACAATTCAAAAAAAATATCAAGATTTTCAGAATTTTTAAAAATTTTACTGAAAACTGATTTTTGTCCTTTAACTGGAGGGTATGAATAATTTTGAGGATATAAATATATATATATATATATATATATATATGCACACATACACATATCAGCCAATACACCTGATGTATCGGCCGATGCCAATATCAGAAAAAAATAAATAAATAAAAATATCGACCTAAAATATCAGCCAGTTGATGTATCGTCTATCCTTAGATCAGAGCATTTCAATGCTACTATTTTTCATACAAATTAAACACACAAGGAGGTGGAGATAAGCATTAATATATAATCCAAAAAAGGTGAAAATAATATAATTATGTAAAACAATTGATGTTTTGCGTTAAAAAAAAAAAGATAATTGAGAAACATTTTGGGGGAAAAAAAGACAAATACAGCTTTAAATATGAAAAAAATACAAATATGATGAAAAAACATACAATATGTGTACAAAAACTACTACAACACGAAAATTTCCCTCAATGGATTAACAAAATCTTTTTTTTTTTTTTTACTCGTTCATTCAATTATAAAATCTTTATATTTAGCATCAGTGGTAACAGTTCCGGAGCAGTGGAGGAAGATTCACCTCCTCTTTGTGTGCAGCAGCCATTATCTGGTTATCTGGTCATGAAGAGGTCTCCATTTAAAGTTGCTGGAGGAGACTGCTGACAGGCTGGATGCCATAGGTTCACCAGGGGTGCGTTCAAATGGTCATTTCAGCGGAAGCTTTCTGACAGGGTGAAATGATTTGGAAGTATGTAAGAGGCAGTCACGATAAGAGCTGCAGAAATGTTCTTTATGGTAAGGAAAGGAGATTCAGTGCTGCCTTTATTATCTCCTTTAGCACAGGATGCATTGGGCTGTTCTTGAAAAGGAATGGAGATAACACCTACCCACAGTTCCTTGCAGCAACATTCAAAGCGACAATCATTTCCATACAGTCATTCTAATTGAGATTCCTGTATATATACATAGAAGTGAACTAAAGGGTGGATGTGAGCACAATTCAGATAAAGAGTTACATCATAATATATTTACAAGCTTCTCCTCTTTTACATAGCCTGCATGGAGGGAATTATAGCTACTGCAGAGTAAAGAGTCAATTTTCGGTACCTGGATGGTTTCCCCTGCTGAAGCATCCACATTAGTATCATTGTCAAGTTTACAGAGAGCACACGAGGTGAACACTGCTGCTTCCAGTAGTTCATTGAGTTAGAATAAAATAATCACATGACATTTAAACTCTCCAGGAATATCTAATTATGATGGAAAAACAAATCATTTCATGGTATTTATGTGAAGCTAATTCCTCCTTTTTGAGTGCCCCTATCATAACGGCCCATCTTTAAGATCAAATAACGCAGCTCTTATTACCACAGTTAACATGTTATTTAATATTTATTGTATGTCTAATTCATTTTGATTTACTTTCTATATTTGCTCATGGGAACTGGTTGTGTTTACACGTTCGGGACGTGCAGTGAAGGTTAGGAAAATATCATGGTCTTGGCTGGATATTGGAAAAGTCATCACTGACTAGAAGCACAATACAGGCATGTTTATTTAATTATCACACATATTACCAACAGAACAATCTTTTCTTAACCTTAACAAGGATGTTTTGTATATAAGCTACGTGATTTAAAAAATTCTAATGTAATTATGACGACATGAATGTAATTTTCATGTTATTTTGCTTTGTTTTTTTTATATCTCTTACCCTTCTTCCACTTTACCTCCATCAGTGTCGCCCCTGTCTTTCCTCACGTCTCCTTCCTTTCCTCCTTATCTCGCCATCATATACAGTAACTTTTTCCTCCCGAGCAGTGCTTCTTCCCTATCTCCTTCCTTCACCAGCTTCCTTCCCTCCATTCTGTCCCTTACCAAAGGTGTAACCCTGTACTTCTCTTCCTGAAGTCATTTCTATGTTAATGAGTCTTCTTGTGAGATAACGCAGGAAGCATGGGCCTCAGACACACACTCACACACACGCACACTTACACACAAACAGCAACACTGAAGAAGAGCGAGTGAGAAGGATAATAAGACCTGTCACTGTTCACTCCGTTGATGCATTTATTCATGTGTGACCCCTCATTTTTTTCCTCAGATTTTTTATTCCTCTGCTTCCCTTCTAATCAGGGCTGAAATCACCAGTTCCAGCAGGTACACACTTCCTGTTTGTCACCTCAACACTCGCCCTATCTTAAGGTCCGTTGCAATCACAATCAGAAAACAAAAACAGTGTGACTGGATGGTGGTCTGAAGGGCATTTAAATTGGGTTTCATGGTGGGATGCAAATTGGTGCAAACATCAGAATGACGTCAGACAAAAAGCAAACCACTGAATGAAAATATCCAGATAACAATTAGAGAGAGGTGATAGATGCATTTAGGGGTTCCTGCAGTAATGTCACCCTTGCTTTGCTCCCCATTCTTCTATTTTTTAACATGTAAAGAGCCAAAACGTTTATAGCAGATCTGTTCAGCCACTTGGTTTCCAGATGGGCACACTCCACAGTCACGTGAACGCATACATACACAGGCGTACATTTGCTCTGGCAGCTGTGCATCCACATCGCAGGCGTGCACACAGGCTAAAGCGCCAAAGTGCAGAATGAACCGCAGACCGCCTCGCGTGGAGGCTTTTGCTGGAGAGGATTCATTAAAAACGGTCTGTGGCTCTTTAAGTGGCGTCTCTGCTTCTCTCCCGGGCGCGATTCTCCATGCATCACTTGCTGGTCTCCCTCTCTCCTAACTACAGTAATCAGTGCAGGAGCTGCTGGCGCCGCGCGGGCGGAGGAGAGACGAGAACCGGCGACCAGAAGGTTGACTGGCGCCGTTTTGAATGAAGAACCAAGGACAGCGCCCCATTCAGCACCAGGGACAGCTCCCGCAGCTGATTCAGAAAAGCGGGGAAGCCACGAACGAGCAACTCAGAGCAAAAATAACCAGCTCAAGTATGAGCAAAACTTTTGTGTTGATAGTGGTTAAATATCTTATTGCAACCCAGTTATATCTGTGAGACACGCTTCATTGGCCCGGGTATGATACATCTCCACAGATATGCGTCTTCGCTGGAGCTCTGAATGCTCTCTGAACCGGGGCCTTTGTCATTTATATACAGGCGGTGTTGCGGCGGTGGGAGGGCCCTGCAGCATGATTAGCTCCTGAAGGGCGCTGTCACCCACGAGCCCAATCCGAGCTGAGCGCTGAGGCCTCAGGCGGAGTTGGGACGACGCGCGGTTAATTTTAGTTTGTGTTGGTTGGACAGAGAGGAGGAGGAGGAGGGAGTGGAGGAGGAGAAGGGGGAGGCAACGGCTGTCATCCCCCCCCCCCCCCCCCCCCTTTTTTTTTTTTTTTCATTTGTACCAACGGGCACGTTTCTCGGGAGCAAACCCAGGCGGGTGTAACTGTCCTATAAGCTCCATAATCAGGAGTGTTATCGTCCGGTTTCGGTCTCGCTCCTGGTCCAACATCAATTTTAAAAATAGACTGTTTTGGAGAGGAGATTTTTTTGTTGTACTATTTTTTATATTTCTTCAACCTAGACACTGCAAAACCTAATATTCAGGTTGGGAGCAGTTTCTTTTTGCCTATACATTGACAATCGAGGGAAAGAAAAAAAAAAGATGTCGGTGAGTCAACGACCGGAGTGGAAACCGTACGACGGATCTCAGTCATCGTCATCCCCACAGCTAACATGGGCTTTATTCATGGTTCATTCATAATCGGAAAGGAAACAGCAAACGGTTATACCTCCACAGGCAGCCTCGCATTTGGGAGGGAAATTGTCGGAAGAGGAGACCTTTCCCCGGTGAAGAAATCCTGAGGTGAGTTAGGGGCAAGCCGCCTGAGCTGCGCCGCTTCAGTTAAAGCCCGGTCATTGGCGCTGCGGGAAGATACCAGGACAGAAAACAAACGAGCTCTCTTTCATTTGCTTGTTGCTTTAAAGATGGAGACGCGGCTGCTAATGGGAAACAAATAAATAAGCAGAAGCGGCCGAAGTTAGAAGGGAAGGAACGGAAGCAAAAGAAGAAGAAGGGGACGAAGAGCTCCGGCAACTGAGCATGAACAGCTGGAGGGGAGCAGGGGCAGAATGTGGCACCCTCCGCTCCGTGTGAGTGTGGGCAGCGTCGAGTAGTTGGGGGGGGGGGACAACCGGTGGTCGCTCATCCTCTGGCGTGTGTGTGAGTGTGCACGCGCGTGTGTATGAGGATGGTGGTGGTGAAAACCGGTTTTTGATGCGTGAGAAAGTGACGTGCCAGCCTCCCACCTTCCCGCCCTTTGCTTCGAGCCTACTGTCAACTCAGCGAACAAGGCAGCCAAGAACTATTTTTTCCTCCTCCCGATGCTCCCAATAACAACCACCTCTGACTGTGAATCCCTGTTTTTTCTGTCTTCATTTCTTCGGAGTGCTTTTCCGCTCAACTCACTCTGAGTCTCCAAGTCTCGCGGGATATTAAGGAAATAAAAGGGTGAATCTACAAAGAGGGGGGAAAGGGGGATAAAAGGAAAAAAAAAAGATTAAGGCACACAGGAGCCGCCTATATGAAGATGCTGATGTGTGACCGCGGCGTCCAGATGCTCGTGACGACGGTGGGCGCGTTCGCCGCCTTCAGCCTCATGACCATCGCCGTCGGTACCGACTACTGGCTGTACTCGCGCGGGGTCTGTCGCGTGAAGAGCAGCGGCGACAATGACACGAGCCGCAAGAACGAAGAGGTGATGACGCACTCCGGCCTCTGGCGAACCTGCTGTCTGGAAGGTACGTGATCAGTCTGACTGACTGGCCGCCTGTCTCACTGTCAGAGCGGTCTCCCGTGTCTGCCTTGGGTGAGCGTTTGCGCGTGCATGGATGTGTCTTCCTCCACATACACACACGCTGTCTCCCCTGCTGTCTGCCCCTATCTCATATCAGAGGAATATTACTGTGCCTAGAGTGTTTTTTTTCCCCTGCATGAGTGTGACAGCACCCTATAACTCAGGTTTTCCCGAGCTCACCCTCCCATCCTTAAATTGAAGTTGAATGGATGTGGGGGGGGGATCGAACAGTGCACAGAAAAACACAAACAGGAGTGTTATTAAGTAGCGGGATCCTGCAGAGAGCACAAATAAGAGCAGGGTAGCGTTCAGTAGCAATCGGAAATGGGTGTGCAAGTTCTACAAACCACCTGTCGATTACGCAAACACAAACAGCTGCACTGCTATCACAAACAATGTCCACTGAGAATAAACAGATTATACGTGTTTTAGGTGGCTTTGTAAAAACTTTTTGAGCTCCTGAGCCCCCGACATGGCCTTCCAACATTTTCCACATTTACATAATCTGCACAAGTGTTACATTTTCCCGCCGCTCCAAAACAGCTCCACCTTTCACAAAGAATAAATCCCCAAAGGGGGAAAGATTCAGATAGACTTTGGAGTTTTCTGTATGAGGAACACCCAGAAACTTTGCCAGCAGTCATAACAACTAATCTCTTGTGCCTTCAACCAGCTGCTAGATGCTCATTAAAACATGTATTACCTGAGTGAAACTTAGGTCATTCTGCGGCCTGTAACTCTGACAAACACCTGAACATCACAGGGATGTGTTTCTCTGATAATATTTTTAGTTACTTGAAGAGATCAACAGCAGAAACTGATACTCAGAAAAAAAAAAAACCTTGTGGGAGTTGATAACACAGAGATGAGGTGATTCCTGGTTCATGATGCTGCCAGGAACACTATCTGCGGTAGTTTTATGAGTGACATCATTACTGGTGCATGTCTTTATTTTTGCATCCAAATTTCTGATCTTATGTTTCTGACTTGTTGTCATGGCACAGTGACATTTATTATGTAAGTTTCTGGAGCAGTTGTTGAACAATAGCATCCCAAAGCTGAGAAACTGCACTTCACAACTTTGTGTTCCAGCTTGGAGGATTACAGCTGAGTTACTCTTTATGTTGAGTTATAACTTATCTTTTCCAAAACATTACACGCCGGCAACTGGATATCACCACACTGGCTCATTTGGATGCTCACTGTGGCTGTTTCAACAAAGAAACACAAAAGGACATTATTGGAGGGAAAGAAGGATAAAAGTGAAAAACAGTGAAAGAGATAAGACAGTAGTTAACATCTGACTGACTTTACTGGCTGGAGCGAGCTCAAGCTACAGGTAGGATGTAAGGTGGATGCTGTGTGAGCTGTTGTTAGGGGGCGCCTCACTGAGAAAATCTGCCAAAGTTCAATAGTGCTGCTTTGATTCCTGATTAGAAAACAGAATCTCATTTTAAAGTCCAACAATGTAAGTTTTTAACCTTAAAAATCTACGTTTCTGACTCATTTTGATGGCACACCAACATTCATTGCGTGCATTTCTCGAGCTGTCACTGCCCAGCAGCGCCCCGAGGCTGAGAAACCGAACTACAGTATGTAATTTTTCATTGTCATTGCAGTGTGACGTTGCAGCCGACTATTGGTTGCGCATCACTTGTTAGCAAACAGATAACCAGATATGAACACAGCGGGTGTTCTGGACGCGCAGCATGACGGATTTAGCAAAGAAACGCAAGAAAATATTAGAGGAAAAGAAAGAGAGGAAGGGACAGAACAAGACATAAGACAGAACTGTCTTTTACTGGCTGGAGGGAGCTCACAGTACAGGGATGATGCAAGATGGATGCCAGTTGAGCTGTCGATCGGGGCGCGTCACTGAGAAAATTGCTAAAAGTTCCTTTGTAGGTGTTTAAAACCTCACATGTAAAGTTCAGGATGTCAAAGCTTGATGTGATACCTTATAGTGCTGAATATGCTCCTTTGAGTCTTGACATCTGCTGAATTTAAAAATTTGAAAACTTAAGACTAAAATTAGAGATGTCTGTCATTAGCCAACTGTTATTGGTATTAAAATGTAATATCAGGAATTAATTGTATTGTTTTTTTTTTTTACTTTCTTAAGGACACAACCTTTACACAGCATATTATACCATAAACTCCTGAGCTATTTTCTCCTTTAAAATGTCAAAATATGACAGATACGTTACAGTTGTGTAGGTATATAATGTTTACATTTCCTGAAGAAAAATAAAAGAAGTAGAAACCCTGCACAGAACGCTATTGGTTGGTATCAGAAATTAAGAGTTTGCCAATATCAGAATATTGAATTTCAGTAGAAAAGCCAATATTGAACATCCCTGACTAAAATACTTTTACCACCCAGTTGCCAGATTGGTTGCTGCCAGAGTAAAACAGCCATTTTTCATTTGATGTGAGGTGGTGTGGCTGTGACGTAAACATTTCTCAGCTAACGGAGTCAAGTGTCCCACCATAACGAGTTTATCAAGTTTATCTTGATATCTTGAGTTGATCTTTTCCTAATCCTAACCAAATAGCCTTTTTCATAAAACTCACCTAGTTGTGCTGATATTAGAAAGAATTGCCAACTTATTACCCTCCGTCTTCAACTTTAAAGTGCACTCTAACCAGTTTCTATAGAGGAGGGAGGCAATCATATGTCATCAGCTGAATTTCAACATCATTTTAACCCATTAATGTCCTGCTCAGCTGTTTTGTACAGCAGATTGAATTCTTATTAGAAAGATGCTTGAAGTGAACCTGGCTTAGTCCTCACCACTGCTTCCTGTTGAATTATGCAGGACTATGCTACATTTTAAAACTTAAAGACACACAACAGAACTTTTAGCAGTTTTCTCAGTGACGCGCCCCCTATCGGCGGCTAAACTAGCATCCATCTTGCATCGTAACTGTACTGATTTTAGGAATGGAGACTAAAATAAAAATAGTTCAGCATGTTCCTCCATTTTTAGCTCAGACCTAGGTATACATAAACCTAACCGCTGATCACTGATGAAACTGTGAGCAACAAATGATGCAAAATGAGTGGTTAAAATCGGAGACTGGAACCAGTAAACAGCAGCGATCCCAGTTAGCCAGTTCAAGCCTTACCCTGCACGTTTCACACAAGCCTAAAGATGAGTCCACAGCCGCACCTCTCCCTTTCATCACTGAGGTATAGAGCTAAATGCTAGCATCAGCACACTAACATCTCCCCAGAGTAAGGGGGGGGGGGCTAATATCATGAGGGCTTGTTCTCTGCAAGCTACAAAAACTAATATTTAATGACAAACCATCCAATAAAACTGATATCAGTCCTTTCATCCAGATTCCTTTAAGGAACAAACAAGCAGTCACTAAAGCCTCCCATCATGAGATTGAGGTTATCGCTTATTTTTAGCCACATTGAACACATTTCTCCAGCCTGATGCTAATTTCTGTCATGTAAAAAAAACAAAAACAAACATTATGTATAAGGATGATTAAAAATCTTCTCAGTTGCTTCAAAAATACATGTTCCCCACAGCAATGTGTGTGTTTTTCTGCATGTTTGTGTGTTGTGCCAGACATACCCATCTCATTCTGGGGGGCATAGAAGGCTATTACAGGACCAGATGGTCTAGGTATGAGATTTTATATGGAAACTGTGCTCTAATTTACAGTCACACGTGCACACTCACAAATACACACCTTGGTAATTGAATGAATTAATACAAAGTTAACACAGTGTCAGCACGTCATGCACGCACATGCACACGCTCACAAGTGGCAGATGCAAAGACACACAGATGCACATGTACTCAGTTGTGCACGCCTTACATGATCACAGACCTAAAGTGAATAAGTTCGGTCACATCTTTTGTCTTTCTGCCCTTCCTCGCCACACTTTACTCCTTCCCAGGTTCTTGCTTGTCACGGTTTTATTATTTATAGACTCCTCACAAACCGAGAGGATGAGAAAGTCTGGACTTGTCGCTTGTTCTCTTCTGCCAGCGATTGAGAGAAACAGAATGAGAGTTGGGAGTAAAGACACATCGTACGTGCAATTTCCTTACAATAGATGCACAATGTAGCCATGCGCTCATGCTGTGCAGCATACACAGATTTTTATAAAGAAACATTTTATTCAACAGTCAATGTGGGGACAAAAGAGAAAAAAATATCCAGAATACTTTTTTTTCAACCATCCCACTCAGATTAGCTGAAAATAAGCTGTAATTTGACCAACACCTATGCAAACTTAGTTTTATCCTGAGATCTTATCTGAAGAAAGAAAAATGGGCATAATTTGAGGTTCTGTTTTGTTTTTGTAAACAGATTCAAGAAAATAAAATACCAGTAATGATGTGGATTGACAAATTTAAAGCTTATCTACTAGGGGTGTCTCAAATCGATCTACGGGGGCTGTTGTGCAGGTTTTCAGTGTTTCCCTGCTCCATCACACCTGACTCAATTTAAATGGAACCATCAACTTATAAAGTTCTGTACAGTAACTTATTGATTTGAGTCAGGTCCTTTGCCTGCATAGAAAAAAATGTTCTGGCCAGCACTGTTCCTCTTGTTGGGGACGGTGGAAGTATTTAACACAACACTAATGCAAAAATTGCAACTAAATTTAGCTTCAAAAGTAAGGAAATTGTGTGTGAGGTGTATATTGTCTTTGTTGCAACATTACTTCACGGAAATAGATGTTATATTGATTGATTGACGTTTATTTAAGTGTCAAGCACCTTGGTTGGTGCCCAGCCCTCATAGGCTTATTAGACACTTTCAAATAACAATACAATAGCTTCGTGGCAAAATACAGAACAAAGCATGACATAAAAGAAAAAGCTATGAAAATTTGGGCACATACAGAGACAGTAGTTCATCAAATGGGATACAAAATACTTTGCCGCAGATACCAGGCCTTTTCCACAAATTTTGACAGGGCAAAAACATCATTTTCAAACAGCCAGCCTAGAATCTCCGCTTCATGTTTCCAAAATAAATCATGCTTTTTTAATTGAACTGATTCAAAAAGACAATTTCTAAAGTCACAATATAAAGGACAATAAAACACAAAATGAAATTCATCTTTCACAACCTCGAGATCACAAAATTCACATAAACGTAGGTGTTATAAATGTTGGAAGTCTGTTTATTTCTCTTTAAAAGGAAGTCACATTTAGGAAGAAAATTATTATTTGTGGGATGAGCAGCAGAGTTGTGCATATGGATTACACCCAAGAAAAACTTGCCAAAACTTCAGTGGCGATTCTTCTTTTGATAATGACTGGTTTTGAGCTTCTGATACTCCAATTGCAGACAGTCATGATGAGCATGGACCCTGCTACACTGGTTAGTTGGATCAGAGGGTCAAAGTGTGGAGCAGATGCAGAGAACACTGTTGATTGCTTCACTGATAGGATGACAGCTTCTGGTGGAGACAGTGTGATGGTGTGGGGCAGCATCTCCCTAACTGGAAAAACAAGGCTTGTCATTTCTGGAGACAATCTCAGTGCAGAGAGATATGAGATGAGATTCTGCAACCAGTGGCAACCCCATACCTCCACAGTCTGGGACATGCAGAATTTGGGAGTGGACAAGATGTCATTGAACACTTGTGGGATCAGCTTGGATGTCCTGTTCATGCCAGAGCGACTAATACAACTGCCCTGGTTGATCTTCAACAACTCCTGTTAAAGGAATGGGATGCCATCACATAGCAGAGCTTGAACAAACCAGCTTTAAGAGGAACTGCCGGGCTGTTGTGACTTTTTATCACGGACAGCAGGTATTATTGGGCTAACAGGTCTTAGCCCTCCCTAGCTTTTTCAATAAAGAAAGAATAAATTAACTGATAAAAAGTTGATGCAGATTTATTTTGTAATTTTCAAACCCATAGCAGCTACAGAGCCAAACCTGCACTAAAAACACTAAATCTGTGAACATGGGTTAATCACCTTCAGCCCAAGAGGAGCAACACAGTGTAACTTGACTTTGCGTTGACACGAGTGACGTTGTGGCACTCTTTCATTTGAAGCTCATACAGGATAATGGTGCAAAAAATCTGTGTAGCCCAACACCGGCGGATTTGGGCCAATGACTGATGATTTGACTAGTGAACAAGTTGTGCCAGGGTGTGTGTAACCAGACTTGTAGCAATCACGAGCGTGAACGAGGTGACTTATTTACTTTCATATCAGTGTTTTATTCAATGTTTTTAGGGGAAAAACTGCAAGTATAGAAACTGGGAACACGTCATCCCAAAGGATATCTAAATTGCGAGGATGGACAAGCCCCAAACCTGCAGCTTATGTGTAACTTGCTTCCAGAGAAGACTGGCTAACGGCTAGCCCAGCTAAAAGGTGTTGCTTCTACACACCGAAGAGATTATAGGTTAGGAAAGACTGAACACAATCCTTTCTATTGAACTGGACTTCAGAAATCAGCTGACTTCAATAAGATGGCGATCACCCTGTTTGCATCCCAGTAAATCATTGTGCTGAGCTCCTCTTCAACTAAAGTAGATCATCTCTATTTTGTCTCAAAACACATAGGACACTTTGTTGAGTCAAACGATCTCCAAACTCATATAATCGAGTGGAAACGACTTATTTGCCATTTTCCTTTACACAATTTCTGAAAGCTCAACACATTCCCTTCCACGCAACCTTGCTACAACCTACACTCACACAGCTAAAAGTAACAGTGTTGTGTTTTGTGTAAATTATCAATAACAAAGTGTTTTTTGACAGAGGAGAAATGCTGCTTACTGTAAATGCATTTTGTAAGTAGGATTGCAAGGGAATCTGTGTGAGTAAGAGTATTTTCCAGTGTCCGGAAAAGTAAAAGGAAGAGTATTTTCCATCATGGCACCCCTCTGAATAATTGTGTTTTGTTAAAAAATATCCTATTGCTACTATGATATTGAGTTTAAATTAGTAGCTATACTACAATGGGATACTTCTTATGTAGAAATTTATTCAGTTGGTCCCTATAATGTATGTTAGCCCACCCACTTATTGCCACCACAAGCCGGCTCTGCTGTTTATAGTTCTTCCAAAATGCTGCTGAAGCTCTTGTTTTTTGAAAAATAAATTGTTAAATCACCAATATGTATCGTTTCTCCAGATTGTTTCATCCAGTCCAATAAACAAGACCAAACAAAATTCAATAGCAGAATGAACTGGTTGACCTTATAAAGATTTGGCAAGTTTTTCATGGATACAACCTACATACTCAACTCTGCTACTCATCCCACATATGCATTTTCCTCCCAAATGAATATAATCAGGCTTTCCAACAGTTTGAAATGTATTGCCTGGTTTTAAAGTTATTTTTACTTAAGCACATGCAGCTTTCGGACAACATCAGGCATAAATGCACTTGCAGTTAGCCCTCGTTTGAGAAAGGGTCTATTTGCAGTGTATGTATTACTGTGTATAAATGCATACCAAGTGAATGTTTGTCTCTGTGAGTGTACTGTGGCGTTGTGATAAATGAGCACAGGGAAGCCGGGAAATAGCAGGAAAAAGACAAGGTGGAGGGTCAACGCATGAATGAAGACAAACCAGAATGCTCATGAATGAAACCGGGAGGAGACCGGCTGAGAGACGTGGTGGGTGAAAAAGTGATGGATGAGCTCCCTGTGCCCTCTGTTCCAAGTGAATCGCCAGGGACTGTTTGACCACATTTGTAATCTAAATGATCACCTGGTAGAGAGAAAGAAATCACAGAAATGGGTCAAATAAATTATCACTCCAATGTCTCCAGCAAGAAGGCTTGAATGACAGAAGATGGAGGCTGAGGAATGAAGGACAGAGTGAAAAAGGGGGTCACAGCGTAGTAAGATAGACATTAATTAAAGATGTGGAGTGTTCCACCGTGTCGGGAATAAAGACAGCCACCTGAAAGAAAGGGACGGAAGGAAAGATAGATGAGGTATGAGGAATTTTTAGCTCGAGATAGATACTAAGCTTCTTAAGTTTCATGTCGTGCACCAGGGATAGTCCTGCAAACATTTATCTCTTTCTGCAGGAGGTATGAAGAAGGGCATGGAAACGGGAGGCACATCCAAACTGAGGAGAGACAAAATATAGCAGCATGTGTGACATCTACCTCACTTTAATGGAAAATGGCACGAGCTGTCCAAATGGTTGAAGGAACCCCTCAAGAATGAAGAAATATACCAATGGCTGGAAAAACAGTGTTCAAACACACATTTGTTGAAAATGATTATTGGAAAGTTATGTGAAATAATCATTTTAGGGCAGTGGTTCTCAAACTTGTTTCAACATTGTACCCTATGTAGAATATCTTTTCAGCCAAGCACTATCCAGAGAGGAGACATGGGAGGAGATGAAAAAGTTAGAGTAAGTTTTGGGGGGACTAGTATGAGCATGGCAAGAAGGAGTGATAAAAAAAAATGAGGCAGTGAAAGAGAGGTAGAGGAGGGATGAATGTGAAACCGAACATTTTAACCTGGAATAACATCATGTTCAGTGTTGATGCTCTGCTGGTGTAAGATTCCTACTGGACCAGAAATGATTTCCAAACGAGACATGAAAACGTTAACCCAGATCATGTCTATACTCTAGAAAGAGTCCATGTTACTGTATTCTCATTTACAGTTTCTTTATTTTATATTGTCAAATAGAAAAGATTTTGATAATTTACAAAAAAAAATCTCAGTCTCAGTATCTCAGTCATGTTTCCATTTCAGATTTTCCCCAAAAATAAAAGTAATATGTCTAAAATTTGACAAAGGACAAGTGCATTTGCAGGTGTTTATTATGAATGGTGTTCAGCACATAAACTGAAATTCTTGTAGATTCTCGTCCTGTGAGACTCAAGAGGATGGAGATTCTGCTCTTGTTTATGGTGGTTGCATTTTTCTCTGTAATTATGTTAAAAAAAAAAAAAAAAGATTTCTACACAGCGCCATCTTTACCTAAATGAATGACCATGTGACCCCCTACGACATGTCTGGTGTCATGTAAATCCAAAGAAAGTCTTTCTATTACACTTTTGTAATGTACTTTTATGTCGACACATCTCACAAACCACCTCATGATGGTGTAAAGTCGTTTAAGCCATATTTGAGAGGTTTTTGAAATGTAATTGCAATATTTAGGTTTTGTGTAATTCTGGGGGTGATGGAAATGCAGCTATTGAATGCAACATTGTAGAATTTCTGGTAGGGTTGGACGATAAACTAAAAATTTACAGACACCGGAATTAATAGTGATAACCAACATCATTTTGTCAATGTAGGTATACTTTGTGTTTTACTAAGATGAAAAAAAGTGTTTTTGTCTGTTTTGGCTGTTTGTAGGTCTGCAGTGCTCACGTCCCTTTAAGACGCTGAGCTATATGGACCATGTGTAGTCAGCAGTGTTGTATAGTTTAGTTTTTAAGTTTTAATTTGCAAAGTGTAAAGGAGCTTCAGTACCTCCTTACATAAACCCAACCATATAGAAAAATACTGTACACAGAAACACATCCTTACAGACCTGCATGCCTACCAACATTCATACCCACGTGCATTCAATATAAAATCATTCCTAATAAACTCTTGGTGCTTGGAGGTGATGCGAGCAAACAAAATACTTGACTGGATGAACTTTAACATGACTGCAGTGCGACAGCACATGAACTGTCCATCCAGCTGTTACTGAACCCTGAAAAACTTTTTGTTCAACCTCAAAAGAAATTGTTTCTCAAAATGGCGAGAACTCAGTCTCGCTCTTGGACTGAAGACCAGACCAGTGATGCTAAGCAGCCTTTAATCTGCTGCTGAGGCAGATAAAGGCGTGTTTAGCTTCAGAGACGGCTGCACAAGGTTGCTACTAGTGGCTACTAGTCCCACTACAACAAAACAAAGATTGTCCATTGGCTGTTATGTTCCTTGTTATTTTGTAACGAGTAACTAAGATGCTCAGGTAAATGTATTGGAGTAAAAGTATTGATTTTTCTCGGAAAATGTAGTGAAGTAAAAGTAAAAGTCATCAGAAATCGAAGTAGTAAAGTACAAATATAAAAAAATACTGCTTAAGTAAAGTAACTAAGTATTTTTACTTAGTTACTATACAACACTGGTAGTCAGGTGACTCCACCACATACAGTCTGTAACAAGTCATCGTCCATTTATTGTTATGGAGGTGAACTGCTCAACATATCTTGATATTGATTTTAGGCCATATCGCCCAGCCCTAATCTCTTGTTATTGTCTCTTTAAAATGCCACAACGCTCTAACTGGTCAGGCAATTTGTCAAATTCTGGAGTTTACGTAAGGAAATGCTACAATACACAAGGGTTGAGGAAGATTTCCGACTTTCAAAATGTACCTCATTGTAAGCATGAACTATTCTTCAGTGTTAACACATAAGAAGTTATATACAAAATTACAGTATGCTAAGTGAAAATTAAATTGTGACACCACATTATGTTCAGCTGCCATAAAACACCCGGATGTTATAATTGTGGATGATTTCATGTAGAAATACCAAGCAGCATGTGATAAAACTGATTTGAAAGTGATTTGAAAGCAGACATGTTTTGGATTTTATAAACTTCTTGGGAAGCAGGGATTATAAGCTGCATCTGCTGCTAAACAGCAGTACATTGGTTAATATAACTATAAGGTGGAACAAGATGAGCCATTTTCCCTCCCCAGACTCATGAAGTGCAGTCAGTCTGCCTAATCAGTCGAGAATTAACAGATATTTTTCAAAGCTTAGGATCAGTGAAGTTATTTCGTTACAGAGAACTCAAGGTTTTTAAGACTCAGGTAATACAGTTTAATCTGCTTCCATCTGAGGTTTATTCTCACAAAAACAGCTGTACTGCTAGACAACCAAACAAAAGCACTGAGAAAGTACAGGCATGTTTATTTGTCCTTGTGGCCCACTGTCCTGCATGTTACACACTAAGAACTCCTGGGTCAAACTGCTGGGTTAAAAAGGGACCAACTAATTTCTTGGTTATTTCAACCCAGACATTTTGGTTGTTGGGTTGTTGACCCAACTTCTGGGTTAAAATAACCCAACATTGTTGACAATATAACCCAACTTTTGTGGCAAATATTCAACTCAAAAGTTGGGTCAAAAAAATAACCCAGTTCTCTGGATCGAAGTAACCCAAAAATTAGTTGGTCTCTTTTTAGCCCAGCAGTGGGTGAAAAATAGCTCATTTTGTGTTGTTTTTAACCCAGGAGTTTTTAGTGTCTATAAATGTTTCCTGCTTCATCACACCTGGTTAAAACAAATGGATAACAAGCTAATAAAATCATTTAAAGCAGGTGTGTCGGAGCAAGGAAGCCTCTCAAACATGCTGGGCAGTAAGTCCCGAGGACCTGGCTGGACAGGAAACCACTAATGTTCAGAACTGACATGGGTCAGATGAAACAGATGCAGCCTTTTCTACTGAGAGGCTGCAGAAAGATCCAGTTTTGGGGCCCTGAAAACAAACTTTAAAGAAAGCACCTTCCAGGGTGAGGATTTTCAGATTAGCTGAGCCATTTATGGAGAGGATAACTGGCATTTTTGTGCACCATCTGTGTGGCTTGTATCACAATATTAACTCATTTGTTTACGTTGCAATGGCAAATGCAGCCAAGATTGTGCTGGCACTGACTTTGTTGGCAAGACTTTTTATATGTATACAAATATACAGTTAGTAACCAACTATAGTCGAGAATGAAGGCATTACACCCCATTATCACAGCATTGTTATCAGTCCTCATGAAAGATGTTGCCAGAAGTAGCCTTCTGATTGGCCAACATGGACCGTTTTTCGTAAATGGTGCCATATGGATCAACACAAGTCGTAATCAAATTGAATCAGGAGGTCAGTGCAAATTTACAGCTCTATAATGCACTGAAGGATGGGAGAAAAGGACCAAAAAAAAAAACACATTATGTTTTTAAATGTGTCACATAACAGTATTTTGCACTACATGTGTAATGTTCCTGTTTCCTTTTACTCTGGTGGTCTGCAAAGACGCCTGAAACAAGCATGTATGCAGCTGATAGAAAATCGCAGGAGATGAAGGGGGGAGTGGAAGGAGATGAGCAGATCTTTTGTGAATGTGAGGAGAGAAACAAGGTAAAGTAAAAGAGGGCTGATGAGATGAGAAGAATTGAAACACGGAAAGAGAGATGTTTTGGAGGAAGTGATAGAGTGGGAGGACATGGTGTTAGAGAAAGAACTGACTGAGAAAAGGGGGTAAGAAGGGAGAATGAGAAGAGGTGTGCAACCGAGCAGAACCTACCCTGTTCTCTTTCATCAGCCATCACCGTGGAAACTAGCCTCTTCCACTCATTCACTCCCCCCCCCCTTTCTCACTCTCCCTCCTTCGCCTGCAAAGAGGTAATCAGAGAGAGCGAGAGAGGTAGAGACAGAGAAACAAGACTGAGCTGTCAGAGGCTCTCTGAGGAAACAAGCAGTCCAATTTGCTCTGCTTTTCAACTTTCTTTCCTGTCGCTCGCTCACTCGCTCCTCTCATCCAGTTGGTAAAACCATTTCAATTTTGAGTGCATGTGTTCGCTCACATGCAGCTTTTGGACTACATTCCAGCTAATTACAGACAGCTCGCGTTGGACAGAGATTGCCCTCCCAACAAAAACACAGCACTGGCCTTTAATTTAAATATCTATAATGTTTACACATAACAACTTCTGCTTATGCTCAACATGTATGAAGTAGAAAGATGTGACAGGTTTTGAAGACATGAATGTAAACCGTTAGTGACTTTTACAAAGATGTTCTTGCATCTCTGGAGGGAAGGCAACTGCTGGTATTGACCACAGACTCTGTGGAAAAGTTATATATAGATACAGGCTCTGATATCAAAAAGCAATCAAGAAATGCCTCAGAGTGCTTTTAGAAACCTCAAATGAAAAGCTGAAAGGAGTTTTGGAAGTGATTTGTTGTCCAGTGCAACCACAGTCAGGCACATTGGTGCCAAGTTTTAGGGCAGCTGTCAAAGTTGAATTTTCTCCATGTTTTCTAGATCAGTGATTCCCAACCCTGATTCCTCAAGGTACAGTATCCTGGTGACTTTCCATTTTGCCCTGCTAGGACACAGCTGATTCAGATTAAATGGATCTCTGATGAGCTCTGCACCAGTCCGCCACTGACCCATGAATGTGAGTCAGCTGTGTTTCAACAGGACAACATGGAAAGTCTTCAGGATAGTGTGCCTTGAGGACCAGGGTTAGGAATCACTGTTCTAGATAATACTTATTCATTTTTTTAAGCCTTGCTAAGGAAACCATTGGATTGCATCAAATCTGTTCTGACATTCAGTCCCTCGTCCTGAGCATGCACAGGGCAGCAGGTGACAGCGGAGAGGAAAAACTCCTTTTTTACATGAAGGAAATCCTCCAGCAGCACCAGACTTGCATACTCTGCTTCAACCAGTTGGGGGTGAAGAGGATAGGAAAAAGGCATCAACGAGCACCATAACTCTAAGCCAGGAATATCTGCTGAGAAAAAAAAGGACACCTAGTCTGGATGTGGACTCATTTGTAAAAAGCCCAATAAAGTGCAATGACACCAACAGCTTGGGGTTGGCTACAAAAACAAAGCAAAAAAACCTTCCTCCATTAGATTCTTAGTGTAAAATATTAATATCTCTTAAGAATCTCCTTCTGGTCAATGTAGACATTAAAAAGATGAAAGATAGCTGAACTAAATAAAAAATGATAGACAATAATGTATACAAATAAATAGATGTCAGGTTTTAAAGCAGCACTACTGAACTTTGGTATATTTTATCAGTGAATGTCCCTCCAGCAAGACTGTCTTGCATCCTACCTCCACTCTGAGCTCTCTCCCACTAGTACAAGTCAGTCAGATGTTGACTTTTGTCTCATCTCCTGCTCCTTGTTTCCTCCAGTAATGTCTTCTTGTGTTTCTTTAAAGAATCAGCCCCTTGAGAGACCACCACAAAGGACCCAGAAGCTCATGCAAATCTTTGTTTTCCACGCAGTCAAAGATCTATTTGCTGTTAAGCTTGTTACATAGCTACCACGCTAGAAGGGAGAACTTTCTTCTTGTGGTCAAGGCCATGAGAACAAAATGACATCACTTAGTTCTCACGAACGTGACTGAGGATGTCATGTGGCTTGTTGTGGACATCTCAGTTGAGCAGAACTTTCCTCCGAGAAGTATTGTGTGATTGGTGGGACACTCAAGATGGGCGGGGTTAATGCGGAGAAGCTTGAAGCACAGAGTTATTACTTCCACATTTCCGCAGATGCGACATTGAATAAGGGCTGTGCGGTATACCGGTACATACCGAAAACCGGTGTTTATTTTCGTTATATGTATTTTTTATATACCGCTATACAGGTGAATAGTCCAGACAACAGGTGGAATGTGCGCAATGGGGACGTGCATCAGTGCGGAGCAATTTCAGTGCCGGACACAAACACCCCAGCGTGTGAGGAGCTGGTCAAAGCTGTCAAAATGAAGCACACGTTTACCAGGAGGAACTAATTCCCAAAGAGGAGTCATGTCTATGGTTTGGAAGTTTTTCCGGCTTTAAAAGATCAGACATGGACCAAACAACAGTTTACAAAGGGTGTCTAGCGGACACTGGCGGTAGTAACACTTGCAGTTAGCTTAGCCGAGAACACGTTTTAGAGTAGCAAGAACTACAGTAGGACTGTATATGAGAAACAGAACAAGAAGTGATCGGATTACAATCATATTTCCCCGTGACAAGGACACGATTCCCATAGATGACGCAGAGACAGAAAGAAAAAAAGAGAGAAAGAAAGGAAGAGTAATGCGAGGTGAAACGTCAGTAGTCAGATCAGAGTAGCAGGTTTGTGAATGAGCAGTTTACAAACAGCCATTAAGCTAAAAACAAGCTAACGCTAGCTTAGCTGTTTGTTCACATTTCAAGCAGACGCTCTGAGCTCTGAGTGAAGCACACATCTCTTATCTGAAGTGGAGGTACATGTATCTCCAGCGGTTTTAACCAATGCCTGTCAGCGTTGTGCTTTACCTGTGTGAGTGGAGGTGTGGCTACTGCTCTCCTCACCTTCTGTCTGCAGACTAGGCTGCTGCCTCCTATGGTGATAAAAAGGCTGGTCGTATTTCCATCGGACGTACTAACCTCATCCTTGCAAACTTTGAAAATCCAAACCAGTTCCATATGACCAAAGTTGAATGTTTTTTGGGAGCAACTCCTCACTTTCATACTCTCATTAGCAGCCATGCTTGCTCTTGCTCGGGAGGGAGATAAACAAAGCAACTCCATGCTGGCACACTTTAGGTCGCTCTGATTGGTTCATCAGTGTCTGTCATGTAGACAGGAAGTGGACAAGTGCATGGTGTGATTTGGCAGAGAGGGAGAGGGAAAAAAAAATGTGGTGTAAACAGACACAGCCGCATTCAGATGGTTCTACATCTTTTGGTTTTGGAAGATCGTCAGCACGTTCAAAACCTTTACGATCAAATACCATCAAATACCGTAAAACCGGTAGGATTTAAAAAAAAAAACTCCCAGCCCTACATTGAATGTATAGTTTTAATAAACAGCTGATCAAGGTCATGAGAAAGTACGAAAATGTAAACAACACACGTGGCATTTAAATTCGCGGACACCACCGCGTGCGTAACCCCACCCTGGCGCAAACGAAGTTTATGGTGAAATATATAATCACTGGATCAACACAGTCAACTTCATGCTTATTTTCCTAAACTGGGAATCAAAAGGCAAAAGCAGCTCTCGGTGGATTGATAGCCCTGCTAGTCCAGTATAACATCGCATATATAGTGTATATTTTTTGAACTGGTAGCTACAGCATAATATGCAGAGGCCAAGAGTGGTCATAGTTGCATGTGTTTTTTTTAATGCTGGTTTATCATGATAATGATATAATGTGTTCACATCTATGTCGTGACATCAGCCCTCCCCAGCTGTTGAGGACGCAGTTGAGGTGAGGACTCTGTGGAGGCCACTCAAGTTCCAGACTCCACACCAGACTCTGCCATCCATATCTTTATGAAACTGCTTTGTGCACTGGTGCACAGTCATGTTGAAAGAGGAAGGGGCAGCTCCAAACTGTTCCCACAAAGTTGGGAGCATGGAATTGTCCAAAATGTCTTCGTAGGCTGAAGCATTCAAAGTTCCTATCACTGGAACTGAGGGGCCAAGCCCAGGTCCTGGAAAATAACCCCACACCATAATCCCCCCTCCACCAAACTTTACACTTGGCACAATGCAGTCAGACAAGTACCGTTGTCCTGGCAACGGACAAACGCAGACTCGTCCATCAGATTGCCAGATGGAGAAGTGCAATTTGTCACTCCAGAGAACACCTCCACTGCTCTAGAGTTCAGTGACAGCATGCTTTACACCACTGCATCCCACGCTTTGCATTGCACTTGGTGATGTATAGGTGGATGCAGCTGCTTGACCATGGAAACCTATTCCACGAAGCTCTCTGTGCACTGTTCTTGAGCTGATCTGAAGACCACATGAAGTTTGGAGGTCTGTAGTGATTGATTGCAGAAAGTTGGTGGCGCACTGTGCACTTCAGCATCCGCTGGCCCGCTCAGTCAGTTTACGTGGCCGACCACTTCATGGCTGCGTTGCTGTCGTTCTCAAACACTTCTGTTTTCTTATAATACAGCTGTTGACTGCGGAATATTTAGGAGCAAGGAAATTTCACAACTGAATTTGTTGCACAGGTGGCATCCTATCACAGTTCCACGCTGGAATTCACTGAGCTCCTGAGAGTGACCCATTCTTTTAAATGCTTGTAGAAACAGTCTCCATGCCTAGGTGCTTCATTTTATACACCTGTGCAAGTGATTGGAACACCTGATTCCCATAATTTGGATGGATGAGCAAATACTTTTGTCAATATAGTGTATATATATATATATATATATATATATATATATATATATATATATATATATATGTATATACACGTATTTTCGTTAACTCCTCACCTTAGAAGAAAATATTTATCACGAGTCACTATGCATTGCAAGATATGCTCCTTATGATGATAAAATATTTAGTGATATTCAGATATTTTCTTCTTAGCTCCCCAGATTTCATCCATCTTAGATACTTTGCTTTGATCTCTGACTAACATCAATCTGTGTGTAACATATCACTCTCGGTTAAATGTTTTTTTTCTGACTCCAGTATGTTTTTTGTGAGGGGAACCAGCCTTAGTATTTGATGCTCATGCATGCTTTGTATGTGTGTGGGGGGAGAAATAGATCAAGGACAAACATCTGGCACCTCTTGGCTAGGTTGTCACAGTCATGGGAGTATCTGGGCTCACAGTGTTGTTTGTGTTTGTCTCCTTTTTAACCTTGGTTTTAGGCACTTTTTTTTTGTAACAAGTTATTTCGAGTGTTTATGCCTACCAACCAATACATTACTCGCAAGTAATTTTACAAGACGACTTGGACTGATAGAAATATTTGTCGATTACTTATATCTTTAAAATGTTAACTTTTTAAAGTGGCAAAGCTATAAAATATCTCACGTCAGGGTTGGTGTTTGGCTATATAAAGGTAGCATTGGAGAAATAAGAAGCATTAGTACTCTGAGGAGGCAGCGTACCTGTTATTTGTCATGTTCATTTGATGTTATACATGCTGTAAGTGACAGAAGCAGCACACTAAACCCAGTGGGAGAAACCAGAGCATATGATTTAGATAAAACACACAGTGACACAATTATGCCCACACTAGACTCTGTCTCCATTTGCTGTGTCCCATAATTCCTTGCTGTGGCTATAGTTGCAGCTGGCCTCAGGCAACCTTGACCTTTATGAGGCAAATGTCTCCTGATAGATGTCCCCACTGTGTGCACCTAACTTTGTGTCTATGTGCGTTTGTTCTTTATTTATCCTGTTTATGTGTAGATATGTCTATTAGTGAGTCGTTAATTTAAAAAAAGATTATCAACTAGCAGAAAATGTGCAGTGTACACACCAAGTCAGCTTGAATCAACATGCTGAATCAGATTTAAACATTTTAAATAAAGCAACTGTATGATTTTAGTGAAGGGAGTTAAAAGGAAGAATTTTTTCTCAAGTTAGATCTGGTTGAAAGGGAGCCAAGTGTTAATCGCCAAAGGTTTAAACAAGAAATTATTTGCATTTTTGGAGGCAACTGATCAGTTAACAAATAAGATTTTAGTAACCCATGATGGAGAGACCCAGTGTTTCTTTTAGTCAAGGTTTGATGAATTAAAACCTTCTTGAGGCAATGACATGTAAATGACAAAAACATATTTAAGCGCCCTAACCCGTGCCGAACGAGGCAACTATATATGTTCATTTTAATGATATTATTAATCAAGCTCATGTGCCATTAATTAAGCTTGTGTGCTTCGCCCATACTGAGGGGGTTTAGATTAACCAGCCTCTTGAGTGCTTTGCATTTAATGCCATCTTTTTTTTTCTCTGTACCAACTGCTCCATTAGCAAATGCAGTTATGTTTTTTTTTTCCATAATGAATAGCACTCGCAGATTTAAGTATTGATTTTTTTGTTTGTTTTGAGCAAATGACCAAAGCAATGAGAGAAATATAAGACCTAAACCTCTCACAAAGCAGTTTATTCGCTTATATTTTTGCAAGAGGTTTAAGGTGGTCTTCATCTATTTCTGTCTTCCTCTACATGAGCTGCCCCAAGCCAATAAGCATAGTGATATTCAAATAAACCATCTCACCTTGAAGGGCTAATACTGTTGAAGTTCAGGCCAGCGGTATAATGAGTCTGAAATAACATTTATTCACACAGCACATTGGCTGGGAGACATACCAGGAAAGAAAATAGAATGAGAAGGTGACAGATCAAGAATATGGAGACGAAGGGAAACAGAATGTATGTTTGTGTGTGTTCATGTTAAGGAGCGGTGAGAGGATCATAGGCTGATTATGACACTTGACATAAGTCTGTGTGACAGCGACTGACTCACTAGCTGATAAAGCATTTGAACAAATAAAAAAAAAATCACCAAAGGGCTAGGAAAGATGTGACTCGTGTACAATTAGAACATACACTTACCTACACATTTTGACTACAGAAGCAGGACCACGACAGTGATCCAGATCCACCACTGGATAGCTACCTGGCTAATAGTAATTCCTTTATGCTACAGAACAAGCCAAAGCTGGATAATCTAATAATTGTGTTTTATTTGATCTTTTTTTTCTTTTTCTTTAGAAAGTAAACTGTGTCTGCATGTACTAGCATGATAGAAACATTTCATTACAGTGAGGGCCCAGGAACATAATCTCATTATACAAAAAGGAAATTTGGAAAAGGGAAACACATTCTACAGTTTTGTTATTTTAAGCAAATACCACAGAGAGATAAATATGTTCAATTTGCATATCATACTGAGTTAATTTGTCTCTACTTAAGTAATCTAGTTTAATTTCAGTTCTCTTTATGTATTTGTAACCAATTATGTAGCACCCCAAACAGTCTGGATGCCAGACCTTAAACTAACAAGCAAAGAAATCCCTTAAAGAGAGGTTCAAGTAAAAGCTGTTGATGATACCTGAGAAATATATTGAAACCTTTTGTACTGTGCTATATTTAAGCTGCATGCTCCAAAAAGTAGCCATGAGGAGTTTATTTCAAGGACAGAGGAGCAAACAGTTGAGCCATGAGGCTGTTGCTGGACTGACACACTTATCTAAAGATATAAAGTCACACACACTCAGAAATAGAGGTACGAGACAGGAACATTTCTGTACCTGTAGGTACATTTTTTTTAACAAATGTTCTCTCAAAAGTACAATATTGGTCTTTATTAGGACAGAAGTGTACCTATATACTGTGAAAAAAGGGTCCAAAGCAATATAAAGGACAAATTTGTACTATTTCAACCCTAAGGGTACCTGCAGCATTGAAAAATATGCATAGCTTGTACAATAACTATAAATAGCAGTCCTTCTAAACAGTAGTATAATTATAGTTATTATTTTATGATTTTCATAATAATCATAGTCATCATAGTAATAATTACATGTATAATTATTTATGTGTTTGGTCTAATATTTATATAATTATTATTCATTTATTGTTAGCATCTTTGATTGTTGTCATAATCTCTATTTTATTGACCTTTATTAATAATTTTTAATTGGTTTAATTGTACTTTATCAACTCATACAGCTTGATAAGGTACAAAAATGGACCAGGACCGAAGGCTACAGAAATGTCTTTCAGAAAGGAACACCCCCAGCAACAAGCTTTGGACCCTTTTAAGTACAAATTGGTACCTCTATTTTTGAGTGTGTAGGAACAGGCAAATTTATTTATAAAGTACTTTTAATAATGTGCAAACCAAAGCGTGTTAAAGAATCAGAAGAGACAGTCACACAAGAGGGAGGGAGGGCGGATGGATGGATGGATAGATAGATAGATAGATAGATAGATAGATAGATAGATAGATAGATAGATAGATAGATAGATAGATAGATAGATAGATAGATAGATAGATAGATAGATAGATAGATAGATAGATAGATAGATAGATAGATAGATAGATAGATAGATAGATAGATAGATAGATAGATAGATAGATAGACAATTACATTATACAGTATAAAGAATATGTAATCATCATTACCAGCATCACCAGTATCAACATATCACTATTACCACCACCACCATTATCATCATCTTGATGAGTATCAGTATCATTGCCATTACAATTGCTACCTTCATCATCCTCATCATCATCACATCATTATTGCATAACCATCATATCAATATCTTCACCAACATTGTTACTGAACCCTCATCACTACACCACCATCATGATCATCACCATTCATCGCCACCTGAACCATGATTCCCACCATCACCATCATCGCTTAAACATTACCATCATCGCCATCATAATTATCATCATCATGGTCATTGTTTTCACCACCACCGTCCCTTAAACATCATCGTCATCATCATCATGGTTACCACCACTACCATCACTATGACCACCCGCATCACCATCATAGCTGAGCCATCTACGTTTACATGGATAAATATTTCGCATTCTAGTTGAAATCATTCTGATTAGCGAATCAAGCATGTTTATATAAAAATAAAAGATAAGTTAGGCATTTACATGCCATCAAGAATTTAATCAGGACAAACCTCCTTATTAAACTGTAGTAAAAGAAGACAGAAAAGTCTAGTTTTCACAAAATTATTCAAACAATATGAGCACAGTTGAGACATATAACCTGCAAATTATTGTTGTGGGCTCCTGCTGCTTCTTATAGCAGCAAGCTCAGCTGCTCATAGGCTTCCTTTGCTGCTGTGTATAAACAGGCGGAGAGTATAAGCAGAGCTTTACGGCTCTGTTCACTCCGTCCTCATTCCAGGAGCAGAGCAGGAGTCTGTGGATCAAAATCTGAGACAAAGAGTGGTGGGAGGGAGTTTTGTCCTAATCGTTTTGTCCTATTTGTTCAAGAAGGGACGTGAATCTTTAGAGGATGAACTCCCGTTCCTGTCCATCTATTTTCAGCAAACCGTGGGACATTTCAGTACGATGACCTCATCAGTGTGCATGCAGGGTTGATCTGAACGTATCTCAGTATATTAGTGTGTATCCTCCTCTCCACTCCCTCGACGTAGTGTCTATACATGCGTGTGCATGACTTGAGTTTGCAGCTCACACATTGATTAGCACTCTGACCCGGAGGTCCAACACACCAGTCTTGATAATTGTGTTTAGGTTACTTATTTATTTCTTTTAACAAAAGTATTTGTTTTCTACAAGGTTGCAAGACAACCTCATGTCTACAAAGACAGAAGTGTGTTTTAATGAGAGTGCGTATGTCTGTGTGTGTGTGTGTGAGAGAGAGAGTTGACTTTTAATTGTGTTTATTCTGTTTGTGATTTAGATTCTCTACCACAGAGAGAGAAATAAAAGCAATCATTTATCTATGTGTCCCCTTCTGCCCATTCACTATGCCCATGAATCTGTTCAGGTGTGTGAGTGTAAGTATGTGTTTGGGTGTGTGTATGCCTGCTTCATGTGTATTTCATTACATAAGGCTGTTTGGAGCTCAATACATCAAGATGGTTCAATACAAATCCTTTAATTTAAAAGGCAGGAGGTATAATGAATGTCCCCGCCACCTGACACCAGGCAGCTCTGATTGATGATGCTTTGCACCTTGATGCATCCAACAGCAGCAGCGACAGCTACAGTTAGTTTCTGTGGCTCTGCTATTACTGTATCACCCAGTTAAACTATATAGATCAAAAGAATCACTTCTGACTGCATCAACGTCATAGACAAAAAAGAAAGCGCAAGAGAGGGGCCATAACAAAAAGGCAGCTTCTGCAACCATTTCCATTTTGTTGGGTAATGATAAAAGGATTGTAAAAAGTTGGGTGAGGCGTTTTGCTCTACGACACATCTACTGTTGTCTGGAAAAGCTGGGAACCACCAACCTTCTGACTGGAAGTGCTGTTCCCCCTGTGCTATCACTTCGCATAAACATCTCCTATCCAGGGGTTACTTCAGAGGAGGGAAAGCCAATATGGTTTACAATGGTGGTTTTAAAAAGCAGTCCTTCAAGAACAAACTCAAAGCTTCATTGTCCTGCAATCCAGAGGGTTCATGAGCAAAGAAATGAAATCACATTTTAAAGACTATTCAATATGCAAGCATGCATACACTCCACATAGGTGCAGTGCTAAACCCCTCCCTCCTGATAAGTGCAGCTGTTGGGACATTTTGTTTGGTTTCTCTGTCATGATAGGAGACCAAGAGTTTCCCTAAGTCCCTCAACCTGTCTGATAAAAAATTATCTTATTTGCTCTACATTAAGAGTATCCATCAGACCAATTTTTGAAACAAGATATTTCTTTCTCTTTCCAGAAAAGCAGGGAAAAAAAGATTTTCAGTTACAGCAACGTACGTTATAAGACACTGTTCTGGTGCACTTAGTTTCTGAAGCTCGCCAAATATTTCTAAACTTATAAACAGTAATAGGATCTGGTTGCATCTGGTTTTCCATGATCCTGGAGAAAAAGGGAATTACTACACCAGTACTCTTGTAGATTGGAGCCGAGGGCATAACTGTGGGATTAAATAGCCTCCACGAACCCAAATTTGCCCACAGAGGAGATACTCAGGGGAATATTCAATGTAAGTTTGTCTTTGAATAATGTAATCAATATAGGTTTTTGTAATGTTGTAGTCAAGACCACAGCATCAAGACAAAGACAATACTGAGACCAGGAACTGAGACAAGACCAAAGTGTTTTTGAGACCAGGGACCAAGACCAAGGCATTATAAAAGACTGGGTAATGTCTTGGTCTTCGTGGTGTGGTCTTCTTGACTCCAACACTAGGTTTTTGAATTGCATTGAGCATTAATGTGACATTCTTGGATATGCTCAGAGCTCTCCAGTCTCACCTATGAGGATATCAGAGAAGATCTGCTCCCCACCAGTTCTTAGACATAAAAAAACAGCATTAGATTACATACTACACTATGCCAGTATTCATCTCACAAAAATAGAGACAAAATTCAGAAGCAAAGTGTAAGAAGGTAAGTTTTATCACAATTAAACCAGGTGCCAGTGAGCTTGATTAATTGAGGAGGAAGTTGGGGAACTTTGGGAACTTTAAGCTTATAATAATCATTGGAACGTACAGAGTAGACATTCTGGACTCTTGAGATATGGCAGCATAAATATTGGGGGAGCTGGCCTAGAGGGGCTTTGTATACAAAAATGTACCAGTGTGAGAGGCGACGCACAATGAGGGCCACTCAACTCTACAGTATAAAGTACAGTGATGAGTGAGGGCTTTGCAACATGTGACAAACCTCAAGGCTCCATGGTAAACAGAATCTAGAGATTTTGCAGGTGCATGCATGTTAAGTAAGTCACCATAATCCAATCCAATACTTGGTAAGATTTGAGTGTTTGCAGTGCAGACACAAAAAAGAAACAAAAGCCTTCAGAAATTTCTACATTGATTTGAGGAAATTCCTACTGTAGTATGGACCATGAATGCTCCACTTGATTGCATCTTACAACTTGAGCTGTAGGTAGTCCAACAATACTATAACAGAGGAGAGCTGCAGCAGCATCCCTTTGCGTCACTTTTACGTTAAATTTCTTGGTCTGAAAACCTGTCCCCAGGGTAATCGAGAAGCCCTGTCCTAAGGTGTGAAAGATCATTCACAAGTGGAAAACATTCAAGTCAATCTTTCCAGGAATGGATGTTCCAGCAAGTTCACCTTAAGGTCAGACTAAAAACAGAAACTAAACCAAGCTAAACAAAAAGCCAAGAGTGACATCTCAGAATCTACAAGCTTCCGTTAGCATGCTAACTGTTAGCATGCTAACGTTCAGAACAGGAAAAAATTAGAAAAACACTAAACAAGTATTGCCTTTTGGAAAGTGTTTCCAAGAGTCTCTGTTCTCTATAAAAGATCATGGCACTGTATTTTAGGTTCATAAAGTTGCATCTGAAGAAGCTATGGACTTCTGGCAGTGTCCTATGAGCAGAAAACACCAAAGATGCTTGGTTATAATACACCAAACAAAGAATATCAGCACTCTTTTGCACTCTGGATACGTAACACTCCACAAACTGGGCACTTAAGGTTGAAACCAGTGTTTCTCAACTCCTGTCCTCAGGACCCACTGCCCTACATGTCTTCTAGGCAACCCTACCTTCACACACCTGACTCAAATGAATGGCTCGTTAGCAGGCTTGCAGAGAACTTGATCAGGAAGTTATTTCATCTGAATCAGGTATGTTGGAGTAGGAGCACACCAAAGACATGGAGGGCAGAGTGTCCTGGGGACCGGAGCTGAGAAACACTGGTTTAACTGATGACTGGGACATGGAGGTAAAGTTCAAAGCTTTTACTGGTTTGTCCTCATCATCAATTGGCTTTCTTACAGTGCTATTCCAGCTGTTCAATCATATGAAACTAAAAACAAACACAAAAAATATGCTCCTTCTATGTACAGTGATATTACAAACACCAAAAACACATCTGTCTGGCAGCTGAAGATTGGCTGAAACTGGGTCATTAGAGAGGATATCAGAATACCACAGATCAATTACAGAATGACAGAACAAAGCAAATAATCAAGGTGTTGCAATGACTCGGTCAATGTTTAGACCTTAAGTTGACTGGTGAGATCTTAAGAGAGCTTGAGTATACAAATACCTGTGACCGTCTATGAACTACAGCAACATTGTTAACAAGAATGGGACAAAATGTGAAAGAAACTGATACAGTAATATTCCTGAAATGATTACTTAAAAGGTTATTTTTGCATCCAAATATGGTGGGAACTTTGCTTAGCACAAAAGCTTAGAATTAATATAAGAAATTCATCAAGATTTAAAAAGAAAATTAAACTAGAAGTCTCTTATCAGTCAGAGTTTAGTTTCTATCTGCTGACTGCTGAAGCTGGATCCTGGATGAGTCAATTTATGAATGATTTTCTGAGTGTGGGTGCTGGAAAGAGCCTCTTCAAGTGCAAAGAAGCTATTAGGTTGAGTCATTCATTTGTTCTCTGCCAGCCTCTATCCTCTCATTTCTCTCTAATTCTCCTCTGCCCTTTTACCACCAAACCTCTTTCAACCAGCACTTCCTCTCTCGTCACTCTTCTTCATCTCTCCCTCTCTCTCAACTCCCCTTCATCCCACCTCAGTCCTGTTGTCTTTCGTAGCCCCTGTGGTGTTGACCATGTGTGAATGGTTCTGAATGATGGGTGGGAGGCTACATGTGGGGTAGTCTCACATGTGCGTAACACACAAACAACTCCATAAGCACACACAAGGGACGCTAGTGGATGTGTTGAAGATGAGGATGAGTCACTCTCTGCACGACACATGGAGACTGCATCATAGTCAATACAACACAAGCACTCACATAAACATGCACTCATAAAAAATCTAGATACAACAGGCTTTTACCTACATGATCGCTTCATGCATGATTGATGGCGCTCATCTTTCATTTTAACGAGCTTGGTTTGTGTTTGTACGTATTTTTGTGGTTAAGTGACTGTGTGTTTTTGTTCTTATTGTGCTAACTCCGCAAGTGTGTGTCTGATTTTGTGTGCTGGGCCTGACAAGCCTTTTCATTAGTGTTTTCCATACATAGCCTGAGGGCTACAGCTCATCTGTCAAGTTGATCTTTCTGTGTGCTAGTTTTTCTGTTTTTTAATATCTTTTTAGGTCTGCTTACAGGATGTGGTCACATTTTATCTCCTAAAATAGTAAACTGACATCTTAAAGGTGCAGTGTGTAACAAAATCAAAGGTCACTGGCAGAAAAATGTGATATATAATTCAAAACTGTGTTTCGATTGATGTGTAATTGCTTCCCTAGATAAGCTGTTATGTGTTTATTTTCTCAGAATGAGTCATTTATATCTACTTGCTGGGGTTGTGCATACATGGAGACTGCCATATTTGTTCCCCCTATTTTTACTACGGTGTCCCTGAATGGACAAACAATGTGTGTGTAATGGTAGTTAGAGCACTGTTTGGGATAAGTAATGCCTTAAAAGACATGAAAAGTAGTTACTCATAACACAGTCATAGCTACACCTGAGACCACTGGATCCAAGATGAAAACATCTTTATGTCTGGGAGAATTTTGGCCACTAACAGCCACCGTACATTTATAATGGTGCTGAGAATATAAGGACATATTTTCTTTCAAATACCCATCTTTACCACTAGATGTCAGTAATTCTTACATATTGTACCTTTAAAGACCACTGATGCATCCAATCATATACTGTATGTATCATTACACTTACTGTATTGTCATTATTACAACCCTGATCCCATAAAAGTTGGGAAACTGTGTAAAATGTAAATAACAGAATGCAATGATTGGTAAATCCCATAGAATTGCTGGCGTTTGTTTGTTTGTTTGTCTGTCTGTCTGTTAGTGAGCAAAATTACTCAAAAAGTTACACAGATTTGGATGGAATTTTCGGGGAATTTTAATAATGGCCCAAGGAAAAACTGATTACATTTTGGTGTTGATCAGAATCATCAACTACATCCAGGAATTTATTGAGGAAATCTTTATAATTGTGAGACAGGGCCATATGGAGGAACTGAGCTGCTTAACAGAGGTCTGCGCTCTTCAAGTCCTTTTATATTTTCCCGATAGAACATACAACATATTAGACACTGAAACCATTTCATGGAAAATATTAGCTCATTCTGAATTTGATGACAACAGCACACCTCAAACTAGAAAATTTTCAGGAGCAATTTCAGAAAAATGTTCCTTAGAAATGCAAAGACTCTGAAGATGCCATGTTCTTAACTGAAAAATATCAGCCAAAGATTCAGAGAATCAAGAGGAATCACTGTGCGCTAGAGACAAAGCTCGATGCTTGTAATATTTAGGCCATCTGCATTAACAAATTCAAATATATAAAGATATCTGCATGAACTTAGTGACACTTCCAGAAATCTCATTCAGTGAACACAGTTCACTGTGAAATCCACAAATGCAGGTTGTCTTTTTTTTATGAGTGAATATTAGTTTTGGTTTGTTTTGCCTTTTGGACTAATCACTGCAAATTATATGGGGTTATCACAACAACTGGAAGGATGAAAAATTAACTGTGGTAGCATTTTAGCAGAGGATGCAGGGTTTGCTTTTGTTCTGAGGTAGATTTTCATCCACTTTAGTTATCTCTCTTGACATAGAGTTGTGAAAATGAAGATTAATTTGAGCTATCATTGAGCATTAAACTTGAAGTTGGTGGTGCTGTTAGTAAAATCATATCATTCAAACTCATCTTACAGCAAAATATGAAATATTCATACAACTTTGTCATCCTCTAAGGAAGACAATGCCACAGCATTTAGTTGCAGTCATATTTTGACTGCTAGGTGGCATTTAACAGGGTAATGTCTGCATCTGGAAGTTGGAGAGGCTGATGAAGCAACCACCAACCAAATCGGAGAGTCAAACAAATTTAAATATTAGACAAAGAGGGGGGATCCAAACCTACATGGCCCTGTGTGAAAAAGTGACCAAAATACCTGTCAACAGGAGTAGAAGTCATCTTGGACATTAGAGAAAACACCAGATGACAGTGATTGTCTCAAAGTGTTGCTCAACATTTTAGTCTAGCAGTCCCATCATGCTTGTTTACTTGGTTTTTTTTTTGTTTTTGATATTTCTGTTGAACCACAATTCAGAAAAGTTTTATTATTACTTTTGATATTTTTTACTCATTTCACTGGCAGCTGTTTTGAGGATGATTTTATACATACATGTACATACTTATATATATATATATATATATATATATATATATATATATATATATATATATATATATATGCATGCATAATAACATTTGATAGTAACGTTATTGTCCCACATTGTCCCACTCTTGAGTCTTCATCCCACATTTGGTTAGAAGGAATCTGGTCAGCCTAGTTAAGGGGGATTTCACTTATTCACACAGGGCCATGTAGGTTTGGATTTTTTTTTCCCCTTACTAATAAAAACCTTTATTTAAAAACTGAATTTTGTGTTTACTTGTGTTTTCTTTGTCTAATATTTAAATTTGTTAGATTTGTTTTCTGAAACATGTCACACACAAGTGTGACAAACATACAAAAAAAATAAGAAATCAGGAAGGGGGGCAAAGACTTTTTCACACAACTGTACATTCTGCTTTGTAGAAGTTTGTTCTTGTTGTACAGGAAGTGATGACTCTTTCAACCAATCAGTGGATTGTAGCGCATCAAACTGCCTGGCTCTGCCTTTTTGGGAAATATTTGCTTTTGGACATTTCAAAATAGTTATCAATTCGGGACGTATACCATTGTGATTGATTTGATAATGAATTGGTGCACTCCTGTTGTAATAGTTCTTGTTATTACGATCTTGCTAGACAGTTAAACTGGTAAACAGCTGTGAGACTTTGTAAATATGGCGGGACTAGAAGAAGCAGAGATCACGCAAGGGGCGCAGCTTGCCAGTACTACCAATCACCAAACATCTACATATTTCAGTTCCTATGGAACCCTGAAGAGACCCTGCCTTGGAGTAGGAGCTAAAAAGATTATAGGAACTGAGGTCAAAGGTCCCTAGTTCCTGTATGTCCGAATGGAGAAAAAATCGGCCTGGTTACCAGAAAGGTTATAGGAACTTCAAAAGGTTCTTACAGTCCGAAAGCGCCTATTGAGACAAATTTTCATTATTACAGTTGCAACGAAACAATCCCGTTCGTTTATTTTTCTCCATCCAAGAGTCACATCCATCACTAGGCTCACACATATATATGTAAAGATATGTGATGACAGCAGATTGTTGGTATGTCATGCAAGGCTGCATGACTCCTTGAGGTTTTGAGCGAAATCAAACCTAAATGAGTCGACATGAACCTTGCTTTAGGCCACAGTGTGGACTTTCAGTTCTGCTCAAACACGGTTAATCCCACTCAGCAGACAAAAAGAATAAGACTGTTTAGATACTTCACTGGCAGTACTAATGGCTTCTGCTACCATGAAATGATCACAGAAATGATACTTTTTGGTTTTATTGCATTCAACTGAAGCTAATTTTGATTCCTTGACAATTTCAAACATAAAAAAAATACTAAAGTTTAATTCAGTTCAAATAATTCTCGACTGAGAAAGATGCACAACACAACCTAACAGGGTGGTGAAAAATAACATAGTTGCAGATGTCTGGCTTTTGTGTGTGTGTCTGTGTGTGTGTGTTTTCAAGGAAACGAAATTATTATTGTACTTATGGGATTTCTCTCTCATTACTTTTGTTTCTCCTCTACAGGAACATTTAGAGGTGTATGTAAGAAGATTGATCATTTCCCAGAGGATGCAGACTATGAAGCAGATGCTGCTGAATACCTCCTCCGTAAGTCACACAACCACTCTCACTTTAATGGTAATGTTACTTTTACAGCAGGACTAAACAACAAACATAAATGTCGTATTTCAGTATGTCATAACCTGGTACAGTATTTAATAGAGATGCATATCTTTATCATTTTATCGATATCAATAATGATACTTCTTATTGATACTGATATTTATACTAATTTTATACTCTAATTGATACTATAACGTAATTTAGAGTTAACAATAAAGACATTTCGAGAACACTTGTTTGGACAGTGTTGCAGAGGCCTTGATGCAAAGGTAGGTGAAGGACAGCTGTGACATTTTTGTGCTTAAGCCACAGGAGGACCTGCTGAAGAATTTGGAGCACGTTACACAAAGTTCTCTACAAGCATCATCAACAAACATCAAATTAGGGGCATATTTTTTAAGATAATGGTTTCCAGTCCTGTTAGTGGAGTACCAGGGGTCTTTAGGATTAATACTTAAATGCCCTGCAGTCATTTTGGCAGCAAACGGGGCCAAGCACCCTACTGAGACCATTAATGTCGGCTATCTCTTAAAAAGTCATCCATGTGCGCATCAAAACCATAATGGGCCAGAAATAAAAGGATGCTGCAGTAAATATATGGAGAGAAATGTTTTTTCTGTTTTTTTTTTCTACCTTCGTAAACAGAGTAAAGACGAACACAGAGAGTAGAAAACTGCAACAAAAGAAAGAGAAAATGGATTCAGCCTGTCCCTCTTTTTTATTGCTCCACTGAGCACAGAGCAACATTCCCTAAGGCAGCCAGTTAGACCGCAGGATTCAGGGCTGATTAGCCAATAAGGAGCAGGGACCTAGTGACCGGCATTTCATACAGCCCAGGGGTGTGGGCCACACGCTTGGTGACTCCAGATGCCTGTCATGGCAGAAATATTTCTCAACAAATACAAGATTTACATTCAAAGTGCAAATGAAAATCAGTACAGGTTCACTGAAATTATTTTTTGGGCTGCACCTGTGATGCAAGAACAGATCCACTTTTTAGCATGCCTAAAATTACCACACGGCCAATGTCTGCATGACACACTGTCTCCAAATATCCTTCCATGTGTTATCACATCAAATGTTTCACCCCAACTGCAGTCTTGCTCCCATATTCGTCATCTCTTTCTGGACCATCGTTTTGGCGTGCATATGTCAGTGTGACTCTCCATCTGCCTTGGTTTTTGGCCATCTTTTTCCTCTCCATCCATCTCTTTCTCGCTCCCTCGCTCTGTTTGTAGCAGGGCCTCTGAATGCTTCAACATGTTCTGAATTCAGGCTCAGCCAGGCGTGCAACAACACACTGGTTCATGCGTGTCTGGAGTGGATGTGTAAAGTGGTGCAGCTTTGCTTGTTTTAGCGCTGTCCTTTAACGCAGCGCTCAACGTGCCATTTTCATTTTCAGTGATCTAGTTTTTGTGGTTGAATTGAACTTTAGCAAATGTCCCGCTTATTCTGGTCCATTCAGGCTACAATAGTGATGTGGTAAAGGTTTTAACTTGTTATCGAAACAATCCTCCGAATTTTTAATACTTAAAGAAAAAACTTTTCCTCAGGTAAGCTCACCGTGGCAACTGTTTCTTCCTGTGTGTGTGCAGGTGCTGTGCGCGCCTCCAGCATCTTCCCCATCATGAGTGTGGGTCTGCTGTTCCTGGGGGGCCTCTGTGTGGCTGCCAGTGAGTTTTACCGAAGCAGACACAATGTCATCCTCAGTGCAGGAATCTTCTTCGTATCTGCAGGTTAGTCATCACCGTATGCGCAAACATCTGTTTGTGTGAATCAGTGTCTTTTCTTCGCTTTAGACTGGAGGCATTGTGATTCTCTGTCATCTGTGGGTTGGAGGTGCACAAAGCAGAGGGTTTTTTTTATTCTATATTCAAAAGTCACATCTTTTACCAGGTCCACCCCACTGTGCAGCAGTCACAAGATTTTGGGGGATTTTCCTGGATGTGTTTGTTTTATACGTAAAGCTGGATGTCATATGCACAGTCAGCTTTAATCAGAAGTACCTAACCTGGCCTGCTGGGATGAGCCTAGAAGGTTAAAACACCCCATATCTTCAGCAGTTTCATGTAGATTTCAAGATAGAGAATAACTTTATTGCCCCACTAGGGGAAATTTGCCTTGTGCAAACAAAAATAAAATCCACACATAATATGGTCATAACATCATATATCATCATGATATAGAGTCGATGCATCACTGGTAGTGGGGACAATGTGTTGAAAGAGGATGCAACAAAGTGCCATTATTCCTCTTTTATATATACTGAGATAGAGTGACGCCTAGAACTGTCATATTTAATTCAATTAAAGAACTTTATTTGTCCCCGAGGGCAATTGGTGGCACACAGAACAGTTATCAGTTTCCCAGTATGCTGATGTAAAACAAATAAAAAAGAATGGATGCTTACACCAATCTTTAATACACACTCACCCTTATGGCCATGACACACTTGCAAAGGGCTGTAATTGCTGTTCAGTGTGATGGGTATGGTCCCATTGGGTTTTGTGGTGAATAATTACCAATTTGCCCTCGTAAACTTAGCACAAGTCAGGAGATGATTCTGGGTAATTGCAGATGACTAATTGTCCCTATTCTGATTTCCACCACGCTGCACAAACACTTTATTCTGGACCGATCATATGGAATAAGCTGCATAAAATGAATCTCCTTTACAACTCTGTCAAGCTGCTGCAGGGGTTATCAGTGCCTGGAGAAAGTGTGTAACTTTAAAGGTAAAGTTACAGCTCTTCCTTTACAACACGGTTGGATGGTCCTAATTTATTGTCATTTCAGCCTCTTCTGCAGAACTATTAGTTAATTCCTGCCTTTTAAAATGCTGCAGAAAGACCTGCTGTTCATCAGCACTTCACAAGTGTTTCATGTTTAAAGTTTTAGTCGAGTCAGCAAACTAGTTTTTTCCTGAAACACTGGGACACACAGCAGTAGTGGCACATGAAATACAGAGCTCCTTTCTTTGCAGTGTATTTACCTGATAAACTGTGACTGTTTTATGTTGGAAGGACAAGATCTTTCATCCTCATCATTTATTAAGGACAGATGTGTCACCAGAGGGTCTGAGTGCTCGTTTTTATCCAAAAGTACACTAAATGTTCAAAGGGCTAAGTCAAGTGAGTCAGTCCGCTGACTGGACCAACACAATGTTGTTTTATTTGTTAGTTGATAAGCTTACGTTTGCTCTCAGATCTCCCAGCACAAGACACTGATGATTCTGAAGATGGATAATGATCAAAAATACATAAAGATTCTTCATGTGCTGAGTTTTAAAATATAATGTACTTGCAGTGTCTCCAAAAATGTCTAAACAGGACTAAGTTTTGCACTGAAACAGCAGCAGCTCCGTGTTTGTGCCCAGCTGTAACTTCCTGCTAAGATGACAGATGCTACAAATAGCCAGATGTAGCTATCTTTGCTAACTGTAGAGGTGTTTTCATTTGGATTGTGACTGTTGTCAGCTTCACTTCAAAGTCCAGCTTTTTTATTGGGTTTTAAAAAAATCTCTGTTAATTTCTGTCTGATTTTATGTCTTAATATTAATGTTTTAGTTATTTTATGTTCAGCACTTTATTTAGTAGCCATCGTCAAGTGCCTTATAGATAAAATTGGCTTCAGGAAGAACTCATGTCAGCTTCTTTTTCTTTGATTCCTGCCAAACTAATGATGCTAATCTCTTCTTTAGTGAGTTTTGTCTAATTAGCATGTTTAGCTAAAAAGCCACACAAAAGTGGTGGAAGTGGTTTAATTGTATACCAAACATTAGCATGTGGAAGTATGTTAATGTTAGCATTCAACTCAGTAACCCCTCAATCTGTTTCCTCATAGCCATAAGTGTTTCATATGTATGTTTTATATACCTGATAGTTGTTTTTTTTATTATTATTATTTCTTTTTAAGTTGAATTTGTATGACTGCTATTTTGGCCAGGTCTCCCTTGCCCAAGAGGTTTTAATCTCAATGGGACTACCTGGATAAGTAAGTGAGATGCATAATTCAGTACCAGCCTGTCCTCGTATTCTAGGCCAGTGATTTTCAAACTTTTCATGTCACGAACACCTCAAAAGATATCAGGCTCTTCAAGTACCACCTTCATGACTGACATTAAAAATATAGTAGAAGAGACTTACCCTTTTTCCATCAACCACACTTCAGACAGAAGCAGTTAGTTCCAAATAAAAATACTATTTATTCTTGAGTGGTGGCAGCTATCGTTGTGAAAAGGAGCTATCATCGAAACTCATGGATAACCCCTCAACAAAGTCCTGGTAGCCCTGAGGAACCTGGAGCCATTTAGTTTGTTTGAAAACTTTGGATTTTGTCTTTTTAAACCACAGAACAATGTTAATCATAACTTTGTTTGGCATTGTTTTGGGTTGTTTTTTTTTTTCCAGAAACACTTCACCCCCTTTAAGCTGCCTCATTACCACATTATTCCCATAAACATAATTGAATTTGAATGGGGAAAAAGTTTTTTTTGTAACCCTAATAACGTATAAACACCACCTTTTTTAAGTAAAATGACAAAAAATTAGAATATATAGAAAAAATTGCCCAACCCACTTTTATGCTTTATCAGTAGATGTTAGCATCAGTTTCAGATTTGATTCTCCATCTGTTTATCAATATCATTTTTATGAGAGTAAGTGAAGAGAGGCCTGTCTGAGTCTTGTGGGCAGACACATTTTTATCTGGATCTGTGGGACGGCTGTCAGCTTCACTTGAAAGTCCAGATTTGTTTTATTGTCAATAAACCATAAGAAAAACTGATGATATGATGGTTTCCATTTGTTAACATTAAAATATTTAGCCATAAAATTATGCTCTGCATAATTTGTAAATTGGTTGATATTGCAAAATTCTTCTGTGCACCAGGCAGCGTACCACAGTTTAAGAACCATGGGCCTCATTCAGTACTAAAGCTTGCAAAAACTTAAATATTAATAATTAATTGATTTAAAAGAAACTAATAAACCTGGCAATGTAAACACCTCAATCTTTAAAAAAAAAACCTCTCTGCCAAAAAAGAAAAAAGTTATGCTGTCATGAGGTGGTTTTTCTTAAGTGTAGAAATTAATTGCAAAAGTGTAATGGAAAAAACTTTTCGCATCACCGTACGTGATGTAAGAGGTCATGTGACCAGTTCATTTCACGGAGGAGTTGACGGATTTACATATAATTAAAGAGAAAAAAAATAACTTATCATTGATAGCAAACAGCAGCAAAATGCAAAGTTTTCCAAGGAATTAGAAAGGGAAGTGAAGGAGAAAGGATTTTTTTAAAAAGCTGTGGCTAATCTTCCAAGCAAGTGGAAAATATGCTTTATATAGTTTTGTCTATACATCTTCCTCAAAGTGGAGTTAAAATTTTACGAGAATTACAGCTTTTGCACTAAACAGTGTGTCAAAATTTAAGAAACATCACTTTTATTTTGTGGAAAAATTATAATCCATTAAGTATTCTCATGATTTTTTTTTTTTTTCAATTTGTAACCTGAGTTGTACATTAGTTTTTTACAAAAACCCTGCAGCAGATGCTCAGAGACAACATAATTGTTTATATCTTTTCTCTGATTGGTGAATCTATGTGGTACAGTATGTTGTCTCTGAACAAGTATTGTTCAAGTTAGTCACATACGTGTTAGCATAAGTTCACACAGGAAATGTGACCTTCATTACGTCCCATCACTTCACCGTACACCCTCATGCAGTAATGAATCAAGACACGGTAGACTTTGGTAAGACTGTGGAAAACTGGGATAGTTCTAGATATAGGTCAAAAGCAATGAGATAGAATTGAGTATGTCCGCACTTCACTTCCACCTCTAAATATATTTCATTTCCTGCCTCTCTCTCTCCTCCAGGCCTCAGTAACATCATTGGGATCATTGTTTATATCTCAGCAAACTCTGGTGATCCTGGTCAAAGCGACAGCAAGAAGTCTTACTCCTACGGCTGGTCATTCTACTTCGGGGCCCTTTCCTTCATCATGGCAGAAATGGTGGGCGTTCTGGCTGTGCACATGTTCATCGAGAAGCACCGCAAGCTGCGAGCCAAGTCCCGTACCGAGCTCATAAAAAAGTCTGCCTTCAGTCGCATTCCTTCCTACCGCTACCGCTTCCGGCGCCGTTCCAGTGTACGCTCCTCTGAGGCCCCCAGCCGCGATGCTTCACCACTGGGGAAAGGTGGCTACACAGGCCCCGCCGCCTCCGAGATGCCCATGTACACGCTAAACCCACGAGAGGCGGGCAACGCTGGCTCCAAACCAGGTGGTATGGGTGGGCTGCTCAATTCAGAGAGGGAGTTTCTGCAGAGCAGCACGCTCACTAAAGACTACAGCAAGGACCCCAACCGCAGGACCACACCCGTCTGAGAGGTTCTGGCTGTAGATATCGCCTAATCGGAATATCAAAGAAGAGGAGGATGAGAAATGGAGGGGGAATGGAAGAAGATGGAGGATATGCAGGGTGACGGGGAGGGAAAGGGTTTGATAAACTATGACAATGAACTGTGAACTTTTAGCCTTTGAACTGTGAATCCTGAGCCCTGTGAGAGTTTCAGTATGTGTAGCAGGGTTGATGGAGAAGTTGTTCCCAACTCCACTTCACCAAATATCACTGTAGTTATATCAGCTGATCATAAATTGACTTTCTGACATTTTCATAGAGCCGGAGGCAGGACCGATGATGCAAGTGGTTTCTCGTTAGGAGCAACTTCTCCTTAAGAAAAAGTGAAAATAATGTGAATTTGAGGAGAAGAAGAAAGAGGTGACAGACTAGGTGTGATCTTTAATCTTTTGACTTCTTTCCTCCTGATCTTTTGGATAGCAGAGTTGGATCAATGAAGGGAGCAGCCTTAGAGCTCCAAGCTGACTCTCTGATTACGATACTATTTAAAAGCGAGGAAGTTAACACCTTGACGTAGGGATTAATTCATTTTCAGTTCAGCTGGTTCCAGAACAGCTTGTCCGTTTATGGCAACACCTTTGTGGCACTAATCATTATTTTTCTATACATACTGTAAATATAATGCTTTCATATTGATTGATTTTATCATAGAAACTCACCTCGTGACTCTCTGAACTGAAACTGAAGCTCGTTCCTAGCAATATTTAACCCCCAACTCTCTGATCCCAGGTCAGTTAAACCTGCGTAGCTGTCCGTACACTGACCCAGATCAGCTGTTGGAGGCTGAATAGAAAACTAATGAATCTCTTTTAGATGGTAGCGTTTGATCCATTGGTGCTTCCTTTTACTTGGGTTTTTCTGCCACTTTTTGATTTTTGTTTTTTTAACCTAAAACTTGAGATGATCAGATATTTGTCTGCCTGTCTGTTTGCCTTCACAAATCACCTTTCGCCTTCCATGTTATTCTGTGTAGCCCCATGCCTCACCTCACTTGCACCCTCTGCACATCTTCAAACGTCCTACCACCCTGTCTTTTCTCTGCTTGAAAAGAGACTAGATTTAGTACCCGTCTTCCTTTTTGGTGTCGCTCGTAGACCAGTTAGGTTTCTCTGGAGGTTACTGGTTCAGGGTATGTATGGTGAGGAGGAGGAGACCGCTGAGCTGTGATTATGCTTTAAGGCAGTGCCAAAAAGACAATTTTTTAACAAACGAGATTGACTTTTCCCGTTTTCCCACTACCTCTTGGTTAACATCTTTCAAATAAATATAACATAAAGTTGTCTTTACTTGCCTGATCAACTGTTTTAACTTTCAACTGAAGAAATAAACAGTGAGAAAATGCTTATTTCAGTCCAAGAACACATCTCTCCGATGGAATAGCTGTTTGTACGTAGCACCCAACTTCAGAGACAGGCAGAAAAATAGATCCGCAGGAAATCTCTGCAGTATTCAAAACGTTTTTTAATAGTTTATTTAAACTGTTGCTCTTTATGTCTGCATCACACATATGTCTACATCAGGATAAACACACACATATACATATGAGCTGAAACATATCTTTCCACACGTCTCCCAGCAGTTTATTCTTCCATTAATACACAGTTTATACTATGAAATTCCCATTTAATTATCCCTTTTCCACAAATGTGGGATGCAGAGTAAAATGTAAATAAAATATGTTGTCTTTATATGATTAAATCAATACATTCTGTTATTATTTACATTATTCACTGCATCTGAACTTTCATTTTTTTGAAATAGGGTTGTAGATTTGGCACATAGAGGTTTGGGGTTTATTTTGTTTGTTTGTTTTTGATAATTCAACATTTTGCTGTGATATTTTAGAAAAATAGAAGTGTTTTTGTTCAAGAAATGAACCAGCGGTCCTTGCTATATCAGCAGCTGTGAAATGATTGTGTTTCTAGAGATTTAATTATGCTGGCAAACTAATACAAAAGTGTATGTGCAACAGAGGTTTATTATACCAACGATTTATCAGAGTTTTTGTAAAATTATAAAAGTATTCCCACCAGTTTGTAATTAGTTTTTATCATTATCCCTTTGAACAATGGGCAAAATTATAAATGGTGCATTTCTGTGGTTTGCTAATCTAAATCTAGAGACAATATTGTCTGCATCAAGAGATAAAATGCTGAAGATGTGCACACAAGAGGAGGGGTTGTGCTGAAATGAGAAGAAGCCATACAAACACAGAGGGGAGAAGCTATTAGAGACATTAGAAGAAGTTTCACAGCATCTTTTTATTCACCTTTTCTCTGTAACTGTGATGAATAAGTGAAACTCAAAGAGGAAAAACCCATTTTTACTCCTGACCTCCCAAAGCCATCATTGCACTGTTTTGTACAAACTAAACGTGGAAAACCACCTAGCTGATACCTCCACGCCCCATCCTGACAGTCATTACCGTGATAATAAAAGACGTTCGAAACCTTAGTCGCACTGTTTAATTTATGATGCTGCTGTTTTATCTCCTGTCTTTATGCCATAAAGGGAACATAAAGGGACAAGCGTGCATCATGACAGACTCGCTCGTGCTGCCCTCCATATATAAATATTAATTTTGCAAACTAACTACGACATCAGCCGCTGTCATGGGCTGTTCCAGAGAAATGGGGGGAGAAAAAAAAAACACTTTTTCTCCAAGCAAGGGCTTTGAATTTTTAAAGGACAGGAGCACACAAGGGCTTTTTATGCTCAGCACTGCAGCAATGTCGTTTTAAGGGTGTAAATGTTGGAAGGGTGGGACTGGAAGGCAAAGTACATTTGCACAGAAACAACTGTTTTAAACCAGCTGAATTGCTAACCAATAATATAACACGCTTCGTGCAAAGGAGAGGCAGAGAAAACTGGAAGGCTGTGCTTTTCCTTTCAGCCTCTTTTTTTGTCTACTTTAGGCTAAATGAGGTAATTAGAGATGAATATTGCCTTAAGCAAAGTAAGGATAACTAACAATCATTTAAGTTGCTTAGGAGTCAAACTTATATTAGCAAACTAAGTACGCATACTCAGTGCCAAATATTACTCAAAATGTTTTCCGTGCGTCATGACCTCCAGGTTAGCCGTAGATTGTAGGTTCGCTGCTGTACGTACTCTTGTGTGTAGGATTTACAGATTCAGCAGTAGTAGCTATGTAGCTCGGCACTATCAGGGGCCCCCTTCAAGTCCTGAGGGTCTGGTAGGCGTCAAAGTTCAGAACTGCCATCCATGAGCCATGTCAGCATTGACCATCCAAACCATGCATGCCATATCCATACGCTTCCAGTGCTTACCTACATACGCTCTGTTTCAGGCCTCAAACAGCACCCTAATCTCTATACCCCATAGGGATACTCGACTGGTACATTAAAGACGCCTTACAACTGTGCGTGGGCCCCCTAAGCCTGAGCTGTATTGATGTTTACTCCTATAGAGTGCAGGGTGCTTTTTGAGCCTGTCTGTCTTTTCTTACCACCATAAAGCTTTGATACTCTGATATCAACAAATAATTGTATTATTAGTAATATATATATATATATATTCTAAAGGTGCCACTGTGCAGAGGATGAGAAACTCTGTCACATATTATACTTATTAATGTATTCAATGGGGCAGGGGATCGATCGCAGGGAGCAGAGTTGGGAAGCCGGAGTCGTAGTCTTTCTAATATGTTATTCTAGTTGCGTTTTCTACTTTGATGTGGTTGTGAGGTCGTGTTGTCTTGATCACACGGGAAGCATCTGACAGGAGGATCATTCGGACGATCTCTCATGGACATAAACTTCACCTCACTGGTGCCACAGAGGCCACATTTGCCAGCAAGGATACTCAGCACTATACATGCAGTCCAAGTCCCCACACCTAAAAGTTGCTATACTTCTGAGGACTTCAATCATTGTCCGGTGAAATATAGTTGATTGCAGCGAAAATATTCCCTTTGTCAAGCTTGAAAATGTATTTTTGTTAAGGTTAATATTAGGAAGATGCGCCTTAGGTTAAAAAAAAAATAACCTGAAGAAAGGATTCTCTTAATTCCAGCTAGCTTGGTTTGGATTATTAGTCCTCATTAGTATAGAAACACAAGCACACAATAAAAAACACATGAATGGCCACAAGTACACATACAACACAGTCTGTGCATGCACAGAAACCCACACCAAGACTGCACACAATCACAGCTTCAGCTTTGCCCAGTACGGTGCAAGGAAGAGTTGTCCTGTTCTGAGAAAAAAAAAAAAAAAAATCACTGTGTCATGTTTAGTGTTTCTTTGGGAGGAAAAAAAAATTCAAAACAAAGCAGCTGCTTCTGATGTGTCACTGTTGCGCAGATGCTCTGTGGAACTTCAAGGATACTGAGCCAGCTAATCAAACATGGACATCCAGAAGAACTGAAATGTGAATCTGATGGGAAAGTTTGGAGACAAAGACTTGCTATAAGCACTCTACAATTTGCACTCACGACCAACACACACATACACTAACACGATTAAGGTTACTGTGTGAGGAGGGCTTACAGGGGGAGGTATGTGCCTGCATGTTTGTGTGTGTTTGTGTGCGTGTGTTTGTGTTTGTACGTGTGAAGTTCGCCTCTCCTCACCCATGCACTTAGTGCCTGCCTGTCCTGCCTTCAGACAGCTCCAAGATCAGCCATCATGGGGCTTCCATGATAACCTCCTCTGCAAATCCCAACACGTGGGATCGGTTTTAGAGCTAACCCCCCCAATCATTCCTCAGCAAACACAGCCATAAAAGCTAATAGGACTGTTTTGGATTCAGTGGGTTTTGCCCCGATTAATATTTTATTTACCAGGTCTGATTGGACCGTTTAGTCTTTGCAAAGCTGCTGTTCATATCTGACTTTGTTTTCTTGGATGAGGCGGAAATAGGGTTGACAGAGAGGGTTTAGCAGGATAGACAATAATCTATGTCCATGGGTACACCTGATGTGTCAGATTGACCCAGAGTTGCTTGCTGTTTCTCTAAAATTTACAACAAGCCACAAAAGATTTCTTATCACAAATAATTTGAGAGGTCGTCCCACTTGTTGTACAATTAAATATTCTTTATATTGTGAATAATATACACAGAGATTTGAGATATGAAAACAGCTGCTTTGAGTTCCCTAAACAGAATAAGGTACATGTAGTAGCCATTTTCAAGTATTATTCTGGCCATGGTGCCTGTAATTTTACTTTTCTGTTTTTTTCTGCCAACTTTCAGCCCTTTAAATGAGCCGTTTTGTATGTGTCTTGTGTTTCACATGCACCATTTCAACCTGCATTTAGACGGTGATGTAGTCCAGCAAAGTCCAGAATGGTGGGATGCTTAACCGAGCTTTGAGAGGGTTCGATACTGAGATACTAAGTGACAAATGCTTTTATTGATTTTCACAAATGAAATCGCAGGGTAATTCCTATAATGCACAATACAATGTACTTGGATTGCAATTAATATCCTTAAACGAGTCAAATTCTCGATATCTGTGCCCCAAATGATTTAAACTGTCCTTCACTTTTTATTGAGTAGTGTTGTGTATTGTGGACTCAGTGCTAGTAGCCATATTTAAAACAATTAAATCAACAAAAAGAACACTTCAGCCATGCCAGCAATACAACATTAAGAGCCCCTATTCACATTGTGGGGTTCATAATGTATATTTTAGAGGTTAATTAGAAGAGGTTTAAAGGCTTTACTGTAAAAAAAAACAAACAAACATATTTTCATATATTATGTATTCCTGCAGAAACTTTAATCCCTTTCTGAGTGTAGCATTTAGCCCCCCTCATAAAAGCATTAATTTATCAGCTGATTGGTCAAAATTGACAGTGAGGCAGCTGTTTATTATTTCTTTGTGGTAAACCAAAGTAGTGACTAGCAGGCATTATGCAAATGTGTTTCGTGGTGTAGATAAGTAAGGATCTCTCACATGCAGAAAAAGCTGATATATGAAAGGAAATTTCAAAACCTGCAAATGACAGTCAGTTACTCTGAACATTGGTCCACGATGAGCATTAATATCAGTGGTGATCCTGTTTAGTGCCATCATCAGATTAAATTTATTTTTTCCTGTATTTTTCTTTTAGCAACTCTTTAAAGGGGTGCCAGCTTGATTTTAGACTCTTCAGCTGTTTGCACACATGAACATGGTGTGTTTTTGTATGTTCTCATAATAAGAAAACTAATAATTGGGCCTGGCTAAAGCACACAGGAAGAAAGATATCCTGCTTAAAGTTGGTGGCAGAAATCTAAGAGTTTTTGCACCTCTTAGCGATGAAGACGTCTTTTTTTTGTGGCAGTATTTACACATGTACATGTATAAATAAAATCAACAAACAAGTAGAAAGTGACTCCCACACTATAAAGCATCAGCTGTTATCATTACCCATATTCTGAGAGATATCAGCCATATTCTTACATGAACTTACATGGAATTTCTTTCCAAGTTTCTTGAATATTTCAGGGCTACAGTCCATACGTGAAAACCCACTTTTGTCTCTTATTTACAACAAATAAAAGACCATTAAATTTCAGTATTTTAGTGGCAAATGACTGTAACCTGACTTTGTCCATTTCAAACTGACCTGAGGACTGTTAGAAACAAGCACCAGAGCAAACTCAGGAGAAAAGTCAGTAACATTTCTATTTATTAGTTGGTTTATTTCTCTGTCTTTGCATTTATTCAGAAACAAGTCTGAGAATGCTACAAAAATAAACTAATGATCCCAAAAAATATATAACAAGATACATTGCGTGTGTAGCATTTGCCTGGTTTAAAAAAAAGAGAGAAGAAGAAGAAGAAGCATAAAGCTTTTTTCCAGGAAATGTGTCTGGCAGGCATTGTAGCAGTTGGCTTGGAGATGAAACAGTTCTGGTAGAGATGAGGATGATAAATAGGAACCAGCTGTTACTCTGTGTGTCTTTAAGGGTCACACTGGGGATTGTGTTTCCCTGCGGCAGTGATGAAAGTGAAAAATGAAAGCCTCGAGTCAAATGTGCAGCTGGAACCTCAAGTAGCATTTTGAAAAAAAAAAAAAAAGAGAGAGAAAAAAAATCCTCCCAAAATGGGGGTGGAAGTTTCAAAACATGCAGCTAAAAGTGTTGTTATGGGTGACAAGCGTAAATGTTGATGATGTTGGCGACTTTTTATCCTGCTCCATACCTCTGAGCCCCATCATGAGATACATAGTCCTCTACAAACACACACATATATATATACATACACACATGCATGCAGAAACATGCTGGCACTCACAATTTGTCTTTCTACACACAGGAACACTGATGGCATAACAGCTCACACACATACAGACACACACATAGCTGCCAGCCAGTTTCACTGTAAACTTTATAATGTAAACCTCCAACTAACAGCAGTCTGACATGGACACATGCTGTGAATAAAAGCACACTTTTACTTACATGATATAAATATGATTACCTATATGAAGAATATTATATACAGTATAATAATTAGAAAATAAAGAATCACCTTTTCAAAGCATCTGTGGTGAGTTTGTTTTGTGTTGAAATGTTTGTTGGTACACTATATTACCAAATGTATTTGCTCACCCATCCAAATCATTGGAATCAGGTGTTTCAATCACTTCTGTGGCCACAGGTGTATAAAATGAAGCATCTAGGCATACGGACTGTTTTTTCAAACATTTGTGAAAGAATGGGTCGCTCTCAGGAGCTCAGTGAATTCCAGCGTGGAACGGTGATAGGATGCCACCTGTGCAACAAATCCTGTTGTGAAATTTCCTCACTCCTAAATATTCAACAGTCAACTGTCAGCTGTAATATAAGAAAATAGAAGTGTTTTGGAACGACAGCAACCAAGCCATGAAGTGGTAGGCCACGTAAACTGACGGAGCAGGGTCAGCGAACGCTGAAGCGCATAGTGGAAAGAGGCCACCAACTTTCTGCAGACTCAATCACTACATGCCTTCAAACTTCATGTGGTCTTCAGATCAGCTCAAGAACAGTGTGCAGAGAGCTTCATGGAATGGGTTTCAAGCAGCTGCATCCATCTATACATCACCAAGTGCAATGCAAAGCGTGGGATGCAGTGGTGTAAAGCAGCTGTTACTGGACTCTAGAGCAGAAGAGCAGGGTTATTATAGTTCACTAAAACTAAGACTAAAACTAAAAGTAGCAGTGAAAAAATAATTTAGTTAACTGAAATAAAAATAAAAATTAAGAAAGAAACTAAAACGAAAAAGAATATACAAAGAACAATGCAAAACTAACTAAAACTAAACTGAATTGTTGATAAATTCAGCTTAGTTTTTGTTGTCATTTCGTTTTCTTCCTTGATTAGACGTGAGATGCCTGTCCTGTGGCAGCTCTTCCACTTTTCCTCCAGAGGGTGGCAGTATACCGGCTATAATCTGCAGCACCTGAACTAGAAGAAAGTGCTTGGCAGACAAAAATGGCTAAAGTCGCAAGCAGGTCAAAAATGCCACAGCATTTTCAAGTATTCTCAAATACTATTCGATTATTGATAGTATTTAGTATAAACCATGGGAGTATTTAGAGTATGACCCAGTAATTGATAAGAGTAAGTGTATTGTGATGAAGACTGATGGGAACTGTGGAATGCAACTAAAAGGGAAAAATCCGACAAATTTGAAAGTTCATTTGCGAAATTCTCACAGAGACGCTCATGAAAAGTTCACGGTTACGCTGAAGATATGTGGTGAGAGCTGTATGTGGGCTGATTTTATAGCTTGGCTGTTTGGATAAGGGCCTGTTAAATGTTGAAACAAAAGTTGGATTTACATTCAAATAATTTGAATAATTGTGGTTCAGGAATTGAAATAAGAGGATTTGATAATCCATATTTTGTGTCACACATTCTTCCATACTTTTCAACATCTACATTTCAAGACTTTCTCTTAATACCTGAAAAAACTAAGACTAAGACTAAAACTAAATAAAAACTAAACTGAATCTAGTCAATTCCTCAAGATAAAAACTCAACTAAAACTACTAAATCATTTGTTGAACTAACTAAAACTAAACTGAAATAATAAAAAAAAGGAAACTGAAAACTAAATAAAAATACAAACTAATGAAAATTTCAAAACTATAATAACCTTGCAGTGGCAGCATTCTCTGGGGTGACAAATTGCGCTTCTCCATCTGGCAGTCTGATGGACGAGTCTGGGTTCAGGGGTTTCCAGGAGACCGGTACTTGTCTGACTGCATTATGCCAAGTGTAACGTTTGGTGGAGGGGGGATTATGGTGTGGGGTTGTTTTTCAGGAGCTGTACTTGGCCGCTTAGTTCCAGTGAAAGGAACTCTGAATGCTTTAGCATACCACATTCTGGATAATTCCATGCTCCCAACTTTGTAGGACCAGTTTGGAGCTGGCCCCTTCCTCTTCCAACATGACTGCACTAGTGCACAAAGCATGTCCATAAAGACATGGATGGCAGTGTCTGGTGTGGATGAACTTGACCAGCCTGCACTGAGTCCCGACCTCAACCCGATAGAATGGAATGAATTAGAGTGGAGACTGAGAGCCAGGCCTTCTCGTCCAACATCAGTCAACATGTCACTTAAGTTCATATGTGAATCAAGGCAGGTGAGCGAATACTTTTGGCAATATAGTGCATGTAGAACAGGACCAGGGTGAAACCTACATTGCTCATCCTGAATCCAAGATTTGACAATGCGATGGACAGGGAGTCCCACGGGGAATGCTTTGGGGGTACCAGACCTCCTGATAAGGGCTGCTTGGTCCATGTGTGACTGATGTCAGACCTTAGTCCAGAGTAAGTTGGATTTGTTTCAGGGCTGTCCTTTGCCATCTATCCTGTTCATTACTTTTATGGAGAGAATTCTGAGGCACAGCCAGGCTGTTGAAGAGGTTTGGTTTAGAGGATTCAGGACTGGGTCTTTGCCTTTTGCAGAGGATGTGGTCCTGTTTGCTTCATTGGGCCATGATCCTCAGTGTGACGTGAACACCAGCACATCCGAGATCCGCAAGATCAGGGTGGAGTGTCCTCTGGGTTGGGAATGAGATCCTGCCCAAAATGAAGGAGTTCAAGTGTCTCTCAGCCTTGTTCAAAGAATGGAAGAAAGGAACAAGAGATGGACAGGTAGATCAGTGCAGCATCCGAAATGATGCAGGCTCTTCATCAGTCTGTCTCCTTAGCGCCATTCTACGTCCCTACCATCGCCTATGATCACACACTGTGTGTAGTGACTGAAAGAACAAGATCACAGATACAAGCGGCCAAAATGAGTTTCCTCTGCGGGTCATGTGGGCTCTCCCTTAGAGATAGGATGAGAAACTCGGTCATCCGGAGGGGGTCAGAGTAAAGCAGCTGCTCCTTAGAGAGGAGCCAGATGAGGTTGCTCAGGCATCTAGTCGGGATGCCTCTTAGGACCCAGGACATGCTGGAGGTCTAAGTCTCTCAGCAGGCCTCAAAACGCCTCAGGATTCCCTCCAGATGAGCTGGAAGATGGATGGATGGATGGATGGATGGATGGATGGATGGATGGATGGATGGATGGATGGATGGATGGATGGATGGATGGATGGATGGATGGATGGATGGATGGATGGATGGATGGATGGATGGATACTGGAACATATGTGTTTCCGTGCTGCTTTGCCGGAAATGCACCAACTTAAACTTAAACTCATACAGCAAAGTACAGTACACACACTCCTCTGGTCCTGCCCACATAAAGAGACACATGAGATGCATATCAGCTGTGCTGTGTCAACTGTTCTGAATTAACTGTCTGATAGATAAAAACCTCTGCTTATCTCCACAGCCACCACACAGATGTCCGAGCGATGTGGAGGGCAGGAGGAAGATGAGAGCTGAGAGAGGAAATGGGGAAAGACAGTATATAAGAGAGAAAAAGTTAATGAGGTGACTGGAGGATGTTTTGAATCTGAGGTGTTTGAAGGTGAAAAACAAAGAGAAGCTCCTAGAAGACTGTCTGTATGACATATACTGTTTGTAGATGTGCTTCCTTTCCAACAGACCCTACAGCTGGATGAGACCGGAGCTGCTTTCCTTCCAAGAAAGAGGTGTGAATGTAGACACAAATGTCCCAGTAGACATTAAAGGCTGAATATGGAACATTTTTATTAAAAGCTGTAAGTTTTTTGGTTTTTGTTTTGTTTTTTTAAATACCCCCATGAGTCGTTTGGAGGGGTGCAGAATGAAAGTACAACATTTCTGAAAAAAATTATATTTAGCCTGAAAATAAATATAAAATAAATCTTTACGAGTTTGACAATGACATTATGTTTAAGTCTATGAGCCAATACACGCCGCCATTGTGGGTTGCCAAATAGAATCTCTGTGTGGCAACAGTATGTTGGGCACAGTTAGGCTGGTACAGGGGGAAACAGTGCAAGTCAAGCAGCTGCTTCAGAGCCCTGGAGATATTGTTATCCATCTCTGAAGAGGAGTGACCTGAGAAGAGCAAAAACTGGAGTAAATTTAAGTGAAGACTACACTAGATGGACCCACATAAACATTTTCCATGGCATCAAAACGTGGAAATGGCGACTTTCCTCCTGGATCGTAAGCTAACTTGTTTGCTAAAGTGGCTAACGTTAGCTGTTAGTGATAAACTCCTCTGCATTACTTGTTGGACATGCTGCAGACTGTTGGTCACTTGTCATATCAGCAGTGAACCTGCAACCCAGGCCGTTGCAACAACAACCTAGACACACGTATGTCACTGTTCTGTCCTTATTCCATATTCAGCCTTTAAGGACACATCAGTGTCTCTCCCTTACTGAACATTCGCCAAAGCTTCATAACCAATGTCAGAACAAGTGAGAACCCTGAACCTTGTTCCTACCTGGAAGTGACGACAACTTTGTTCTTCCCTTAATTGCTGGGTTGGGTTTAAAAGATTCCCACTTTTACCTTTGTCTCCTCTCACATTTATAGACATTTGCAACATAATGAACACCTTTTGTGGAAATATTGTTCTAAAAGTGTTTGCTTTATTCTCAAAAAGCAGCTTGCATGAACTTGTAGTTTCAGGCATCAACTTGGCCTTGTAACCATCATCCAGCTCCGCCATTCTCCCAAAGTCTCATTCGCTCCCAACTCTCTGGGATAGAAACACACACACACCTGCTTGTCTCCAGAGCATTTCTTCATGATGTCAAATATTCAGGGATGTTCCTGGCTTTGAATGAATGGTATAATTACGTCCTGGGAATGAGGAAGTGCCGGCTTGCTGGATGGTTTAACGTGTCAGAAGGAAGACTTTGGGCTAGGTGTGAGGAAAAATAATACTTCACATGACAAACCTTTTTATATGGATGGTTCTTTGACACTAATTGACATTGTATTGTTTGGAAAAATGTGAACAAAATTAAAAGAATGAAGTATTGTTACTGAATAACTAGGATGAATAAAGTATCTTTCATTTATTTATGGACCAACAAATCCTAACTTGAGCTCAATTCAATACAGCATAGAGCTAATCTATAGAGTGCCTTAGAAATTATATATGGAGGAGCCCTACATTTTGAGTGACTGTGGAGAAATGTGTGCTTTGATGTTGGGCTTACATATTGCATATATACCCTGGTTAATTTCTGATCCGATACATATCATCTGAATATAATGTAATAGACGGGCAGCAGGAATTTGCCATACAAGAGGGAAGATTTCAGCTGAGAGCTCAGATTCACTTTATTAATATTCATAACAGTGACATCACAGATGGAGTGCCTCGTTGTCGTTATAGAGATTAAAGTGGATGATGGGATTATGGGAGAGTCTCATTGCCACTCTGGGATTGGCTGTTCTGCTTTTGTTCCTCTTAAATGCCTCTATATGTGCCATTTCCTCACTCAATCTCTCAAGTCGTTCGTCCGTTCTGCTTCGCAGAGATATTGTGGGCATCGCCCACATTTCATCATCACCTCCAACCCTCTCTTTTCACCCTGGCACTCACTGCTGTTCCTCTTTACCATTATCTTCTCAGCCACTTTTCCATCTGCCACATTGTTCTGTTTTTAAACCCCTCCCTCCCATCAAGCAGTATGCTACTGTAGTAATTGCTTTCTTCAGCTCCATTGGCCCAATAAGAGGAAATGTCCCTCTATGCTAATAGCCCATAAAAGACACAGCACATTCCCAGCAGGAAACACACATCAAGATTATCTTATAGGGATTGGTTGAAACAGTTATGTCATACATCTTCAAGGTCTAAAAATAAAACAAGAATCTTTATTTATCCCAGATTAAGATAAGTATATGATTACATTGCAATATTTTTCAGTGAGTAATGCAATTATTAAACCAAGGCCTCATCTCAAACTTCCTAATGTGCAACATGTCGGCTTTATGCCTAAAATCACTGTTATCTCATTTCATAGTATCTTCAAACCTTCTCATAAACCTTGGTAACAATTAACTCACACAACAGTGAATAAAACATGTACTCACCGGCTACTTTGTTAGGTACACTTGTTCAATTGCTCATTAAGACAAATAGCTAATGGCAGCAACTAAATGTAAACATGAACAACCTGATTAAGAAGTTAAAAACAAGCACTGAAGCAGCAGCTGTCTGGATGAAAATGCCTTGTTGATGTCAGAGGTTACAGGAAAATGAGCAGGATGGTTGGAGATGATGGAAACACAGAAGTAACTAAAATAAACACTAGTTCCAGCCAAGGCATGCAGAATACTATCTCTGATCACACTATACATCCAACCTAGAAGCAGATGCAGCAGAAGACCACACTGGGTGTCACTGTTGTCAGCTAAGAACAGAAAAGTGAAGCTGCAGTTTGCACAGCTTCTCTAAAACTGGACAAAAGAAGATTAGAAAAGCTGTAACATTCAGATGGTAGGGTCAGAATTTGGTGTACACAACATGAAACCATAAATCTATCCTGCTTTGTATCAGTGATTCAGACTGTTGGTGGTGCACGTTTGGACCAACTGAGCTTAATTTACTGTAGATACCACAGCCTACATGAGTATTGTTACTGAACCTTTATGACCACGATATACTCATCTTCTGATGTCTACTTCCGGGATAATGCACCATGTCACAAAGTTGAATTATCTTCCACTGTTTTTTGTTTTTGTTTTAAGAACATGACAATCGGTTCAATGTACTCCAATGACCTTGACAGAGCTCCATCCAACAGAGCAGCTTTGGGATGTGGTGGAATGGGAGATTCACACACTGTAAAAACAGATCAGTTGACCCAACTTAACCAAATAAAGTCATCTTGTTTCTTTGACTGAGTTAAGTTGAGTCAACTTATAGATAAGTTTATTCTACTTCAAAACAAAAGTTATTCTAACATGCAGTCTACTGACTGAACTTTCTGTATCAAGTAAGTTGAACTTGAACATATTATCTGAGATATATTTAAGAGATGTTGGTAGAATTTCTTGTAGAAAGTTCCATCAACAGTGAATCAAGTTTGCCCAACACTAAACGCGTAATTGATGCAACTTGCGATTTATTGATACAGCTTTATTCATCAAGTAATCTGGACTGGAAAACATTACTCAAAGGAACTTTTTCAAAGATACTCAGAGAATGCAACAGAGCAGATAGAACAGTAATATCAATAGTAGGGCACGTTGGTTTCATCTCAGATGTCATTGTATCTCTCATTTATGGTGGGGAGTCTTTCTCCGTACTGTCACACTCATGTTGCAACCTTAGCACCAAACTGAACAGAATTTTTTTAAGAACTTTCTCTGAATGTGAACGTAACAAAGGCAGTTACCCATAACTCAAATTTATAGGATAGCTATCATAAAAGGTTCATTTCCTGTTGAATTTGCTTTTCCCATGAGCCTTTGTGGTCCCGATCCTGAGTTTTGAAAATAGCCCTGCCCCCTTTGTTGTTCATGCATGCTAAAGCAAAGACTGTAAAAAAAAATGGATGTTGTATCCGGTTACGTCTGAAGAGCTGAAAGTGAAGCCAGTTGGGCATGTCCCACCGTCGCCATCTTCCCGTGTCACGTGTGTCGTCACTCATGGAAAATACTAAAATCGACAAAGCACAGCCTCAGGGCAAATGATTGAGTGCCAATGTACTCTGGGCCAAATGCTGACCGAGCTAACTCGAAACTAACAGGAGCTGACAACGATTAGCCTCCTAAGTGGTGGGCTAAAGTGGTAAGGCATGTTTGGACTTGCTGTTAGATGGCTAAAAACCACCATTTTGTTATTCTGCTGCAGACTGAGACCTTACCAAGAGCAAACAAAGAGCTAACTGTTAGCCACCGGCTGAGGTAGCTATCCAGTCTGCTGCATGTCAATCAAAAGTCCACACCCCTAATTATATGTAATTTCAAGATTAAATGACATCTAAATGGATGAATTATTAAAAAAAAATCACTCCTTCCCAGTTGACATAAAGATAAACTTGACCTGTTGATTTTGTTTTTTTGAACCAGGCTGTAAACATGTATATTTCTGCTATAAAGTTGTCCTTTTCAACATGGGAGTCTATGAGGATATGCTCTGTTTTGGAGCCAATCCTTGGCGGATCAAGAAAGAACTACAATTTTTAAGCACTAGTTTTCCGGATTTCTGCATTGGTCTCACTGTTGGCCACCAGAGGTTGCCACTTGTGCTAAAGCTACAACAACTTAATAATTTACTTAATAAATAAGTCTTTCATATCAACTACAGATACTCTTTTTAGAGTGTTCTTAAAGTACTTGGACACCTCGGCTTGGATGTAATGTTACATACTCCACGAGAAGCAAGAACTTTGTTCTCGCCCGCAAGGCTGCAAGAACAAGAAAAAAGTTTGTTTTCGTCAAGTCATTTCATACTCCACAAGAAGCTCTGCGACCGGGCGCGTGCGTGGGGGTAGAGGGGGGGCGACGGTGTTCACCCAGTGATTATATATTTACAATAAACTTTGTCCGTGGTAGCACGGAGTTGCACACGCGGTGGTGTCCGTGAAATTTAATGTCATGTGTGTTGTTTACATTTTCGTACTTTCTCACCACCTCAATCGGCTGTTTACTAAAACGATCCGTACAACGTCGCATCTGCAGAAATGCGGAGGTGACAACTCTCTGCTTCAAGTGTCTCCGTGTTAACCCCGCCTGCCCTAAATGTCCGACGAATCACACAATACTTCTCGGAGTTCCCCGAGAAGAAAATTCTGCTTGGCCGAGGGGTCGAGAACAAGCCGCAAGCCGTCCTCAATCAGGTCCGCGTGAACAAAATGACGTCATTTTGTTCTCGTGGCCCGGAGAACAAGAAGAAAGTTCTCGCTTTTCGCAGAGTATGTAACCGCCTTTATCTTACTTCGTTGTAATGGACAATGAGCTCTCTCAACTTGATAACAATAGTCCCTCTGACTAAATGCCGGAATCCATTTTTAGAGTGCATCATAGATGTGCAGCCGACAGTGTGATACTATCATGTCAATATGGAGCAAAATCTCTGAAGAATGTCTCAAACACCTTGTTGAATCTATGGCACAATGAATTAAGACAGTTCTGAAGGCAGCACACTGTCCAACCTCGTACGAGCAAGTTGGACCATCTGGTGAGTGTATGTTACAATCTTAAATGTATCTGTTTCAACTAAATCTTTTAAATTCCCCTTGCAGCTTTGTGGGGTTTCACAAAGACAATCCTGATTAATGTCAGTTAAGGAAACATTTGGCCTTAACTGACTTTTTTTTTTTTTTACTTAGTCATTTCTGATGGCACAAGAGGAAAAGTCAGGGAATCAGCATCAAGAGTTACACGTCTGCACCAATTTTCTCCACAAAAGCTCATACAACTTGGTCTGATTCTAAGTGCCAGACAAATGACACTTACATCCTGAGTGCCATGCTTCTAAAATGGCAAGAAACCAGTTGAAACCCCTTCCCTCCATGCTGTAGCATTTGCCAAGTATTCATGAATTGGCATTCAGTCTGAACTTGTAGACGCATGGCATCAGATCAGTGTCAGACTGCTTGGCCAAGTTTTGTGGAAAAGAGACACTTGTGCTCTCTGAGAAGAGAAAACTGTGAGTGGGGAGCACTCTGAGCCATCGCCACCAACAACGAGCACAGTCTCATATGTGCACACGTGTGAGTGCATTTGCGTGCCTTGAGTGGAGTAACACTATGAGCATCTAAGCATGAAGAGAGAAAAAAAAAAAAAGCCTTGGAGCTGTGAATGTTGCTCATGCGGAAAGACAAGAAGGAGAGTGAGAAGTGGAGGAAGGTGGGGAAAAGAAGGAGAAAATGTAGAAAACCAGACACAGCAGCATGTGTGGGATAATATGTTTGACACACCGCTTTTGGTCCCCAAATATATAAGGACCTTAGAGGGGAATATACCTCAGTACTTCTGAGGAAATGTTTTCAGCTTCATTCATTCATTCATTACACATTTCTGTACCACCTTTCCAGTTCAGGGTCACGGGGGTTGCTGGGGTCTATCAGGCGAGAGGCAGGGTACACCTTGTACAGGTCGCCAGTCTGTCGCAGGGCCAACACAGAGAGACAGACAACCATGCACACTCACATTCACACCTAGGGACAATTTAGAGTAACCAATTAACCTAAGCTGGAGTACCCGGAGAGAACGCACGCATACACAGGGAGAACATGCAAATTCCATACAGGAAGTGTTGGAATTGCTCGAACTAGCAACCTTCTTACTGTGAGGCTGGGGTGCTAACCACCACGCTACCGTGCAGTCCATGTTGGCTGTTCGCGTGACTGCCGCGTTTCGCTTAACAGCACCATGGCATACGCAGCAACTGGATATCAGCTGATGAAGACACCATAGCTGATTCAGCAGAAAAACTCAAGAGGTCATTATCATAAGAAGCAAGAGAAAGAAAGAGAGAAAGGTTGATAGCAAGAGATAAGATGAGAGACAACATCAGACTGACTCTGCAGTCCTATTACAAGATGTAAGTAATGAGACTTCATTTGGGGGCTACAAAGTGAGAAAGTCCACCAAAGTTCAGTAGTACTACAAATAAATAATCATTGAATAACCACATAAAAATTTAAACAACAATGATTAAATAGATGACCATAGGGAATTACTTAAAGGTATAGTCCGAAGTTCCCGCGTAAAAAATAAACTTAAGACTAGAGCAAGTGAAATCCGTCTCAAACCCGCCTTTGGGCCTCTACTCCCGTGCCGTGGTGCGTTTGAAAGCAACTCTCTCTCCCCCTGCCTGTAATTCACTCTTTTGCATGGTTTTGGTGTGTTAGGGACATTTCTGGGTGGAGATTTCTGTTTATATCAGCAGCCAATGACAGAGCTAAGAGCATGACGCTGTGTGGAAATAAGCTCATGATTGGAGCAGACGCCAGTCACTCCAACTCTCGAAGGAAAAAGAAAGAAAGAAAGGAAACACTGTGGATGCACCGAAGAAAAGGTAAGAGCTTCAGATAATGCACTTTGGAAAACCAGGTTAATAATAGTTTGGCTTGTAGCCGCTTCTGAGCTCTGAAGGAGAAGCTTGAAGTTGAACAGGCTAGCTAGAACGAGGCGGCCGTTAGCCTGAGAGGGAGGAGCGCTAAGTTTGAATACTGTTGTTTGCAAACAGAAACGCTGGAGGGACTTCGGACTCTACCTTTAATAGGTGATAATCCTCTATTTTAAACTTATGGTAGTACTAAACTCTATTGATATGTTTCATTGCCAGATATATTTAGTTTATTACCTCTGTAACCCAACATTACTCCATTTCAAAACCTGTCCTTCCAAAAAGTATTATTTTCTTTGTAACTGACTAATTTTTAAAGGTACAGTATGTAAGATTTACTGACATCTAGTGGTAAAGATGGGTATTTGAAAGAAAATATGTTTTCTTTCAAATGACTTCATATTCCAAGCACTGTTGTGAATGAATGGTGGCCGTTAGTGGCCAAAATTCTCCCAGACATAAAGATGTTTTCATCTGTGAGTGGATCCAGAGGTCTAAGGTGTACTATGACTGTACTATGAGGAACTATTTTTAATGTCTTTTCAGGTATTACTTATCCCAAACAGTCTCTAACTCCCATGAAACAAAGCTGGTACAGCAGTTTGAAAGTTCAGAGGGTTCTCACTTCACACATTGTTTTGTCCATTAGCAGGGACACCATATTAAAAATGGTGGAACAAATATGGCAGCCTCCATATGTGGACCGCCAGCAAGTAAATATAAATGACTCATTCTAAGAAAATAGACACATAACAGTTATTCTAGTGCAGTAATTACACATCAATAAAAACAAAGCTTTGAATTATATATCACTTTTTTCTGCCATTGAGCTTTGATTTTTTGACAGACTGTACCTTTAAAGTTTTCCTCTCTCAAATCAGTTCAGTGATAAAAGCTTCTTTTTCAGCTTAATTACTTAAAAATCCTCAAAATGGCATAAAATGTAAAAAAGAAAAAATAAGTGTTGCTTAAAATTGAAAGTTTAAATATTCAAGCCACAAAACAGAAGACAAATAATTCACAATTCATGGTTTTAAGATGGCTTGGTGCCCTGATAAAGCAGGTAAGAATAGTCAATGATTACATCACAATAATGGCAAAAACTGTAAAGTAACCATGTCTATCTGTATGAATTTAGTAAACTGCGATCTTTATTGAGGACTTCTTCCTTTAAAAATCATCTTTATTAAGTCATTATAGCAATCTGCACAACTTGAGAAGGCATTTGATTCCACAATAGTAAATGATGAACATTTTTTGAAGAGAAAATATCAGCAAATTTCCTGGAATTTACACCTGCAAAATGAAGACATGAGCCAAACACTATTGAGTTAGCTATTATTATGCAGATAGAAAGAAATGGAAACCATACCCATTGCAGTGCAATGTAAACATACGCAATGTGGTTCTTAGAGATTATATGCATTACTGCACTGTGTTTTACTAGAGTCAACATGGAGACTTTTCATTCTGTCAAGAAAAGAGAAAATTGCTGGCAAATTCACAAACAGTGGATTTAACTTATTGTATTTGAGTTTTGAGAGCGTTCCTAACAATTCTGATCTTCCAATAACACTTCCATTTCTGTCATTCATACGAGTTAATCTACGGTTTCCTCTCACTAAAAAGGTTTTTATAGTCACAAAGACTAAAAGATGTTCACATTTAAATATGTCAACCTGCATGCTATCCCACCACACACACACACACACACACATAAAACTGACGATGTAATTGTTTCCAAGCAGCTCTTTGATGGCTGAGTCACTGAACATATCCGGTATCATATCACGATAAGAAGAACATCAGTTTAAAGGCAGCAGCTGTTTCCTTTTTATCCTCTCCCTCTCTTTTTCCTTCTGCATCTCTCCATCCTCCCACTGCTTTCACAATGGTGCGCTAAGCCAGAGAAGATAGGGCAAATCCCTCCTCTGAGCAGAGCAGGCAGGAGGGAGAGAAACTGAGGAGGAAGAGGGCTGAGTGCAGAACACTCGTCTGCATCTGTCCTTTCCCTCCCTTCATTTATCTGAATCCAGCCAATCAGTTTGCAGTCAGTTGCAGCTAGCTTCTGACTGATGTGTGTTACAGTCCTGCTTCAGATGCTTTTTGTTTGCTCTCCTGTTTCATTTTGCATCTCAAAATGCACTTCATCATCTTTACCTCTGCTGTTAGTATGGCAACGAGGCGGCAATGAGCTCATTTAGATGGAAGAAAGAGATGGACACCGTTGTCATGACTATGCACTGAAGCTGTGGTCAGTTAGCTTAGCCTAGCATAGGGAGTGGAAACAGACTGTCTGGCTAACACATTCAAAGTTCATCAGAAAAGGGCTTTGGCTGCAAAGCAGATTGTGGAGATTCAAAGTTTTTCTTTCAAGAAAATCTGGCTCAATCAGTCCTCTTATCAACTTTCACTCAAGAAGTTGAGAATGTTCTTTAAATCAATTCATTTTCTGACGCTTATCCAGGGCCGGGTCATGAGGAAAACTTTGGGATGATGCATTCCCATGTCAGCAGTGAGATATAATCTTGCTTGTGATTCCTTGATCTGCCACAAGGACCCTGGAAGCTGTCTGACCAGTCCAAAAGTCATACCCAAACCAACTCAGCTGGCTCCTTTAGATATAGAGGAGCAGTACTCTACTCTGAGCTCCTCCCAGGTAGCTCGCTACCATGGATGAGAGATTGGAACATCGCTTGTCTGATTAATTAAGTCTCACCTTTTGGCTTCATGCCCTCTTTCCCACAACAGACCAGTACAACATTCAAATCTGATCTACTGCCTGCTCTGTTTTACCAACAAGAACAAACCAAGGGATACTTGAATTCTTACATTTGAGACACTCTCCAAACCTGGGGTGAGTATGCTTTCTGACATGAAGACCTGACCTGGCCTGACAGTATCAGACTTTGAGATGCTGCTTCATACTCAGCTGATAACTGTCTTACTGCCCGCTGGAGGTCTCCTCATGATCAGTGAAATGAAATGAGAAATACTTTATTAATCCCAGATGGATATTCAATGTAGTAGGAGTTGTTTTTTGTTTTTTTTTTTCCAACAATAAAACATGTTCCAGAGGCTGCCGGCTGCTGATAGGAATGATCTTCTATACCTTTCCATCACATAGTGGACCTGAAGAAGCCTCTCATTGAACACACTCTGTTGTTTCTTTGCGGTGTTGTGGAGAGGGTGTGAAGAATTCTCCATCATCTTCAGCAGCTTGTGCAACATTCTGTTTTGGAAAGGCCAATAAGTCCACATCATCAATTGGAGTCAATCAAGCCAACAGGGCAACATCAACTGCAAATAAGGTTTATTACCGGAAATGGTGAGGGTAGCTTTAGGAGGAGGAGGGGATGGATGGATGGATGGATGGATGGATGGATGGACAATCTGAACAATGATAATCAAGCAGTCCAAATTAATCTTTAGAATGTGGTTGTAAATAAATCACAGTAAAATGAACAGAAAAAATTTAAAAAATTACCAACCAAGACATCATGTAGGAGATGGTGGAATACAGATATCTGTGCTTTATAATAAAAATGACAGTACTGTTTTTATTATTGTTATTATTATTATTATTATTATTATTATTATTATTATTTATTTATAATTAAATTCAAATAAGAGATGAGCGCGTTTCTATCATGGCTATGTGGTCAGACGGTTCACTGTATGATACAGGTATGACAAGCAGCATTATAAATGGTACTTTGTCTCCCTCTAGTGGATTATTCAGATTACACACTAACAACTATAGTCGGAAATTATGTTGTAACTGAGCTGCATTCTTTTGTCAGAAACACTAAATCAAATTGTGGTAATTTAAAACTAAATGTGTCTTTCTGTGGCTCGACTGCTTTGGACTATGATTCCTGCTGGTATTCAAATGCAATTTAAAATGTAAATATTTATTCATGTAAACGTTAAGAAGAAATATGCCAGTCATGGTGGATATGTAATCTTTATTAGGTGTCAATGTGGTGTTCCCGTCGGGTCTGTCTTTAGCCCCCAGAGCCCAAACAGGTGCACCGCCTGGAAAAAAGAAAAAAAAAGAAAAAAAAGAAAGAAAAAAAAAAAGATGCATTCAAGTGTCATAAGAAAAAGTACAACTTGGCTTCATATAACACAAGGAGCATAAAAGATGGTTTATTTGATTTAGTTTTATGTTGTTTCATAATCATATTGAATGTTAAACTCCCATTTGATGTTATTTTTGTGTCTTTGCTTTTCGTAACCTTTGTTTGGATTACCTTCACACGGTTAGGCTACACAAAGCACATTTGTTGAGTAGGCTACTTAGTAGCCTCAGTATCCCACAGCTGATTTGGTTTAAGCTGCTTCTTCTTAACAAGCTGTCGTCTTTGTGGACAATTTTTCTTATAAAGAAACGATTGGCTATAAGTTAGTAAGTTAGAAATGCTGTATTGTAAAATAACAAAATAACATTTGAGTTTTAATAATACACATAAACTCAAGATAACGTGACAGTTTTTATTTTTTCAAATGATTATATTAGAAATAATAAAGAATGTCCCGATTTTTTTACCAGTGCCATTTCAGGTTGAATTGACTTAAAATCTTATCTTGAATAAACAAAATTCTGTCCTTGAAACATAGCCAGTGCGAAACCACTTTCAGTCCAGCTTTTATCAGTTTAATCTATTAAAAATGTCCACGTCAATATAAATTTGTGAGCTTTGCTATAAATTCCACCAGTATTTTCTTATTCAAACTCTCCTATTACGATCAAGTTAAAGCAAATTGCAAATGTGACTCAGAAGTTTGAGTGTGCGGAGGTGCCGTGAACGCAGCAGGAGATGGTGCGTGCACCGTGCTGACGAGCCGTTGCTTGTGGAAACAGCTGGTGGTTTCTGTCAGCGAGCTGTTCGGATTGAAAGGAGTATCAGCGCGATTAAAAGTTCAAATGAGGCTCGAAACTTAGTGAATACGTTTTGCATGGACTTTCTGCTCCTGTTTCACCTGAAGCCGGGAAATGTCATCATGTGAACGCCGCTTTCTCAGGCAGCTGTTAATTAACGACCTGGCGTGTTCATGGTAGACCCAACGCTCGGCGCAACCGGCTGCTAACGTCAGCTAGCTAACTTACTGCTCTTATAGCAGTTACCGAGACTCAGACTTTTTTGTTTATTTTTTCTTTTTGTCAGTACAGCAGAGCTGTCAGTTTAGTGTTGTCTGACCGTCCTGGAGCAAGGTTTTACTGAGTTTGAACATGACTCATATTCATTATAAATTCTCCTCTAATCTCAACCACAACACGGTGGTTTTTGACAGTCCGCACGTCACGCTGAATGACCTGAAGAGGCAGATCATGGGCAGGGAGAAGCTCCGAGCCGCGGACTGCGACTTGCAGATCACAAATGCACAGACCAAAGAAGGTAAAAAAAAAAAAAAAAAACGAAGCATATGTGTGGAGTGATAGCAGTGTGTTTTTCTTTGCAGCTGTGTGACAGTTGACAGTTAAAACTTTGGAAGAATGCACGTGGTTCTGGTTTGACAGCTGTCTGGTGAGAGGGGTTTGCGTCACCCCTTTCAGGTTGACGGGGGTCCAGAAAAGTCAAGCCTGGACAAAAGGGTGTAATGAATGGGGCACATTCCTGCTGCATTTACGCTTCATGCCCCTTATTAAAAGGCCTGATCAGTGTCAGTGCCATGCATGTGCAAGCCCTCGCAGAGATGTTGGTTAAAAATAGCAAAGGTAGAACTGCAGGCTGGATCTGAAGGCTAAAGGGGACAACAGAAAATGTAACACATACATCTGCAGTTTTAGCTAGCCATTGAAACGTGTGAACATAAATGGAAATAAAGTGTATAAGCTTAACTAGCAGGAAAGTTAGTATTTGGTCTGATCAGCTTTATTTTTCACCACTCTCTGAAGAAACCTTGTCATTTCTTTAGTTTTCAGGTTCTCCAGACTTTTTCAGTAATATTTCAAAGTCCTTCTTTGGATGGTTTCAGCCTTTTCTCCAATTCTGTCAAGAGGACCTCACACAGCTTTAATAAAGTTTAGAAATCAACTTTGAGAGGATTCATCAGCTTGTCATTTGGCGTGTCTAGCCCTTTGTCTTTAGTTCCCCTCCTTAAAGTAGCACATGTAACTTTCTGACCTTAAAGATACATGTTTCAGCTTGTTATGATGCAACACTGATATTTATTGTGAACATTCCTGGAGACGTCATCGCCCCGCAGCATCCTGAGGCTGAGAAACTGCACCCACAACTTTTCTTTAAGGACGCTGTGACGCTTTGCAGTTGGGTTTCGCCTTGCTCACCGTGCCTCATGCTAGCAAATGGATATCAACACACTGGCTGTTTTTGAATTTACATTGTGGCTGATTTATCAAAGAAACACGAGGACATTTTCAGAGGGAAAGAAAGGGAAGGGGACGGAGCGAGAGTCAACAGATGGATGCTGAATTTGCCTTCGTTAGGGGGATGCTTCACCCAGAAAATCTTCATTAGTGTTTCTTTTAGAATGGCTTCCATAGAAACCATTTCCGATGGGACTTCAGGGAACGGTGGATGGATCAAAGCTGATGCATCTCTCAGGTATCACATCCAGTTTTTTTGTGAGAGGGGTGGGTGTGACCATTCCACCCTTCAAAAACTCCCTTTCATGCTGCACAGATGAGGCAAGCGGCAACATCTGGACCACTTTCTGATCCAGACCGGCTGCAGCACTGCAGGTTTCGGACATAGTCGGTGACATCACTCCTCTAAAATGATGAAAGCCTCTATAGTGAATTGCAGAAATACTTCCAGAATTATTCAACACGTGGGCACAGTATCGCTACTAACTAGCTCAATTAACAACTGGGCATAAAAAGAGCTTTTCACATAGACGGACACCTCTGTGCTTTACAGACCCAGCCAAAAACCGATTTCAGATTGCCTCTGAAGAGACTCTGCCTCAAGAACAAGCATGAATCCATCATGGAAATCCCTACATGGGCTAAAACACTTCCAGAAATCCTTGTCTGTGACCACAGGTTAATTCTCCATCCACAGCTTGAATATACAGAGGCAAAGGGGAAAACTATTCTTTGGTCAGTTGATTGAAATTAGAAATTCTTCATGGAAATGATTAAAAGTGCATCTTTGGGGCTGCAGAAGAGTTTCCATCCAGCTTGTTCTCAGCTCTTAGTTCTAAAACCTACATGGTATTGTAAATACCTGTGGGACTGGCACCATCGATGCTGGACTGATTTTAGAGTAGATGCCTCCCACTCAGACAGCTGTCACATTTCAGCAGGACAACGCTATATTGGCGGACCAGATCTTTTCCCAGTTGGTGCAAAATACAACAGAGAAGGTCCTGAGTCACACAAGAACTGGACAATGTTCCTCAACCAAAGTTCCAGTAACTGGTCCCCTCACTTCTCTGGTTTTTTGCCGTTGAAAGAGGGAATGCTTCACATTGTCCTATCCTATATGTTGCAATGTGTTGGCGCCATCATGTTCAAGATTTCATGAGAAATTAGAATCTCTCGCTCAAGACTATTGCACAATACCGTGGGCTGCACCGGCAGACTCGACAAAAGAGAGGGGTGGTGCAGACTAAACGCATCTATTACCAGTAAGTGATACGCATCACCTTAGATTGTGTCAACATCCTGCTGATCAGCTTTAAAACCCTCATAAGCTCAGTAATTACTTTTTCTCAGAAAGTATAGCACAGTGGAGGGAAACACCCTTTCACACATGATTCAGAGATTAGAGTTGGAAATAAGAGAAAAGACAAAGTTTGCATTTAAGGACCACTGGAGTTATGTTCATGTTCTCCTGAACTTTGCTTTCATTCACTGTCACAAAGTTGTTTCTGTTTGTGTGTAATGCAAATAAAACGCTTTCATCTGTTTCCCTCAGAGTACACAGGCAATGAAGATCTGATCCCAAAAGGCTCCTCTGTCATTGTCAGGAGAATCCCCATCATTGGAGTCAAGCCCAGCTCAAGTAACAAGACCAAGACCCACAACACGTAAGTGTGTATTTTAGGCTTTTGCAGTTGAATTTCCTCACTGTTATTATTGCTCATTTTCCTGCAATCTTATACTCCACCCTACCTGAGCAAACTGAAAACTGCCACCTACAAGTCTACCTTTAGTTGTGTAATGCTACACTCGGACACTCCCCAAACATTATGGTAACTCTACACAGCCAGCCGATGCTAGTCAAACACTTTCTCGTCGTATTTCCACGATGAGAATAGGAACACACTCTGGGATTACTTTGATATTAGCAGGGCTTTCATAAGAGAGAGCTGTATATGAGTAGAACAGACTGGTAGTCATGTGATTGGCCCCAGCAGCACCGTGCAGACCAGGAGAAGGATCTGAGGCCGAAGCAGCAGCAGTGCAGCATTGTTGACAAGATTAAATGCAGAAAATGAATGAACAAGCTAAGCAGTTCCAACAAAGGGCTTACCTCAAAATGTCTTTTATTGAGACATTTTTTGAACACTGGTTAGTTTCTTTGGGTCATTATAAGAAGGATTTATGAGCCAGTTTTAATGTTTATATGTAATAATTTTATATGTTTGAACAGTTATTGGCTCGTTATGGTAAAGAATTATTTTAAAGTGATTCTACATTAATAAAGACAGATATGAATACTATATTGTGAGTTATTGTGAGGACGGTTCAGGTTTTACCTTCAGGTCAGGTTCATCCCAGATATGATAATTTTTACTTCATATCATGTTTTCTATCTTGTGTGAGAGATAATAGGTGTTTCCATTTTGCTGAAGTGAGTTTCTACTCTGGGGAATGTAATTCAAGTATACTTGAGATTTATTTATTTTTATAATATTTTGGGTTTCGGTTTTAAAGGAAATTCAGTTTTAAAGCTCATTCATTTGCAAGGCTTGTGCTCTGCAAGGTGGGGCTGTCCCAATCAGATACCCATATCGGATATTGGGTCGATATTGGTTAAAAAAACATTGATCAGATTGGAATGTGTCAAAATTTGCAGATCCATGACATACATTCCAGCTTTTCTTTCTAGCACTTTTTCTTGATTGAGTCCTAATTTATTTGTAATTATTTAATATATTATGTTTGTAGGGCAAGATTTCATCATAATTAGGGCTGAGCGATATGGACCAAATATCATATCTCGATATATTTGTTTTAGATGATGATATACAATATATACCGGTATTTTTACCCTAATTTGTCTGAACGTTTCATTGCATGTCAAACACCTGTTTTTTAGTACTGACACATGTTTAGTGTATAGCTCCACTTTAGAGATGGAATTGACAAAACACTGGTTAGAAATGTTTATTAGATCAAAATAATTCAAGATAGCTGGCTGACCATTTATTATTTCGTTGTACAAGTCTTGGGGAGGACTGTCTTCCAGACAGATGGTTTAAATAATCAGGTGACGCCTAGCTAGAGCATCTTCTGTTCTTATCAGGGCAAGTGGGTTGGTCGAGGTGCAGCTGGGTCATTACAAATGAATAAAACAAAGACATTTTAAAGGTACAGTATGTAAGAATTACTGACATCTAGTCGTAAAGATGGGCATTTGAAAGAAAATATGTTTTCTTTCAAATGACTTCATATTCCAAGCACTGTTGTGAATGTATGGTGGCCGTTAGTGGCCAAAATTCTCCCAGACATAAAGATGTTTTCATCTGTGAGTGGATCCAGTGGTCTCAGGTGTAGCTATGACCGAACTATGAGTAACTATTTTTAATGTCTTTTCAGGTATTACTTATCCCAAACAGTCTCTAACTACCATTAAACAAAGCTGGTTCAGCAGTTTTACAGTTCAGAGGATTCTCACTTCACAAACATTGTTTTGTTCATTCAGGGATACCGTAGTAAAAATGGTGGAACAAATATGGCAGCCTCCATATCTGCATCGCCCAGCAAGTAGATATAAATGACTCATTCTAAGAAAATAAACATGTAACAGTTGTTCTAGTGCAGCGATTACACATATATAGAAACGTAGTTTTGAATTATACATCACATTTTTCTGCCACTGACCTTTGATTTTTTTACATACTGTACCTTTTAACAGCTAATATCGTGATATAATGGTCAATCTGAATATCATATCTCCCTCTTCGTCATGCCGGTAGATCACCCAGCCCTAATCATAGCCATTAGTAAATGATAAATGGGTCGTTTTTTCCTCATATTTACTGTTATGAACTTATTTCATCAACTTGTTAAACGGGGGTTTATAGAGGTGAGTTTTGTGGCTAAGTATCTATATCGGGCATCAGTTGATACTTTACCTGTGGTATGTATTGGAAGTGAAAAAGTGGGATCAGGACAGCCCTACTGCAGGATTAGAGCTACATGTAATGCTCAACTACTGTATTTTTTCATCCTTCAAACTGGTCATTTTCTCTGGTGAGAGAAAATGGATGTGGATGGTCATTTTCTCTGGTGAGAGAAAATGACCAGAACAACAACATGGACACATGTTTTGAGTAGAGACTTCAGGAGACCCCCCACTATCCACACCTTCATGATGTAGTGTAGACCGATTAAATGCTCATACGTTTCAGGGGGCACAGTTGACCCAAAAACTATTATAAATTGAGCTACATGTACTTTCTGCCGAGACAGCATGGGTTAATGCACACAGACACTGCATACTCATCCTTAACAATCATGCAGGTAGACAAGGTGAAGCAGCTGAGTTCTTGGCAGTCATTTTTATGCCCCTGCTCCTCCTTTTTTTTTTTTTTTTTTTTTTTTTTTTCTTTAATCACATTTTCTGTCTGGACTACACATATTGGGTAAAGTCTAAAAGAAGTCAAGTTTAAGCTTTTGATTGAGTCTCTTTTTTCCTGTTTTATTATTCCTTAACAAACAGGAAGCAAAATCTACTTTTACAAAGCTAAAGCTAATCTAACATCCACACAACTCCTCAGTTTGAGTTCAAATCATGGAAATATCCTGCAGAGATTGTCTTTCCTCATTCTGCTCTAAGTATGTAAAACCCATCCTCTGGTAAAGATCAGAAATGTTTTCTTTCTGTGTTTCAGTGAGCGATCAGAAGTCCACGGTCACCACGCCTTTGGAGCCAGCAGAGCTGTACGTAGCCAAACAAAATCTCACAGCACTTTGCCCACAGCTCCACAATACACACATTTTTCACCCTGTACTTAAAAAAATCTCTTAATATGAGCTGTGCTTCTGTTAAAATGCTGTGTTGCCCAGACATGGACACAAAATGCATGTTAAAAGCTGGTCCCTGCTGTCAAACAACATGACATGGAGCATAAAATATCTGATTATGGTCTAACTGGTTTACACGATTGAATCCTTTGCCAGGAGAGAATTTATTTTCCCTTTTAGTTCCTTTGCTATTTTTCAAACTGTTACTTAAAGGAAGATACTGCTAAATCAGATTTTAGAACAGCACTTCATGAAAACAGTGATCAAAGGTTTGTATTTGGACAAAAAAAGCATTTTTCTTCTTTAACCTTTGGCACGCTGAGTCACGAGAGGGGAAAACAAACTATTCTTGTGTCACTTTTTTCCCTCAAACAAAAGTTGTCAGCTGATAATCAAACAGGCTGCTGTGTCACCAGTCACAGGTCATTGTTGGACTTAATTCACTGGGTATCACTGGGAGCGCAGAGCTGCATGGGTGGGTCCAACGTTATCATGCCGGCCAGCTATTCACAGCTGATAAACCCAACCGTTGTTTTAAGATAGGGGCTCTGCTGACCATCACTCAGCAGTGTCTCCTCCACAAACTGCCTCAGCATAATCTTAGTTGATGTTCTATCAGTCCTTCCTCAAATATTCTATCTAGTCTCGGTATACTAGACTTTTTTTAAGTCAACTTTAGAATATTCTTATAAAAAATAGGTATGGATGCACGACATCGGAATTTTTGCTGATATGCAATATGCCGATATTTTAAAACTCATGGCTGATAAGGAATATCAATACCGACATTAAAGCTGAAAAAAAAACCAGTCATTCCAAATAGCAGTTTTGTTATCTGTTTCTGACACTTTGAAAAATAGGGGTGGGAAAAAATGTCGATACACTGAAATATCGTGATACTTTCAAATGCTCATATCAAATCGATATTTAAAAACACTGTATCGATCTATTTCACTTACAAAATCTCCAAGATTTCATTGTTCTGTTACAAAATCTCAGGACATTTCATGAATTCTCATGAGATTTCATAACAGAATGATGAAATATCACAAGATTTAGGTAGTGAAATAGATCGATACCACGTTTTTTAAATGTCAGTATATCAGTTTATGAATATGAAGCAAAATTTTCGTGAATTCTCCCAAAATTTCATAACGGATCTATGAAATATCACAAGATTTTATTAATAAAATAGACTGATGCTGCGTTTTTTAAAATGCCAATATGATATCAGTATATGAAAATGTCGCAATATTTCAGCGTATCGATATTTTTTCCCACCCCTTATCTTTAGAAGTTTTAAAGTCTTTTTTTTTTTTTTTTTAGACTTAAAAAACAGCGAGCTGATTGGTTAGATATCGGTTAAATATCGGTGGGGTGGCCGATAATTGGCATCAAAGACAGCCTTTCACTCTTTAGGCTTCTTGAAAAGTTGCATAGCCATGAAAAATCTTCTTTTTCAAGCTGATTTACATCATTTTTCTATCTTAATCCTAATCTTCATAGACCAAGTGGTGGATTGTCATTTTCTTCTGAATCCCTGTCATGGACTTGTGTTTCTGGAAAAGTGAAAAAGGAAAAAGAAAGTTTTAACATGCTGCAGTCTGAATCAGTGTGCACTGACCTGACCTCATTTTCTCTCTGGTGTCTCAGTAGGCAAAGTGTCTGCACCTCCTCTCAGTACTTTGAGTCTAAGATGGACAACATACACTTTTTTCATTTGTGTTTTTCTTCAATAAAGTAATTTGTATGAAGCTGTGTTATGTTTTGAATTTGTGTTTCATTTCACTGAAGAGGAAGATGTTGACGGCCACAGCTGATTTGCCACCTGAAGTTTATTGGTCATAATGAGACATTTGAAATAAATGATAAAAATCTCTGGTTTGCTTTCCTACTTTGCTCTCTTTAGGAAGGTTGTTGCAACTATTTAGCAATGGATTATCATGAAGTTTATTACTTATTAGAGATCTACTTTAGAATGCTTGTCAATACTAAAGCAGCTGACATAGATATCCTTACAAGAATGGTCAGCTTTCACAATTTTGGGTCCCACGTGTCCTAAAATAAACTTTTTCATAAATAAATGGTAGTGAATAAAGGTTTTAAAATGTTATTGGAAAAGCAATTGAATGATTCTAAAGATCTTTAGTCATATTTAGGTAACTGTAAGTTGAGAATTTACTTTATGCATTTGTGTTTATGACAAGTTGCCTCTCACTGCCCTACAAATCCAAAGAACAGTAACTACATATTTGGTCAAAATTAAGTTTTTACAGAAAATGCCTCAACACCTCCTTTATCTTGTCACAGAACCACTTGCTCCTACTTTGCCCCATTTCAGAGGAATCACGTCAATGACGTATCTACAACATGTTTCAATAGGCAGTGTTAAACTTTGAAGCATTTTTTCTCAGTTTCAATGTTAGCGTTGTTACTGCTCTTGCCTTTGTAGGGCAGATTACCTCTCAGTAACAGGTGGACTTGATGCTATATTGAGGTGATTGGGGGCAAATGTGAATGGATACACATCATTCTTGATTCAGGGGACTTGAAGACCAGCTGCAACTCCAGAGCTGTCACTTTGGGGGGGTTTCTGCTGTGATCTTATCAAACGTGCACATCTTGAAAACCAAAAACCTTGGGTTTGCTGGTGTGAGCCCCCTCATGAAATCCTCGGGTATGAGGTGTAGTATACGGGCAAGTCTTTGAACTATTACCCTGACAATGGAGGTCATGAACCTAAGAGTGAGTTTAAAACAGCTAATGCATTATTAGCTGAATAACCTACAACAGCTGGATGATGTTGGCATCTGTAATCAACATAAAGATTATGAAAGTGGAAATTTAAGAGACGGGTGATATTGGGGACAGCTACGACTATCACCAGAACTGAAAAGGCAGGTCTAGAAGGACAGATTATCCTGTTTTAGAACAAGTGTTGGGTTGTTTTTATGCTTGTTTTGGGTGATTTCTCTCAAACCTCCAAGTTTATTTAAAAAGATTTGTGATGTTTCACCTGAAGACTTTCATCTGTTAAACAGATTTTGTGTTTAACAGATGGATGACCGCAGCTCTACCAGAGCCTCCTCATTTTTCACCAAGGTACGCTCTCCTTTCTCTCTTACTGCTCATAGATATCTGAAATTCTTATTGTCCATTAGCTCAAATTAAACAGTCCTGGCCTGGTTTCCTTTTTGTTGTTGTTGTTTTTGTTTGTTTCACACTTAAAATTTGCACATGTAGATCCAGATGGCTAACCTGGTTGATGCAGATGTGTCAGAGGAGGAGAAGATCAGAGTTGTGGCAAATCAGACCTCGTACGACCCCTTTAAGTGAGTCGTTCCTGGTGATTTTGGACTGCTTTTTCTCCTATTGTGCTTTTTTTTGCATTTTCTTTCAATGCATCCCTTTTCTCTTTCTCTATCTAGTTTGAACTCAAAGTTTGGCGCTGTCCTTCCAGACAATTACACCTGCTATCGCTGTGGAAATACTGGGCACCACATCCGGAACTGTCCAGTTACTGCAGTAAGCAGACCTCATGCAATCTCTCCCTACCCATTCAAATCTGAAGTACCTTCTAGACATGGGCAGAGGTGTACTTGTATGTCCTCAAGCTTTAACTGTTAAAGTGTGGGAGACGGTACTACAGATGTTTTTATTCTTTAACTTCCTCCTCTGTCCTGTTAAGTTTCTTCAAAGTGTGCTTTGTAAAATTTCTATAATTGTAAATGTATTGAATAATCCCAAACAAACACCCTACAATGGCAAAGTAGGCCCCAACTATGATGCTTCCGCCACCGTGCCTCACAGTTGGCATGACAGAACACATCCAGATTTAGTCTAGACTGTCTTTAGAGCATTGACCCAACCCAGATGTGTTGTATCCAGGTGTTTTTTGTTGTTGTTGTTTTATTTTTACTACTACTTTTTTTTTTGTAACAGCAGTTTCACATCTTGCTCCAAATATTTAATTTATTGTTTGACGGCAGGATAAAAACTTTGAGGCTCCTCCGAGGATAAAGAAGAGCACAGGAATCCCTCGTTCCTTCATGGTTGAAGTGGATGATCCCAGCATCAAAGGAGTCATGCTGACCAACTGTGGCCGTTATGCAATTCCAGCTATAGATGCGTAAGTGTGAATCAAAGTGTCTGTGTGCATTGGGGCGGCTGTGGCTCAGGTGGTAGAGCAGTTCGGCCAATGATTGAAGGATTGGCGGTTCGAATCCCGATCCCCCAGCCATATGTCATTGTGGCAAGACACTTAACCCTCCTTGCCTCCAGTGGGGGCACCACTGGTGTATGAATGGTGCATGTGAATGTTCCGGTGGTGGTCTGAGGGGCCGTAGGCTGCCACGCTTCCATCAGTCTGCCCCAGGGCAGCTGTTGATACATATGTAGCTTATCATCACCAAGTATGAATGAGGAGTGAAAGAATAATGGATCTACTTTGAGTGCCTTGAAAAGAACAATATAAATCTAATCCTTTATTATTGTTATTGTTATTTTGTTTTTTAACAAAATGGGAAAAATTGTATTTTGGGAAATAAACTTATTACAACTATTAATGCTATTTTAAGGCCAAAAACAAATGGTTAATGCAGCATAAAGACTGGCTGAGGGACACAGCTCCTCTGTCACTGGTTATCTTAAGCTCAGTTTGATTACCGACATCATATCTGAGTCGTTCTTTTATAAATGTCTTGGTGGTGAGTAAAAGTATCATATGTTGGTCTCTCTTTAAAAACACCATGACTAACATAACAGATTTATTTATGAGCCTTATCTCAGTAATATAACAAAGTTGTGTCCAAGATTCATTTTTTGAACTCTAGCAAAGAGGGTCAAACAATTATTTAACTCATTGCCTTTTTTATGACATTAATTCATGTAGATTTGAAGTAATGATTTTTTATGAGTACAAGCTTGACTCTTTGACCCTATGCAACATATACCGACTTTCCTTTAAATCTTAAAAGGGCAAGGTCAATGATTTAGAGTAAAAGCTTCTAGTTCATTCAGACAGAATAAGAATTTGCATAGAAAAATCCAAATTGAAATAACAAAAAAAATGAAAGTGATAGTTTTTTAAAAAGTAGAATGATGAACAACCTTTTTAAAACTAAGTGTAAGGGGTTAAATCAGAGACCAGAGCAAAGTCTGATGCAGAGTTATTGCCGTAGGCTTAATAAACTGGTAATAAATCGATGAAAGCCTGACTACAGAAAGCTTTCATCTTAGATACGCCTAAATGCATTTGCTATGAAATGTAGGAACAAACATAGTTATGAATTGTGGTTTTAAGAGCCAGAGATGTCTGTGCAGTTGTTGTCTTCACAATCCATGAAGTATCACTTAAGGTCTGTTCTTTGGCAACTTTTGACTCCTCAGGTTTCTGGTTTAATGGTTGAAGGTAGAAAAATGTTATCTTAGTATAAAAAATGTTATCTAATATAAGTGTGGGGAATAATAAAGCTGCATGTGTACGATTTAAAACTCTGTATCAAAGGATATAAACACAATGGACTGCACGCCTGTAAAGGTGCTTCCTGTTTTGGTTGGCTAACATTTCAACTTACCTGCTGCTCAAAAAATGTGTGTTTGAGTCTGTGTCCCATTCTCTGCCAGAATATCCACATTTATGCCTTTACATGTAGATCCGCTGAAATAGAAGGGATTATCTGATCCAATCTTTGGGTTTCTGCTAGCATTTTGTCACACCATTCCTTTTTCTTAAGTACTTTTTTGCTGTCATTCTTAAAGTTAAAAGAAAAAAAAGTTTTTTTTTTTTTTTTTTAAGCACGTGTGAATGTCTGCTGTTTGTACTGTTGTGTTCATAGTGAGGCGTACGCTATTGGAAAGAAGGAGAGGCCTCCATTTGTTCCACAGGAACAACCCAAATCTGAAGGCGAGGATGATCCCATTCCTGATGAGCTCCTCTGTCTTATATGTCATGACCTGCTCAATGACGCTGTGGTCATACCCTGCTGTGGAAACAGCTACTGTGATGATTGTAAGCTTCAGACACACACACCGAGACTGCCTTAATGCTGACATGTAGGGAAGAGGAAGTTAATACACCACAAGATGAATACTTTAATATGTGTTGTTGTTTATATGTTGCAAATTATTGCAGTATTCAACAATGATATCATGTATCACATAATATCTAATGTTTATTTGATCAGGGACAATGCATCAGTGACATTAGTCAACAAGAGAAAAGATGTCATATGCCAGGTTTTAGGAAAATGCTTTTTTTTTTCCCATCTGTAGTCCCTGGACTGGTTGGTGTTACACATGCAAAAGTATACATATACACAATAAAGATTAAGTGATGCAAAAGTATTAGGGATGTTCAATATTGGCTTTTTTTTTTTTAATTGATATTAGATATTGTCCAATTCTTACTTTCCTATATCCAATATCAACTAATCAAGTGATACATACAGACAACTGTGAGGTTTTGTATCTCATATTTTATGAAATGCAACTATATTCTGCTCCAAGAGCAAAGATCCCAAAATCTCCTTAACTCAGCCAGAGGAGTTCATTTAGGACATCTGGCTGCCGTATATCAGATACTAGCAGCTATTAGCCAACATGTGGCTAATTCTAATGTTTCTGACAACTTGGTAACTTAACCAACAACTTAAAAGCAAACATATTATAAGCAGCTTCAAAGCAAGTCAGTCTGTAGCAGCAGCAGCTGCACTGTAGTCGCATGACTCTAGAAGGAATGCTGGGATATGAAGTTCTTCCACAATAACAAGGACTTCTCTACTTACTGGACTGCTGCTGATGAAGCAAGATCTTTCAAGATTTCGTAAGGAACAATGAGATCTCACAAGCTTTCGTTAGTGAAAATATAAACAGATACTGATATTTTCCGATATTGCATTTTAATGCAGATATCGACTGATAATATCAGTAGGCCAATAATATCGGACATCCCTAAAAAGTATCCATTATACTCTAAAGTGATTTAAAATAATACAGACTTTTAGTCACCCATTAAAATTACTTGTCATTCAACAAAATAAATGAAAATAAAGTACAAAACACTGCATACCACACTCAATCGGTGTGTACAGATTTGATACTAATAACCACTGTGTAGTTAGTCGAGCAAACAGACTGTAGTTCGTACATGAGATAATGTCATTTGGAAGAGTTTTCCAAAGGCCTATGGCTTTGTAACAAAAAGACTGTATAAGAAGAAAGCATTCTATTTGCACAACCAATGTGTGTATTTCTGTGGAAGTAATATGTGTCTTATTCAAAATCTCAGCGTGTGCAACATCCCAAATGGATTTTTCTGTTTGTCTTCACTCTCAACGATCTGTCTCTCTCAGGTATTCGCACCACTTTGCTCGATTCAGACGACCACGTCTGCCCAACATGTGGCCAGTCACACGTCTCTCCTGATACCTTGATAGCAAATAAATTTCTCAGACAGGTGAATTGACTGAATGATAGAAAGTCTCCATCTGATAAGTCTCTTTTTTTTTTTTTTTTTCAACTTTCAAAATGCAGTAACAACATTCATTTTCTGTCTCCAAACAAAGGCTGTAAACAATTTTAAGAAAGAACAAGGCTACAGTAAAAACCCGCGAAGAAGCTGTGACACGTCTCAGTCCCAGAATGCAACCCCGATTCCGAGCCCTGTCCCCACACCTCCCCCACTCAGCCTGCAAAGCCAGCAGAAGCCTGTCCAGCTAATCTGCAGCCAGCAGGTGAAGCTCATGAACGTTTGATCTTAAATCAGCTTTTCATTTGCTTGTAAAATTTCCCGACTGTATTTTGGATGTTTTCAGTGCTTTTATCATCTGCAGAAGTACTCTCTTTATAGTTTCCACCACGGCAGGCGTCCTCACGGCTATTTCTGTTATTTTCTCTGCTATATGACTTTCCTGAACCATCCAAAGGCTGCAAAAACTCCACCATTATCTCAGGCTTCTGATGTTTCCCCTGTAGCAACAGAGCCAACCTCTGCTGACAACACGTCTAACACGTCTCTCCAGTCTGTGCTAAAACCTGCAATGACATCTGACAAGTATGTGTACATAGAAACGGATGAATATGAAAAAAAATCACACTCAGAATTCTAAGATGTTTAATGGTGTGGGAGGATGTATTTTTTTTTCCTTTGATTTGGTTTATTATAAGTGAAATTTATTTCACTGATTCTTCTTTAAAAGTTTTACATGCTCATTTAAGGAAAACTGAACGTCTACTACCTAAAAACCTTGTTTGAAAGAAGAACCAGCGAAATATATTTAAAGAAGTCAAAATGAGCCCAACAATTTCATTGATTGTGCAAGATGCCGATTATAAATTGCCTGGTTTGGTTGATTGTGTGTTTTCAGCTGCCAGGTTAAATGATTTTGATTGGTGGGGGGGCTGTTATGTTTACTCAGTGAGGCTGAAGGAAAGACGAGCAATGACTCAGCGGCGGCCGACCCTTCTCTGTTGGTTTCTGACAAATCTCCTGTTGATGCATCATCACTGGTGAGCAGAAGCACTTTTAAAACACACCAACACTCCACAGCTTATGAAATTTTGTGATGCTTATGTTCAATCAGGTAAACAATCCTCCCGTGGCAGAGCAGCCTCACACAGTCAGTGTGAATGAAAGACGCACCTCCTCAGGTAAGTGGCTTTAAAGTGTTTTTTCTGTTGCTTTTTACTCCCCAATGTTTCCTATGTTTTAGTTAGTTAATGAGGAAAGCAGTAGTTCCATTTAACAGCAGTCTTAAGTACAAGATGAGTAAAGAATGATGGGTTTTATTTTTCCTGAATCCACAGATTTAAGCCAGAGACTGTCTGGATCTTCAGCCTCGTGGGACAGGTCTGTGAAGGCTTCACATTTATGTTTACTAGTCTGTTTTTGTTGCCGTCCACTCCCTTCAAGGCTGATGTCTTTTTCTCTTACTGTATGCTCCCAATAGTACCCCCTCCTCCTCAGGGTGTCCCCCTGGAGGATCGACTGAATCAAGCACCGCGCAGCTCAGCACCTCGTCATCCTCCTCATCTTCATTCTCGGCTACACCTTCCCCTCTCTTTCCCTTTCCCCTTTTTCACACATTCATCCCAACTCACCAGCCTCACAGCAGTTACCCCCCTGGATACCTACCAGCCACACCTGATTGGATGCTTCGCAACCCCCCTGGTGCTCCCATCCCTCGTCTCGGCTCCTCTACCTCCTCCCCCTCCATCCCTGTCCTCATCCCCAAGGAGTGGTACAGGTATCAAAGAAAGAAAAACGAAAGGTAAAGGAAATGTTCTACTACTTTCATGTGGAAAATAAATTCTTAGGTTTTGTATGTAACGGCGCCATGAGGAAAAAATAATTGGTCCTTTGCAATTCTTAATATGAGGTAAAGAGATGAGATGTAAGGTCTTCACTTATCTACTTTTTGTGAAGAAAAAAAAAAGAAAATGCTCAAAATTTTGTCATAAATACATTTCAGAATGTGTGAAAAACAGATCTATGACAATGTTGATAAATCCAAGATCTTCAGAATCACCATGTCCTTGTTTATGGTTATTTCAACCATATATGGGGGTAAAACACCCCTTTAGAAGCCACTTGCTGATGGGAGATCTGGCCACTTGTTGCTGCAGTTGAACCCAACCAAATTTTTTTTTTAGTTCACTCAGCTCGGTCAAATTTATATTTATTTGTGTGGCTCATGTCATTCCTGAGGTGACTCAGTGTGCACAAAGCACAAAAATGACTAAATCTGAGAAATACATTTACAAAAGTGCCAGTAGAGAAGATGAATATGATTCGACTATACATTCATATGATATATAGTTGTTTTTTCGTTTGTTTTTTTAAGGGGGGGAAGACGAAAAAAATCAAAACATGAGGAAAATGAATCTGTTGAAAATAAAAAAAACAAAAGAAAAGGTTTGAAATCAAAAACATTTCACAGCAAACAGACCAAACAGCACAGCTCCCATTTGGACACAGACGTTCCCGTCATTGCAGATTCAGCTCTCTCCTTTTTGATTTCTTATTGGTTTTGATTTGGATCATGGAAAAGATGGATTGCACAAGTCAGCACAGTGATGGGTAACAAAGGCCTGATCTGTCATCTTCCTTACATCAGTTATCAAAAACCCACTTGGACATGCACTGTGTTGACTTTTGTGCTGTTTGCATCTATGCAACACTGGCCCCAAACAGACATGTAAAACATTAGAATTAAAAGAAACTTGACATTGCAGTAAGATGTTAGTATGATGGTGATTATTTAACTGTAATTTGTATATAATGTAGAGGTGTAATGTACATGTATATGATTTATTATATATGATATGATGATAATATAGATAATATACTGTGTTTAGAACATACTGGTTGTAGTACAATGACGACCTACATCATCAACTAATATTGGAACATTTTCCCATGTTTCTTTTTTTACTTTCCTCTTTTTCACACAGGTCGCCTCACAGACATTCCTCCTCTCATTTGAAGTCCTCCAAATCCAAGTCCTCCCGCTCCTATTCTCAGTCATCAAGTCGCTCACGTTCTCGCTCTCGGTCCAGATCAAGGTATCAGTGAATTGTTATTTTAACAATAAATTTTCTTCAGCTACAAAGAAATTTCTACTGTTTGGTTTTTAATGAAAGTGAATCTCCAGAATTTACCCCCAAAATAATTTTTCCCTGTGATCTAATAGCTGAGTTGGAATATATTTCAGTTTTACATGTAATAAAAAACTTCCATATATTTTATAAAATATCAAATGTGAGGGAAAAAAAAGTCCCACAGGATGTTGGAAAATACAATTCTGTTTGGAAAAAAGTTGGGACAGTGATAAATGTAAAAGAGATGCAGTCGAAATAAATAGGAAGGACTCTTAAATTCATGGCATAAATGACCTGATTTAATAAGTTATCATTTTCATTTAACATGATTAACACAAACACGAATACCTACAGTTTATATTACAAAGATATCTAGAAAAGTCTGTGCAAGAAGTGTTAGCAGCTTTTCAGTTTAAAGATTTAAATGTTTGTTCGTCTCCAAATTATAAAACAGGTTTTGACGATAAAAGTTTAGATTGTTCCGCAGTCATACAGGGTGTCCCCTTTAAACTTTGTCCCATGGACCAAAACATAATGTCATAATTATTATTTGTTTCAGAGTATTTTGTGAATAAAATAATGTAACTAGAATGTGAATCAGTGAGCGTTATGGGTACATCACATTAAGCTTCAGACATACTTCTGGCATTGATGCCAAGCTAACATCTACCAGTCAAAATTGTTGCACGGATGCAACAGAAATTTAGGGTTTTATATCAATCTTTGACCCTTCTGTATTATACAATTTTATATTTTGCTTATTTTAACTTGACATATTTAAAGTTATACGTGTAACTTTTGGCCACTAGGGGGGCTAAACCTGAACAGGGCCAAGTCAAAGGGCCTCCGGGAAAGAAGGAAAATTAAAACTCCTCCCCCGTGTGTAGGAAAAAAAAAAAAGAGGTAAAAGATAAAAAAATTTTAAAAAGAATTTTTCTAATTGGGGGGGTTCCCCGCGGGGGGAGATGGGTCTAAAACTGTAACAAATTACATGTACATATAGAAAAAACAACACAACACAAACGCAAATGAAAGATAAATGCGGAATCGGAGCCAAGACAAAAAACAAGTTGAGTTTTGTGTAATGAATGAAATGAGTAAAAATATGAAAAATATGAAAATTGTTAAAATATCGGAGAGAACAGGACATGGGAGGGGACAGGGTCTCGGCTCTCTGAGAACGGAAAAAAAAAAAAAAAACAAAAAAAAAAAAAAAGCGAATCGCTCATTGATTAGTTATTTATTTAAAATAAAATAAAGAACAAAGTATGTAATGCAAGCCACAAACAAAAAAAAAAATAAAGAGTGAGGAGAGATATCGTTAGTAGTAAATAATACCAACTGTCGTTATCTGATAACAAACAGAGACGGTAGGTATCACATTGATGTATGATGGTATAAATGATGGATGAAAAAAAAAAAAAAAAAAGAAAACATTATTGTATTATTAATAAACAAACAAAATAACTAATCAAACGAATAGGAGAAGGGGAAAGGAGGGAAAGGTCTAGATTATAACTTCTACAACTAAATAATTAATTACATCCTCCCGTCATGTTGATTTTTTGATCTGATCTGACATGATCATAATTTTATTTTTTTTCTCTACATCAATAAACCGAGAAAAAAGAGAGAGGAGAGAAAGAAAAAAGCTCTAGGTTTATATTTTATGTATATGTTATATGTATGGGTATCAAAGAGGAAAATGTAACAAGTTTTTTTCACGGTCCCTCGCTCGCCGCATATCCAAAGTATCTAGTGCTGGGGGGCGGAGGGGGGCAGAGTGCGAAAGGGTCAGTCACTGTATATTGGCCCGAAAAATCATAAAAAACTACTCATTTCGCTTAATGTCAGAGTCAAGAGTGAAACGTAAAACTTTAAACTGGAAGTGAGAAACATCCCACTAATAAAACAGTGATGCACTTGCATGACTACATATTTTCTTTTCTTCCATTATTCAGACCTCGCTCTCCTTACTCCAGTCAGAGAAACTTCCACGCTCGCTCCCATAACCCCAGTTATAATTATGGTTACAAACGCCCTCACTCCACCACGCCATCCTCTTCCTCTTCACCTCGAGGTGGCTACCATTCAAGATCCAAGTCCTCTTCAGACCACCGGAAGAGCCGTCATCACAGCAAGAAGTCATCTTCAAGCAGCCACAGCTCAAAGAGGCGTGGGGAGCACACAGGCAAAGAAACAGGAGGTTCATCTTCATATGCCCAGGACGCACAAAATATGAGCAACTTAGAGTTGGACAGGCAACGCTACCTGAAGTGGAAGAAGGATTACCAAGAGTGGTATGAGAAATATTTCAGTAGCTATGTCACCCAGTTCCACCAGCTGCATCTTCCTCCTCCTCCTTATCCTCAGGACTTTTTCTACCAACCAGAGGATAAACGTGCCGCTACGATAGATGCTAGCTCCCCTTCATCTGATTCGTCCAGTTACAGCCGCTCCCCTCCCTCCCAGTCCTCGAGTGACAGTCACTCTACACCATCTCACCCTTCAAGTGACAGCGGTTCACCTTATAAAGCCAATGATGGCCGCTCTCCGCCCTCTCACTCGTCCAGCGACGGTCGCTCCACCCCATCCAAAGATGAGGCTCAGCCGAAGGAGTGTCTGGAAAAGTACAGCTGTGCACCCGACACGCTGACTAAAAGCAGAGAGGAAGTAGATCTCCAAGAACAAAAAACAGACGGCAAACAACAGATATTTAAAAAAATTGACGACTTAAGCCCACTGAAACGAGAGAAAAAGAGTTCGAAGAAACTTGATGGAGGAAAAAGCAGGGAGTCGTCATCTGATTCTGCAGACGGCAGCAGAAAAGACGAGAAGAAATGCAACACCGAACCAAAGGATGGCGCTGGAGTTCGCCCCAAAGCAGCCAGTGATGTCACAGAATCGGTCCAGCCTCTTCTGAATCAAGTCAAAGCTTCAGACAAAGAATGTGAAAGACAAACCGAAGAGAGAAATTTGAAAAGCGAGCGAGGATGGAGCAGAGGCTCTAAACAAGATGTGGAGAAAAAACACAAAATAAAGCTGAGCAGAAAGCCAGACAGAGAGGACCACCCTGGACGCAGCAAAGCTCCTCACTCCAGATCTGAGAGGAACAGGAAAAGAAAAGGGGAAGGCCCAGACAGAAGCAAGAAAAAAAGTAGCCTTACTGTAAAGCCTCGAAGCAGCAAGTGCATGAAAACCGAAACTGCAAATGACCCTGAAGGCCATGAAAGTGAGTCTCTAAAGCTGATTGGTGAAAAGAAGCAAAAAGCAGAGAAGAAGGAGGAGAGGAAAACATGGCCTCTGACGGCAAGAGACATCTGGGAGGGAGGCATAAAGGTCATACCCCAGAAGAAGATCAGCATCAACATCAACCTGGATGGGAAAAAGAAGGAGGACAAAACTGATCCACAGAACTCGACTCATTTAGACGTCTGTACGCAGGAAAACCAGCAGCAGACGGCTGTTAGAGAGGAGGAATTAATCAAGACAGAAACTGAGGCGAATGAATCCAGACAGGAAAACATGTCTGAAGAGAAAATGAAACCAGATGAAAAAGAAGTAAGGAAAATGTGGAACAAAGCCGCCTTTGCAGATGTAAAGGCAGACGTGTCAAAAAATGTAGAAGAAGAAGAACAGGACATAGAGAGAAGAGGCGGCGAGGATGACTCGGATTTATGGCACTGTGCTCTCACAGTAGGGGAGGAAGAGGAGGAGAATATGACTGTAAAGGAAGAAGAAACCGAGAAAGGGAGACATGATGGCAAAGAACACGAGGTGGTGGATTTAGTCTTTACTTCCCAGATTGATAAAGAAGAGGAAGAGATGACAGGCAAAGAAAAGAGGGATGAACCGCAGAACGGAGAAGATGATGCGGTGATGTCCAGCTCACAGAGGAGTGAAGACAAGAGTCACCATGATGGATGTAACACCACACAGGAAGATGGCAGGTCAGAATAATGCAGATCTTTTTCCCAGAGATTTTTCTTCTTCTTCTTCTACTTAACCACAACAACAACAAAGACTCCAGCACCATGCAGTAGCGTTGAATGACCTTTCACTTCTTTATAAAAACAAGAAATAATTACAGCAGATTATAGACATCAATGAAAATACCTGATTGTAGTACTGCCTTTCTTCTTCAGTCTGAACCTTCTTTTTTTTTTTTTTTAAAGTGCATATCTTCACATATTGTCTTTTATTCATAATACACAACGTTTAAAGTAAAATCAAACAGCAAATTTTCTAATTAGAGAAGGCAGTAACAGGAAATAAGGACATTTCCGCTTCACGACTGATTTCTACTGTAAAAGTGTGTTAGAATAGTTGCTACTTTGCTTTCTTCTCTATCAGTTTCAGCATTTTCAGGAGAGAGTTTTGCTGTTAAAGATGCACAAATATTGATGATATTAGCACTTTTATCCATTTTAAATCTGTGCATGTGTGTTTTATATAAAGTTGCACCTCTGTGGCTGCTAACTGTGGACCTGATGAGGAGACGGTGATGGAGACTCTGCAGGAGTCTGAAGACACACAGGAAAACCTCTCACTCATACAGGTAAGTCAGTCAGAGCAGAGATTAAATGCGTGGAAGAGGTTTCAACATTATTTACTTTAATAAACACCGAGTATTTACTTGTTTGTAGGGGTGTAGTTGACGATTCGTTTCCAGGACTGTGGTTTGACTGTCAAGTCTCTAAGTTGAATAGTCGCAACATGTGGTTACCAAGCAAAGATCAAACCATCCTGCAGTAGGAGGGTGCTGAACATTTGATTTTTACACAATATTCATTTTTTCTTTAAATAATTCGTGTTATAGGTCTATTAGCAGCCTAATAATTCTGTTACTAAGTGTGGCATTAGGCAAGATGGGCCAGTGGGTTGAACCATAGTCTCCCGGTGAGTTGCGCGCTGAGCATTCAGCCTAAGATTCGTCTGTATGACCAAGTAGCCAGAGACATGATGACAGGACCCTCAGCTGTCACATCATCATCATCGTAGTTGTAAATCAGTGGAAGAAGCTACATCAGTCTGTCAAACAGTCTGACTGCTGCAGACATGAACACCGCACCTACTCGCACGCATAATGCTCAAGATGGATTCGCTGGCGCTGCTGGAGGATTATTAATATTGTATCAGGAAAGAACATTTGCGGTTGCGATGTCAGGGGAAGATGCTGCACCATTCCAGTAAGCTGCAGAATAATCATGGTTGTGATGTTCTGCACATTCCCCCCACCTCCACGCCATCCAGAGGAGATTCTCCTGACAGCTTTATTGTTAACGAAGCGAGGAGCGCAGCTCTCCTGTTAACGTGATTCCTGATTCACTTCTCCTCAAGAGTCAGCCGGTAACAGGTGCTGTAGAGCACGGCTCTTTCTGTGGCAGGATTTATTTACTTATTTATTTCGGTCAGATCTTGTTTTATTTTTGGACATAATAAACTTTACCTGGAGACTGAGTCTCAACAGCGCAGCATCATTTTTTTGCTGCGCATTTTCTAACTTTTACTTTCCGTTTTACATGGATATAACTTTGTGCTTCTTTATGAGCCTATTTTTTTTGTTGTTGTGTAATCTAATTTATTTATTCAGTAAATGTTATCCTATTGAAATTCCTCTTTATATGTTTGACATTTGGACTGTCAAATCCTTGTAATTCTCTTTCCCGACATCAAATTAAGCAAAATAAAAATAAAAAATATTAGGTTTATGCCTGCAGTGTTAACTGGAAGATAAAAATCAAATTAATGAATTGTTTCACACCAACATACCTTGTAATTTTTTTTTGTTAAATATTTAAATAAATAAGATAAGGACTGTAAACGAGCAGACACGTTTTACAGCCTAATCAGTGATATAGAAAAATAGAAGTGGATGGAGACTGTGCTGCTGTTAACTTATGCCAAATGAAAAATTAAATTTATTTAATGGGGTGTTATAGCTCTTTCTCTGGACGCCTACTCTCCCTTAAATCTGATGGACAGCTGCTTATTTTTTCCCCCTTCCTTCACGGGCCCCTGACGGCGTCTATGCCCTGGTGCAGCTGCACCGTCGATACTTACGCCTGTAAATAAAACAGCAGCTTCAACTTCAGTGTGACAAACTGAAAGCAAGTGTTCCCGAACTTTTATCTCCTCTGAATAAAATACTTGTCAAATTTAGTAAATGGCTGCTTGGAAATGCTTTGCTGTCGGCATAAATGAGTTCACTTTAAGAAGTGCCAAAAGAAGTGTTTAAAGGATCTCATGGCTGATGTTTATAGGAAAAAAGCTTACTAAAATGATCAGATTTGAAACCGTGATCAAAGTTATCTGAGAGATCCAAGTCTCTTTTTTTTTTTTTTTTTTTTTTTTACAGCGCTGCTTATCTTTTTCCTTATGATTGTATAAAACACGATCTTTTCCTCACTTAGCTGTTTCAGTAATAGAAATAATAACTGGATATTTTGTCTCTTTCTAGGTGACTTGCTCCAAATGGGACAATGATGAAAAGCAGGATGACGGAGGGATCAGAGCTGATGCTGCGGTTCTGGTTCGGCCATCAGTGAGAGAGACCAGCAGAGAAGCAGTGGGAGAGCAAAGGTCAGTGGAGGGAGAGAGAGACAGGCGCACAGGAAAAGGGAGAAACAGGGAGAAGGAGAGAAACTTCTTTTTGCCCAGGTCACTGTCAGGTGCGGCTCCCTCTAGTGGCTGCAACACAAATTACAGCCCCGTGTGTGCAGAAGGAGGCAAGGAGACGAGGACAGAGAGGGGCAGAGACAGAAGAGGGGAGAGTGAGAGACAGAGAGAGGGTAGAAGATCAAAAGAAGGAGGAAGAGGTGAAGAGAGAAGGAGAGAGTGGGAGCGCAGCAACATGAACAGGAACTTCCCCTCTTCCTCCTTTCAATCCTTCACTTCCTCAGCGCTACAAGACACAGAGAAGCGAGGAGGCAGCCAGGGAGGCGGCAAGAGTTCATCCCGCCACGGCTGGAAATCCTCCAGAGGAAGCAACGACATGAGCAGATCTACCAACCCGCCTGATCAAAATCCACCCAGATTTCACAGAGATGTGTCACAGGGGTCGAAAGGTAAAGACAAAGATCTGTTCCACCACTATAGTAATCACCAAAGTCTGTCAGCCAACTATGGAGATAAAGACAGACCTGCAAGGACCCACCACTCCCCACCTTCCCTGTTCTCTAACCACCGAGACCTGTTCCCCTTTGAACCCTGTGGAGGCCCTCAAAGAGGGTTTCCTGATCGGGAATCAACACGAAGCAAAAGTCGAACTGAAAGCAGGGTAGATAAAGGAAAGTGGAAGCCAGAAAGGGTGTTTCAGGCTGGGAAAGATGGCAAAGGGGAGAGAGAAAATCCAGAGCTGGGAGCAAGGCGAGGAGGAGGAGAAGGAGGAAGTTGGCGGGAGGAAAAGGCCGATAGACCGGAGGAGAGACGGAGACCCAGCAGCAGCAGTAGCGTCAGCTCATCAGCAAGCCATGAGAACAGCAAAGACGACAGGAGAGGAGAGGAAGGGAGGGAAACGCAGAAGCACAAAAAGGAGAGACAGGCCAGCGCAGAGCTGCAGGACGGAGACAGAAGAAAACATAAGAAGTCAAAAAGCAGCAAAGAGGGGAGTGTAGCAGAGATGGGCAGCCAGTGGTGACAGGACGAAGACGCTAAACAAAGATTTACTTGAATAATGTTTTTCCTTTCTCAGACCAAAAAGTGCCTGGATTTATTTTATTCACTTCTTTGTCTTTTCTTTTAGCCAGGATACTTTTTGTATCACGTTAACATCTGTTATATCTGACCCGCATTATCCAAAATGATCGTGAGCAAATTGTGAAGGAAAAGCACTTTATTGAAAATATGAAAATGAATGTGAAAGAATGAAATGGCAATTCTCAGAGCTCCTGCGAGTTTTCTTAAGTTGGAGGAATTTGCACAAGCGCGCGATCCGCTCACGACTGCCAGCAGCTACGTTTATAAAACCTGAACCCGCAAGGTTACAGCTCAAAGTCTTACGCTCTGACGAGAAGTGAGTCAGTAATTTTATTTGCCTCGCACCAGGGTGCAGACAGAGGATTATGCAGAAGAGACTGTGATTACTTCAAGACAGATACTGTGAATATTTATGGTTTCAACCTCTGTGATGTGTTTTGTTTTCTTTCTAATTTTGTAAATGTTTAATTTAAAGAAATGGCTGCTGGATGGAAATGTATTTACCAAAGGAAAATGAGTGTTTCCTGTTTACATGGGAAATAAAAGAAACTACACATAAAATATGTTTTTGGTTGTTTTTTAATAAATATTAACATTTTCATTTATTTTTATCTATTTTTAGTATTTTGGGCTCAAACTGATTTGTAACTCCTTATGAAAACAGGTCATCACACAAAAATTCTCCGTCATTTGATTGGAAGCTTGTTTTTCTCAGATTTTTCTCTTTTTTTTTTCTTTTCTTTTATGTGAGATCATAACAGTTTTCAAAATTTTAAACAAAAGCTAAACAGAGCAGTTATCAACCATGGTGCCTTCAAGGTCCAAGTCAAGGTGAACATCGCTGATATGATGCTGCGCCGGGTCACATCGTCCTCAGATGACCCTGATCAGCCAGCTTGCATGCGTTGTGAAGACTGAGGATGCAGCTGTAAGGATTACTGTAGGATTACTCCAGAATAGCAGATCTTACTAAATGAATATAACTATATTTTGCAAGGTGTATATAGTTACTTTAAATTATCTGAGGGTTGTATTTCGCCATTATGTGGCCTGTAACAGGTCACTGCATAAATGTCGAGCAGTCGCATGCATGTGGACCTCCTTTCTTTCTCAAGGGTACATTTTAACATGATGCAGTGAATCTGCTGCTATTAGGAAGTTCTGTATCAAACTTTAACCTCAGAGTAATGCGACCTTGGAAGTTATTTATAATTGACAGCTTAATGTATTTTATATAAATCTTAATAATTAGTGAAGTAAAACCAGCATACATACAAAAATGGCGTGTTCAGTTTTGGAACACCTACAGAGCCAAAAGTGGATTTTTTTTTATATATCTTATAGACATGAAATTATAAAATTTAAACCAACCAATCTTTTGTTTGATCATAAGTAGGGATGTTCGATATTGGCTCTCTTACCGATATCCAATACACCGATATCGTGCAACTATTAATTTCCAATATCTGATATCAACGGATACCGATCTTTGCAGACATTTGTAAGAAGTCTCATATTTTGACTTTTTGAGTGAGAGGAGAGGTAGCACAAAAGTTAGACGAATACCGTATTTTCCAGTCTATAAGTCACGATTTTTTTCTTATTTTTGGCTGGTCCTGCAATTAAACTTATTTTAAATGTTAATTCATACTGACTGACATGAACCAAGGAGTAAGCATTACCGTCTAACGCCACAAGAGGGTGCTCTCTGCTTATAACAACTATAATTTCCTTTGAGAGCAAGGATCCCAAAATAGCGTTATCTCAGCGAGAGGAGTTCATTCGGACATCTGGCTGTTCTGTCTGTGCAGTCAGAAAAAAAATTATATGATGTTTATGATCATTTACAGGTACTGACAACAATATGCTGACATTGTGTAAGTTCTTTATGCATCAGTGATGCGTGGCCACGGGTTTTTGTTGTCATTAAAAAAATAAAAGCAGATACAGTTAATTTCCAAGATTACATTTTAATGCCAATATTGGCCAATGATAATGGCAGGCCAATAATATTGGACATCTTCAATAATAAGTAATTTAACTTGAATAAGGTCCCATAAAAATTTTGCCAAAGTCCAGAGGGAGTCTGAGAAACACAGCAGGTATTTGAAAAACATCAGATATGTCTCTGATGTTGGGCCACATAAGAAAATGGCCAGTGTTCTGTTTGATAAAGAAGGGAAAAAAAGAATTTTTGGTGTTCAGACTCTTATAAAAAAAATCAGATATGAGTCGCATAAGAAGAAAAAAGTCAGATTTGTCTGCAGTGAAACGTGGCCGAAGTATTTCTGTGGCTTTTGGTTTAACTCATTACCAAGTAACCATTGTGCATAAATTCTAGTAATTTAGTTTAATCTCAGAACTGGTCAGATTGCAGGTTAGTACACAAGCAGAAGCAGCAAGAATTGACAAAAGTACAGCGAAAAGATTTTTAGTACATCAAAAAAAAGAGAGAAATATTCCAGTAACTGCTGGCAAAGAAAGTCTTTTCAGTGCACATTTACATCAATACTTTCATCAATAATAATTTAGTGATGTGCTACTATGATTTTACTGAGTGATATAACTGCGTTTAACTGAATTATTTATTGATCTCTCAAAGGAAACAAAACGATCCATTTTCATACAAAACTGTCACAGCTCAGTGTTTCTTCTGCAGCTTGTCCTCCTGTATTAGCTTAAAAATATACTACTGACAGAACTGTTAGATTGTCTCATAGAAGAGCTTGATATGAAAGAGCATATGTTTCTGTTTCAGGGAGGGCTTTACTGTGTTGTATGGACTCACTGGAAGTCCATCTGGAGTTTGGTAGTTTATATTTAAACGGTTGGTATACCATTTTCAGAACCAGTGGGCGTTAGCTTAGCGTAGCAACACTAGCTGTCTACAACAATCTGAGCTGGAAAACACTGGGCTTTTTATGAAAGTTGAAAATCTGGGTAATATTTGATGTTTCACATGATTTCTCAGTTTTTCATAAACTTGGCATAAAAACAATGAAATATGTATATACCCATGTGTCTGCAACATAACACTACCACGGCACTAGCTATATACAGTCCTCAAAATTATTCATACCCTCTAATTAAAGAAAATACCAAAATTCACAATTATAATTCAAATAAAAAGAAACTAATAATAAATAAGAATTTACAAAATTAGAATTTAGTGAAATAAAATATTGGTTTTGAATTGTGGTTGTGAATAATAATAATACCTGTCAACAGGTCCAGAAGTATTTTCTAATATGAGAGAAAACACGATTGCAGTGATTGCCTCAAAGTGTTGCTCAGCAAAATTTTAGCTTCGGAGCCCCATCATGCTTGTAACTTGTTATATTTTTTTATGTTTGTTTTTTATTTCAATGTCAACTTATTTCACTGACAGCTGATTATTTTCTTTAATTGGAGGGTATGAATAATTTTAGGACAACTGTAAGTGGTAGCCAGAGGTGAGCTTGGTTCTGGAGAGCCTGGGTTCAAGTGAACCACTCCGGGTTCTTGAGGCCAGGTTCTAACCCCAACTCTTTCTGTGTGGAGTTTGCACGTTCTCTCTGGGGACTTGAGCTTCCTCCCACAGTCCAAAAGCATGCATGTCAGGTTACCTGGTCACTCTGAATTCTCCCTAAGAGTGTGAGCGTGACTGGCTGACCTCTCCAGGGTGACCGTAAATCATTTTTCTTATTTTCCATACATTCCCCTCATCTCAGGCCCCTGTCAGGACTTCCTTTAACAGTTTTCTACATCTGCTATTTTTCTATAAAAGTCAATTCTCTCTCCTTCATTTAATCCTTCTCCCCTTTCGTCTCTTCCCTGGTCACAGACATCATGTTAGCTTCTCGTGCAAACAAACAGCTGTCTGTAAAGTCTGATGCAGCTATTGCTTACAGCAACACTACCTCTTACGACGTCTAGCAGTAAATCTACATGCCAGGTAAGGATGCCGCACTGAACAACAAATATTCTCCTAGCTTTACGTTCTCTTGGCACAGTTTTAAAGAACAACAAGCAGAAGTTTAGTAGAATAAAAAACATGCTTTGTAAGAGTTTTTTTTCCTATGGCACTAAATATGAAAGCATGACCAGTATGGCTGCCGTCTGTGCGTGTTGATGCTTGAAGTGCATCCAAGCTTTTCCTGCTTCATTAACTCTCTACAAGGAAGACGTGGCAGAGATCCAGCCTCTCTGTCTTTCTTTCTGGCTCCTCCACGTTTTCCTGCTGGGAGAGCAATCGCTCGGTGTCGTGCCAAAGCATGCTGGGATTGAACAGGGGGAATCTTGTGGGTGTGGGATGCCCAGCTTGGCTCAAGTCCAAACCTTTTGACGGAGGGATGCAAGGTCACTCGGGACAGTGTGGCATCTGTAATGCTTTCATTAGAAAAGGCATCCCCTTCTCTTGGCACCTCGTTCTCGATGGCTACGAAACTTTACCGGCCCTTTCTACCACAGCTATTTTTCACCAAAAAAAAATACTGTAATTGCTGAAACAGTATCCATCTGTGTTTCATTGTGCGTTTGTCTGGGAGGGAGGGGGTGCAGCAGACAGACAGAAGTAAACTGTTAGTGTCAGTGATGAGCACAGACAGATTTCCAGAGGTAGGTCCAAAAACAAAAAATAAGCCAAACAGACAGCAGATTTAGATGTGAAAAACATCAGGACGCTGGCCAGCACATGAGGAAAGACGAGACGTCAGACACACAGAGGGGGACAGATCCCAGACAGACACACAGACATGCAGAAAGACAGTCAGACAGGTGGACCCTGTAGCAATCAAGAGCAACATCCCTCCTGCTCACCCAGAGAGGCGAGAATCAGAGACGAGGTACGCTTTGTTAGATTTTATATCTCAGCCTTCAGCACTTCTCTGTTGCCTGGACGTCCGCTGCCGCTTGGTTCTTCCCATGTGCTTATTTTAGCTTTCTCCTTTCTTTGTTTTGCCTTTCTTTCGTTTTGCGTCTGTGTTTCCTCCTTTGTGTCCGTGATGAGTGCCGACGTCTCAGGGCACCGTGCCAGCGCTGCCTGATGAAGACCAGGCTGTGTACCCTTCATGTGTGTGTGCTGGTTTATGCAGATTGGCTTGTTTAGGGTGTGAGGCAGCTGCAAACACTTGTTTGGGGTGCGTTTAGGCGTTGTGCACTTGTGATCATTGAGTAAAAGACCTTCTTACAGTAAGTATGTGGATAATAAATGCTCATCACTGTGCACAATTCTTGAGTCTGCAAACTCAAGCTGGGGTTGTTTGTACCCCTGGTTTTTGTTTGGGGGGGGGGGGGATCATTATCTGGGTGTTTGCATGTTGCTATATTCTTCTTTATAAACCATAAGTTATCATATTATATATGTTTAGAAATTACTTCCTCACAGTTTTTGCCCAATAGCTGCAAAAATCAATACAAACAGCATAAATAACAATTTAAAGGCAGATCAACACACATTTAAAATGAGAAAATAAGACATAAACATGGAAAACCCTAGTTATAACAGTACAGCTGCACTTGCTTTGAGTTTTTTGTGCAACTTTATATTTCCCTGCTTCATTTCAGATGAAAATATTTTACTTCTGCTGCATTATTGCTGCATTTACTGGGCAGCTTTAGATATTTATTTTAATCTGATGTTATGCATCAAGTGTTTAAAATACTGTATAATGCAATAATTAGGATTAAACTAGTGGTTTTACATCTAGATTTTGACCTTTTAGGTTTATAACTTTCTTTTTTCCGGTAAATATTCAAATGATCTGATATGTCACTTAAAAATGAGAAAAGAGATGCAAAAGCTTTCAGCTGAAAACAGGCTTATGTATCAGCTTGTTTTTGTGTTTGTATGTTCTTTCTCTATGAATTGTCTTAAAATGGTTCAGATTTGTATGGTCTTGTTTATAAAAGTATCTAAAGTAGTTTAAATCAGAGCAAATTCAGGGATTTAAATGGAAATATGTTTCATGCTAGAAAACACTTTAAATTTTTTATTTTTTTTAATCAAAACTCGATTTGGTCACCAACATTGGGTTGGGAGTTTGGTCCAATGACTCCATAAGGCAAAAACATCCCAGAATGTATTTGGAAATATTGTAATTTGTTTGCTTCTATAAATTTTCCGTCAAGGGTAGAATTTTTTCAATAACAGATTTAATTAATACCGGCTTGATTAGCAGAATTTGCATCCAACAGTGAAATTTTATTACACCCAACAGGTCTGTCCTTTTTCTCCTTTTATTCATATTTCTTTTCCCCATTAGATTTAGCTGTTTTTAGCCAAATAAGACAACAATAGTTGTAAATGGAAGTGCATTCCTTATACGATGGCACTTGTGTGCTTCATCTAACACAACACCAATCAGATAATCCTGTTTGAATGTTGATTAAGTGGTTATGTTGCATCCTACCAGGAGATGCAGGAAGGAATATGCCATAAACTAAATCCTTGGTGCTTAATGCTCAGTGCATGTCAGGTTTATTATTTTTGTCTGATCTTATCTGTCAACCAGTGACAGCACAAATATTTCTCTTTTGGTTCTACAACAACCACTAGTGCAAATATTAACAAGTGAGAGCAAGTCATTAAAAATACTGCAGAAGTTATAATGTGGTTAATAGACATGCTTGCACTTGTGTTTGGTTTAAGTGCAGCAAACAAGTTTTATTCTGGGAGGTAAAGGCAACAGTAACATAAAAATGTGATTAAAAGGGATTTTTGAAAGTGCCCTGGCGTGTAAATTAGAGGGAAATGCGTGCACATGCCTTTACAAAGGATAAAACTCATTTGCATATTTTCAAATAACAGGAATCTAATTTTAAAGCCCGGCGGGGCTTTAGTGATTAAATTCCTGCACCAGTTCACGTGTGGTGTGGGAGACTGGCTCAAGTTTATCAGAGGTTTCAGAGGTCAGCTGCAGCGTAACTTTCAGCACATAAACACACACTCACTGAGTCGATGAGGCGACCGGTTTCAACCTGTTTCATTCAGCAACGTGACCTCCCTGTCCAAACCGGTGAGGGGCAGGTGGCGCTAGCCTCTTTGGTTTAATGGCCTCTAGTGGAAAGTTCTGATAAAACAGCTTCAATCAATGTCAAAGTCGAATTTAGGATGAAATTATTTAGATCTTTTTTTTTAAAAAAAAGATGCCATTCTTGCCCATCAACAGATTTGTAGTGGGCACATAAAGTTAAAGACAAACAAGAGCAGACATGGCTGCCGGTGCCCGAACGCCTCAGGGTGTCATGAGGTCGTGAACAGCTCAGCTTGTACCGATGTTTCATGATAGAGGGAGCCTTTAATGACTTTTAATGGCAGATGTTTCTCTGCCAGTGATGGAATGTGTGTGTGTGTGTGTTAGTATGTGTGTGTGGCAACATTTGTGAGCATGCAAATTAGGGCATCTTTTGCATTTCTTAATCTTGTATGGTATTTAGCATTTGTTATGTGGCTTGACAACGAGCCCCCATGTCTCCCACTGTGAATGTGTGTGTGTGTGTCCTCGGACTCCTGCCTGGCCCTGTCTGTGACCACAGCAGTGTGCAGAATAACAATGAGCATCTCAGGCTACCCATGCTCTGAGTGTGTCTTTGCCAAGGGCTAGTGTTGCCCCGTTGAGTTTAAAAGCAGGTTTAAATCCCACCTCTCTTCCCTTTTTATACAAGCTCACACTGGCAGGCACTTACTTCATCACATTTACATGAAGTAAGGTTTTTTTTCTTCTCTTTTTTGCAAACTCATGCATTTACAAGGAAGTGATTTTCTGTCGTTTTTCAGACTTTTCTGTTAATGCACAAAGGAATTTAATGAAACTGTAGTGTTGTCAATCAAAAAAAAAAAACTGAGCTTGAATATATGAATAAATACATGCACAATATTCTGGAAACCGCTTTATATATCATGAATTTTGTCTTTCATAACTCAGAGATGCTATTGACTAGCCTGGTTTTCATTGTTTTTAAAAGTTTTTAAAAATGAAATAAGACAGCAAAAACTTCTATTGATGCTTTAATAAGAGGAAGAATGGCTTGAGGTGATTTCTGCCTATTTTAAACAGGACTTTATGGACACATGGGGGGATGGAAATTCTTGCATGCCTGACCCACTGTAGATCCAATAGGTTTGAGCTGACAAATTTTTAACTGATGGGCATCTTTCAGGATGTAATGTCCAAGACATTTCTCAAGATGAAAAGAAACAGAGTTGAAAAAGAGCTTTCTTCATTTTCCTCTGATTGTCCACCACATAGCTGTCTCCTGGTTGAAGCAGCCACTTCTACTTCGGGCGCACTCACACCAGCCCTTTTGAGTCGAGGTATATTGCTTAAAAAGTCTGCTTCATTTAATAGCTATAAATGCACAAATGAACTCTGGTTCAGATCAGACGGCCTGTGGGTTTCGGTCTACTTCAAGTGGACCAAATACAGGAAGCATGAGCTAATTTCAGCTTATATCATGACATTGATTAGTTGATTAGTGGAGAAGATTTTTACCCCTTCTTTGTGTCTGTGGGGGCATCTTTTTGGTGTGTGTGTGTTTTTTTTTTTAAATCCCCTTAGATTCCTGTCCTATTCTGCCCATATATGTATGTTTTGTGTGTGTGCATCGTGGTTTCAAACCAAGGCAATCAGTTAAATCAGATTTTCTGCACCAGTCATGCATATTTATCAAGAGCCTGCCCTCTCTCCCCTCATGTCTTTTGTCGTTCTGTTGATTTGTATGTTCGACCACACCAGAGGGCAGGCCCGTGGCTGTGCTGTCTAGACAGCTTATTTATGATCGAGCATGTGTGTGTATGCAAGGGAACGACGGTGACATCGCTCTAAAACACGGAATATCTTTACATAAGTGCAGCGTCCTCAAACGTGCTTAAATGAATGAAAAAAAAAGATTCAGGTTAGTCTCTGACTGAGTCGTGTGTCCTGTGTTTTGTGTGTGTTGAGGGGAACTTCCCTTGTGTCCCTGATTGGATGAGGGGGTATTATTTTGTTTCATTTGCACATCCATGGCAACGGTTGATTATCATAAGGAGGGGAGGGAATAAGGGAGGTTATGGGAATTATGTAAATTGATCAAACATTCTGATGACACACACACACAAACTGTATACTGAGCTACTTCAATACAGTGTAACAGTAAATTAATTTCAGATAACTTTTTATATATTTGCATGCCATAAATAGTAAGTTTTTCCAGGCTGTAGTACATTTAATTCAACCTTACTTTAAGAGAGAGAAAAGAGAACACAGTTTACAAAAACCGTTGCTGTAGAAAGACTTTTCATATTCAGACACCAGCTTTCTCTGTATTAAGTCTTTATTTGCTATTATTACTTATTATTATGACTATTATTATGAGCTACTGACATTATTAAGGTAAAACTCACAGAACAAGCCAGGTGCCACAGAGTCACTCCTTGCTATTTTTAGGATAAAAACTGCAACCAGCTGCACTGATTTGCAGTATTCTGAGTTTTGTCAAGTCACATTTCATTCTTGCTGGAGCCTCATGTTGTTTAGTTTAGCCTGATTGTGACAAGTTGTTTTTTATGTCATAAACAATGACATGAGATCGTATCTTGTTGTGAATAAGTGTCAGACCTTGGTGAAAAATATGAATACAGTCTGAAGATATTCTAACCGCAAATACTGTGAAAGTAAGAACCACAATAGGACCAAGCTGTGAGTGAGCAAGCCCGTGTGTGTGTGTGTGTGTGTGTGTGTGTGTGTGTGTGTGTGTGTGTGTGGGTGGGTGTGGGTGTGTGTGTGTGTGTGTGTGTGAGTGTATGTGTGTGCGCGCATGTGTGTGTGGGTTTGTGTGTATGCGCGCACCAGGCTGCTGGTGTGAACCAGCTAGCTAATTGTCCTGCTGCTATTGATATGGAGATGATGGGGGAAGACAGGAACTGAGAAAGTGTGTTGGGAGTGTGAATTGCTGTAGTAAAACTCCAAAACAATAAAGAAGGAAATGTTAAAACCAAACAAAATAGTTTTCCCGCTTTATATGTTTTTTTTTTTTTTTTTTTTTTTTTTTTTTTTTTTTTTTTTTCTTGTCCTGTCCAGCATCGAAGCAAACATGTTTGTTTTTAAATTTAACTAGTAATAACTTAAAAGAGAAAGAGCTTTGGGATGAACTAAACAAAAAACAAAAACAACTAAAGATCTTTTTTTTGTTTGTCTTGTGTCTTTTGTGTCTCTCATAATTATTTATAGGATTATAGATAGTCCTATGAGATATATATATATATATATATGTACACACACACACACACACACATATACACACTATATATATATATATATATATATATATATATATATATATATTTATATATGTATGTGTGTATGTATATGTTTGTAGATATGTATAATAGTGTATATATATATATATATATATATATATATATATATATATATATATTACAGTGACATGAACATCGAACCAAACCAAACTGTGATATTTTTTCATTTCGTAGCACCCCTAATACAGTATATATATATATATATATATATATATATATATATATATATATATATATATATATGAATGTGATTTTATCATTTGCATAAATGTGGTGGAGTTTTGTGGCAGATTCACATCACAAAACTGATGAGACACACAAATGCTGTCATGTAAACTAAGGATTTCCTCATCTTCACATTACGTTTTAGTTACTGATGAGTGAATCTTTAGCCCTCCTGATTGTGGAAGAAAATGGGGGATTTCTCCTCACACCCTCTCTGCCTTTTCTTTTCAAGATTTTTGGGATGCTCTGAAAATTTTATTTAAGGATTATATAAATAAAAGTGCTGTGTTGCACAATGAAACATATAAATAACAGTAAACTGTTTCATTTGTATGAGTCAATGTCATTGTATATTACAGTGTATACAGTGTGGCTAGATGCTTGAATGACTGTAAATGTTCTCACAAAGAAGTTTTTTTTAGCATATCCACAATGAATTTACAGCATGTTTTAATAAGAGTGCTCAATTTCCACTTTTTTTGCTATTTAACATCTTAAAGGCAGGGTAGGAGATCTTGGAAAAACAGTTCGAACAAGCTACATTTAAAAAAATATACACCCCTGAAACCTCGCCTCCGGGGCACAGGAACGCGTGCGCTCATGGTTATCGGCGAAGATAACCGAGAACAGCCGAGTGGCTAGCTGGTTAGCTTCCAAGTAAACAGCAGTCATAATTAAAAGTCATAATTGTCTCACCTCCAACTTCTTCTGCGGCATAAACCATCCTCACAGCAAACACCAAACACCTCCATGACTTGATCCACATCCGTTTTTTCTTTTTTAAGAGCAAACAGTGGCATAGATAAGAACAGCCATGTTTTCTCGGTTCGTCTGCACTGAGATGCTCACGGCGAGTTACGAGCACGGTTGGTGCGCAACAGACAGCAGTCGAGTTTGATGGACATAAGAATCATTTAATCAATCAGTACGGGCCGTTCGCAACCCCATCCAATGAAATTCATTTCATTTCCAGTGCTGTAGTTCCACAGGTGATTATTTTTTTAATTTTTTGTGTCAGAACATCTAATTAATAGGCTGCAATCTGGGTGTGAAGAAGACTTTAAGCAATATAGTAAAAATGCTCCTGGAAAACATCATCCACCCTGCCTTTAACTGTAAACCTTACACACTATTGCTTTGTGAAATATCTTATTTTCCCTCTCTTTCACACTCCATTATTTCTTGTCCTCTGTTCTCACTGAAATGTGAAATCTGACCAAGCACTTCCCTTCCTTTATTATTCTGTCTTTTTTACACTTTTTTTTTTAACCCCTGCTCTGATGCTCAGCCGCTCTCTTGTTGTTGGTCTTTTGTCCCTGGTAAAATGAAAACCGACTACTGCCAGAATCCAGCAGAGATGGAATGGGAGCGCGCTATCACACATCCAAGTGCACAGTATCCAAAGCAGAGACGAGCAATAATTTACGAAATGAAAAAAAATTAATGAGGCTATTCAAAATGTGATGAAATAGTGTTCTGTATCTCCCCATTATGTGAATATTATTCCCTTGAATATCAGTTCCTGCTGAATTCTTGAGTCTGCATAAGAGAAAGCCTCTATCCCAAAGCGGAAAGACATCAGCAACTATCTAGAGGAGCAGATTTTGCTGCTCATTAATCTGGGAAGGATTATAAAGTCATTTCCAAACATTTTGGAGTTCTATGAAAACCATGATAGAACAATAAGAAACAAACTGCAAAAGTGACCATTTTTGAAGGATCTGAAAAAAAAAAGCTGCTTCTCTACAAAAAGTTTGCAAAGTTTCATCTGAACAAATCACAAGACTTCTGGAACGATATCCTCTAGAGTCAGATGAGACCAACGTGGAAATGCTTTCACAGAATAACGTTTAAAGAAAAAAAAAAGATGAACAAAAAACACCCATATGAACTGTCAAGCACGGTGGAGGAGGGCTGATGATGTGGGTTTGTTTGGCTGTCACCTGGAGGTTTTGCAGTCACTGAGACAGCCATTATCTCTGTGAGGCTGTCTGACAGCCAAAGCTTGGCTAAAACTGGGTCATTGGACAGAAAACATCCCAAATGCACCCACAAATATACAACACTACGGCCTAATAAGAGAAATAATTAAGCAGTGGCTCAGTCAAAATCCAGAACTCAATCCTGTTTGAAATACTGTGGCAAGAGAGCATAAATGAATGTCTGCAAAACCTCAATGAACTGAGGCAACATTGTGGAGAAGTCGGACATATTTTCTCCTAGAACAGACTGACAAACAGAAAATATGAAGTGTTAAACTGAAGTAGCAGAGTAATGAAGTCTTATATCTGCGCTTATGATGAATTGATAAATGACACCTAAAAGAAAACAGCCCATTTTTTGTTGGGTCAATCTAAAAGGGGCATTTGTGTGTCTGAGTGTGTGTATTTGGACCAATTGTAATTCTACACTGTAATTCTACATGAATAAGTCATGTAGATAGAAACTCAACACACACATGCGCACATAATGAGACACACTTTTACAGCCTCCTTCCTTTTTATACCCACTCTTTTGTCTCACACATGCAGGGACCTCCACACTGTGGAGGATTAACAGCACGAGGAACTGGGTTTTATTGGAGGCCTGCTGAGAGTTACGGTGGAGGACAACATAGTGGGAAAGATGGTGAGGTTAGATAGGGTGAAGAGATTAAGACGGGAAAAAAGCTTTTAAAACAGAGAAGCAGTACATGAGGAGTAAGTTTTTTTTTTTTTGTTTTTTTTTTAAAAAAAGGAAGCAGAGAGGAGAATGTGAAGGCACCAGGAAATGAAACATGTTCTTGTGTGTTAAGATTTACCTGTTAATGCTAAACTTCTAAATCTAAGGTTTTATTCAACATTAAAATGTTTTCCTCTGGAAGTTTTCTTTTCTTCTTTTTTTTGGGAAATAGTTGATACATATTGATGAAAATGGAAATGCCTGTGACGATCAAATGAGCTGTTCCTGCCATATGATAACAAACGTAACCAATAAAACATGACCAAGCTTCACAGAATCACCGTTTGAATACATTTTTCCCTTTTAAGTGCCCCAAGTATCTGTAGTTTTGTCTTCCACCCTGGCCTTTTGTTTCTAGTGGGTGAATGCTTGGCTTTTGACAACCGTAATCAATATTACTACCTGCAGTTGATTTTATACAGAGTATTTTATTTGTTTTAAGGTTTGCCTAAGGACAACGAACCAAAGGTTTGTTTTTTCTATATATATATAAAACATTTCAAAAGCAGGTGAACCATCCTTCAAACCACAGAATTTGGGAGGAAGTTCCCATGATTTGCTGTAGCTACCCATATTAGGCTGTAGCTACCAGATTAGCAAAGCAAACTGGAAACGGAAAAATAAAGAAGTGACTATAGGCTGCTTCTAAATACCGACCATTTATTATCTTTGAAGCCCTATCTAATCCATGTATCTACTTAATGCAAAAACCACACCGATCCAGCCCAGAGGAAAATGATTTTGGAAAGTAGATCTCATAAAGGTCTCTACTTCTAGACAAATGTGAGATCCGTGTAAAAGCTAAATGAGACAATGGCTTATTTCTCCTGTTTCTCAACCTTGTCTTCAGATAGAAAAGTTGCACAAAATCTCAGTCTAGTCTCACTTCCAGTTCCAAAGGAGTTCTCAATCATTCCTGAAATAATTCTCAAATTTGTCTCATGCTTTGAAATGTTTTACTCCTCTTATTGTAGTCTCAACTTTTTCTCCTAGTGAGTTTTTTGAGAAACAAAACAGACATTCATGAGAATGATTTGAAACCTGAATGAGGCTGGGATGAGATCTCCTTTATGTCTCCTGAGATGCAAAAGAGAAAGCTTTGAGCAGTAATTTTTCCTCTGGGAGATTAATTCCCTGTATGCTCTGCTAAGCTAAGCTAACTCTGTAAGTTCAAATTTATGAGAATGGAAGACAATTAAAGGAGAAAAGGATATTTAAATGAGAGGTCTACCATGAAAAAATAAATAAATTAATAATCTGCATGGTGAAGCAAAGGTTTATGGCCAGTTTGATATGTGTATATATGTGTGTGTGGTTGTGCACCATCCTGTAGAAATATGATGCATTACATCTGGAGCCTGCTCTGGCGTTGCCATGGAAACGCCCGTCACGCTGACAGGCACCCGTTGCGCACTCAGATGCACACACATGCACGCTTATACACACACAGTGGTAATGAGAGACTGAGCGACTGGCAGTTTGCCAGGGCAGTCTACACACACACACACACACACACACACACACACACACACACACCTTCCCCCCATGCACTGGAACATTCTTTGCAGACAAACACTGGCCTGGTGTTTGCATCTCTTGTTGTTTGTGGGAACAAAATCTAATGAAGACATTTTCCTCCTTTCTTTTCTTCCATTTTTTGAAATAATTTTTTATTCTAATCATTTGCCTTCCCTGCAACTTCAAAGAGCTGATTGAGGGTTTGAGTTTTAGGTTAAAGGTGTGAAGGTTATAAAGGTAATGGTCTTCACAACAGCATCGTGGAGAATGAAGCATAATTTAACAGAATTTGATTAGATTTCTGGGACTGCTGAGTGTTATACTGAGCATTTAATGTGATGAAATCTTTTATAATCAGGATGAGCTCTTTGTGGCTCTCTTCCACTGTGCTTTATCTATGTCTGCCACTTCTTCCCCTCCCATCACACCATCCTCCTCTTTGTCATTCACACTTTGAAGTGCATTTACAGCCTCTCTCTGTCTCGCTTTCCAGCATCATCAAAAGGCCACCATTGATTTTGTCCATGACAATGGTTTTCAGGTCAGTCTGGGTAAAACATGTTGTCATGTCACAACAAGGAAACTAAGATGTACTCTACAATTATAAACTAAACAAAACACAGCAAAAGTTTGATTATACTGTTCCATTCAAAATGTATTTTAAAGGGAAAAAGTGTAATCACATACTTCAAGCTTCAAGCTAAAAGTAGAAGCATAAGGATGCTATTATACTTAAAATTATAATCCCAAAAGCTATATTGCCCAGAAATGCTTACTCGTGTCTTTATTTATTTATTTTTGTATGCTATAATTTCCTGAAAACCTAAGGCTGTTCCTTTCTGCCTGCACTTTCAGTTATAAATGAACAGATTTGTTGTAATTAGGTGTGGTACCTCTATGAAATGTAAACCCACTTTAATTCTGTGTAACATTTATTATATTTGAATATGTTTCAAAGAAAACTTTGTAAAAACAGGGAAACTAAACCACCATCCAAAGTAGTGGAATAGCAGCCAACGCACCGAGGCTCGGTTATATGCTCCTAGCAGCTACGCTAGCCTAACTTAGGCTAAAGCTCAGGGTGAGGTCTGAGAAATAGTTAAGAAGGCATAACTTACTAAAGCTAGCTTGAATGCTTCCAGTAGTTATGCTAGGCTAACCTGGGTTAAGCTAAGAGGTGGTTAAAGCCTGGGAGTAGTTCAAGAAAAACACAATGTAGCTACTAAAGCTAGGTAACTACTTCCAGTTAAACTAGGCTAACTGGTAGTGTAATTAGGTTCATTTTGTCTTCTCGATAATTCAAGTATCAAAGTTGTATTTCAAGACAAGAGACACCTTCATCCTGTTTTTTGTTTTTTCTGTTCGCTTGAATTTGAGAAATGACAGAGAAAGGCTGGCAGACCCTATTTCTACACAGAGCTATCGAGCTCGCAACTCCTGAGCTAATCCTGCAGAATCCTTCAGTTAATGTTGGCAAGGTAATCAGATGTAAATATTTATATTTTTTGGACCCGTCAAAATTGATAAAAAAAATTTAAAAAAAAATTATATGCTATAATTTAATTTGGGGGGTAAAATTAATACTTTTATTATGCACCCCTCTAGACGTTCTGTGGATGTATAATTTTTGATGACTGAATTGTTTAGATAAAAAAGTTATTGCTATGACCTTTAAGTCTCTGACTAAGATGCCGCTGCCCAAACAAATGGCTTCAAAGCAGAGGGCAATTTCTACAGCAGACTTGTATAAAATCCAACACGTTGGTGCATCTCCTCATGATTAAAATAGAATATCTCTTCAATATAAGAAAAGGGGTGCAGTGGCAGGAAGTACAGACACAAAGCTTCATATTCCAAAGCAAAATGTGACATGATCTTGTGGTCATGGAGAGAAGGAAATCCTATATATCTATTTGTAAAGGTAGTTGTGTCTAAATAAAAGCAGGTGTGATCATAAGAAATAAGGGTCAGGTGTGTGAAGAAACAAGCAACAAAATCTGGTCATAAAACCACATGAAAACAAAACTAAAAATAATCATAAAACCAAGATAAACCAACACAGAAACCAAAGGTCAAAACAATAAGTCCCTCTGAGTCATACAAAGCTACAGACTTGCGTAAATCTGAACCTTTATAAATGCAACACTGTAACCAGTAGGCGTGTGGTGCCACTGAAAGGACCAAACATTTTTTATTGTTGTGACCGGTCATTGAAATTTGACTGTCAAGCCAAAAGGACAGTCCTCTTTTCTTCCCTCCCCCTTATACCTGCCCCCCCACAGAAGCACGTGCACCACTGACAACAATACAGTGATGTCAGGAATGTCTTTGCCACTTTCAAAGACATTTGCACGTTGTAGGCTGCAGAGTGTTTGCATGTGACTGTATGTTTGTGTGTGTGATTGTATATGAAACCGTGTAACAGCATTTGTTCTTCAACCCGGTGTCACTTCTCCCTGCACAATAAAGAATGCACGGCAGTGATGAATGAGGATAAGACCAGTCTACCACTGCTCCCTGTGACCACTGAACTGCATGAGTTCCTGCAGTAACAGAAAAGCAATACCTGCACCCAATCGGTGATATGAATATAAAAAAAAGGGCTAATTTGAATAAAATGGTACATTTGAATGCGTTATACCGTCACCAGGTATATGTATCATGACTGCCTGAATATTCAAGGCTTGGTGATGGATTACTTGGTCAGAAATGAGAAGCTTTTATGAATATAGCAGAAATATATTTAAGGATAACCTGTATGTTGTATGTGTGCAAAACAAAGTGTGCAAGAACAGATGAAAGTCATCAGTAAAAGTACTCAGCTTGTAATGTAATGTTAACAACAATAAATCTATTTTATAGCTGCTACCATGTCAGCACAAGGCAGGGGTACGGGTGAAAGAGAGATCTACTGTACACAAGGTAACGCACTGACAAACAAAGTTGCCGGTACATGATTTACTTTATAGTGTGTAATTCCTTTGAAGAGGTTTTTAAGGAGTAATTACTGTTAATATTGCAGTCCAAGGGCAGTGACGTACATCTTTCAACTGTTATTTTTGACACTTATAATTTAAAAGACTGTTTCCTCTTGGTTTAAAACAATGAAAAGTGTGTTTATTTGTAGTATTTCTTATAAATGTCAAGGTTATTAATTAGCATTGTCCTTGTTGTAACTAATGTTTTCAATTATTGTTGCAAGTGAGTGGAGCCAGCGTTCCCAGTATGATTGAATTAAGTCTGGTAAGTTACTGAGTGAATACAAATCCTGAAATTTTGAGGCATTATGTAAAATGGGAGGTCAACACTGTGATGTAATCTTTTGGTAACAGTCGTAACTACTACCAGACTTGCCATATGCAAGCTGCCATCTTTTTTTTTCCAGATTTTCTGCATCAGATGGTAAACACAAATTGATTATGTTTGGTCCAACATGGTCTTAAGAGGGTATTTGAAGAACTGTACATTTAGTCGCCTGACCTGGGGAACGTGTGCTTTCATCAGTCGTAGGAAACCTGTAGTGCTGTTTTCTGTGAACTCTGTGAATATATGACTTTGGAAGCACTGAACCAATGTTGCAAAAGCACATTCTAAGCTAAGTCACTGTTCTACTCTAACTTTAATTTTCCAAACCTGGTCTTAAAGGGATACAACACCCACATAATGGTGTGCCTTCATTTTCTACTCATCCTCATGCTGAGCAAAATTGTGAAGCACTTTTTTAAAATCTCAAATGTAGCCGAAAATCAGGAGGCAGGTTTCCCATTAATTAACGAGACTGTGGTGGCCCGCCACAGTTTCGTTTGGACCCGCCACAGTCTCATATGACCCCAAGATGCAAAAAAAAAAAAAAAAAAAAAAAGTCAGACCAGACCGTCATACCGTTCCACAGTATGGCCTAGCTGTAGCCTACGCTTCTCCTGCCTTTGAGCAAGCGACAGCAAGAGAGCGCGTGCACACTCGCATGCACAGGTCACATTCATGAACATCACTCTTTTCTTGATGCATTTTGGCGCGACCCAGATTCCAGCGACACCAGAGCCACAGAGGTGAGTGGAGCGGGACGCCTACATCCAGAGAGAAGCTATCAGGCTGGATGATGGAGCAGGAGGCCATGTTGATGATGTCATCAAGTCAGTCAACTTATAACCTGCCAAACCGAGTCTAATTTTCTGCGCTCCATGGTGCCAATTCCCCGCTACTCCTCCCTCTGCCCCACTGCTGTTCACCTGAGCAGGTGGATGAATCAGTGGTAATAAAATCATCTTCAGTGAAGACGTCTCCTCAGAGCGTAGCAGGCCGTTATTCCGAGTCAAAGCCTCCCAATGTTTCCTCACTGGCCGTTGATCATTGCTCCAACTGACATCTGCAAATGAATTCCCCATTTGGGATAAATTCAATTGTACGAACTGAAAACAGTGTAAATTTTCAAAAGCTCTTGGTAATGGGTATTTAAGGTCCAGTGAATTAGATACACTAACATCTAGAGGTCAAACTGTCGATAGCAACTAACAGGGCTTCTATGGTAACAAGGTGGTTCATGGGAGGTGGCAGCAAGAGGCAACTTGCAAACGTTTAAATTAGTCTTTGATAACTAAGAAATTTTCTGAGTCTCCAGCAGAATTGTTTCATGGTACTGAAAATGCAATTGCTGATGTCAACGCAGGTCTACACCAACAAGACTTTATTAGCAACATATGATATTTTTGCCCATGTAATGCCCTAAATCTTGCAAACTAGCGACTCCAGAGTTGGGAAAAAAGGTGAAAATTGGATACCCAAATGCTATAGCCTGGCTTATCGGATTGCAACTTAAAATGGTAACTGAACAACCATGAATTATGAAAAAGAAGGGTTTTTTTAATCATAAAACTAACCAATGGATGGTAAATATCTAAAGAAAGCAGTAGAAGCAGGTGATCAAAAACACCATGCACGTCTTACATCCACAACTGAACGGATGCAGCCCATAAAGTCAGTGAGGACAATTAAGCCCACGGACCATGCAAAATCTGTTGAAGGACCACTGCAAGGTCAGTGCGAATGCAGACAGCCATAACAATATTATACTCTGAATGAACGTAAGGTTAATTTAAATGCATTATGCTGGCTGGTTTCATCTTGTTATGGGGGTGTTCTGTTTTTATATTTGTGGAAATGAACTTCAAGCCAAGCTTTGTAGCCCTGAAAGACTAAAATAAAACAATGGATGAGGAATAACTGCTGTTTAATCAATGAATAAGTTATCCTGTAGATCAGGAAAGTAGAAAGATATATGTCATATTATATTCCATTTCTCAATGGAGACCAAAAGCCTAGTAAGTTCGTCAGTTTTTTGTCACACACCTTTGTTATTATGGACAACAAAAAGCCTTAAATGATCATGTTTAATGGGCTAAGTAGCATCAATACGATCAAGACTGCACACACTCCCACAGACACATACAAACACAGACTTACAAATGCTGTAATCAGACAGAAGACACTAGTAGAAATGTAATCTGACACTGCAGGTACAAGCAGCGTGCACACTAACAAACACTGCAGCGCTGTGCCCGCTGCAGCTTATGAGTGTGCACGTCTGTACTCAGGACAAGCCTATTACTACTTGACATGCAAATCTCTTTTCTGACCTTCTTCTGTCTCTCTCACACTCTTACCCACTCCACATAATCTCTTTGTCTCACTTTCTCTCCTTCCGTGCACTAACTTCATGTTCCCCAGTCCTGCCTGCTCATTTTTCTCCCCTTTTCTCCCCCTGACATACATTCACATTTCAGCCCAATTTTCTTTGCCCCATTTTTCCTCTGCACAACAAAGGGGTTCCCTTTTTTTTGTTGCATTCTCCCTAACACCTGCAGCTGCAACAACTGGTATGTGTATGCATGTGCCTGTATGAAATACAGACTGTGGTGGGGATAAAGCATGCAAAACAGGCATAATCAGACACATTTAAAGCAGTAAATTAACTAAAATAAAGAAATGGATTAAAAAGTTTCTCTTTTTCCTGCAGGAATATGTGTTTTGATCAAAGTGTTTGTCGTGTATACACGTGACGTGAATTCCCTTTTATGAGTGTTGTGTCAGTAAATTTGGATGTACGTGTGTACTGTAGTTGTGTGGATTTGTTTGCTCAAGTAACTCAGACTATATTTGCCACATTTGAACTTGTACGTGTATGTGAATGATTAAACCTTGGCTTGCTGTGTGTACACTGCTCTGTCTATCAAAGTGACTCCCCCTGTCACAGACTATTACCAAAGACTCTGCTCCCAGTGAACCTGTTTATCATTCACTAAGGCAAAAAAAAAAAATAGTTTCATGCTCGCATGTGCTTACACACACTTTTCTTTCTTTGTGTGCAACTTCAGCTTTTAAAATTACAATTACTAGTTAAAATAACCATATTGTACCCCTGATGTTACCATTACCTGGTGCGATATGCTGTTTTCAGCTGATTTGGTTTGTTTTTATCTATGACTGAACCTGACAGGAAGCACAGTTGTTCTGAGGGTAATAAAACCCCTTGTATATTAGACTAAAGGTAAGTTTTCACCAAATGTTAACAGTCCGAGTTCTTGTGAATGTGCTCAGTAAGGTTTTACGCGTGACAAACTTGTGTGCCCTAAAGTTTGTTTGCACGCTCAAGTCAAAGTGCCCCAAATTGCCTGCTATCATGTCATGTATGGTTGATCATGAGGTTGCAGGATGATCCTGTTATCAGATGTTTGATTACAACAAGTTAAAACATCATTAATTGAAGGAATCTATAGGACATTGATTGTATTTGTGAGATGTTTTCCAGTGCTTGGAGTTTACCCACTTATTCATGAAGTATATAATCTAATCTTGTCTTCGAAACCTGGCCAAATAAAATCATTACCAGGCAGTGGACAAACCCTGCATCTCACTCTTGCTCACAGTCAAACACACAGAGATAAGAGAGGTAATTTGCAAACAAGACTGGGGGTTGTTTTTGCCATTGTTGGGTCAATGGTCATTGCTTTGCACCACGCTGTTGCTGCTCTCTCCTGTAAGCAGCAGCTTTTGTCTCAGTGGTGAAACGTTGGCAGATTCCACACTGTATTTGTTGCTGGTGTTAAGGCACTTCTTTCCTCTCTTAAAAAAAAAGGGATAATATTCAAAGCATTGCATACCAGAGTCTGGCTTGTAACCACAAGAGACAGATAAGAGAATTTTTCAGTCTTTATTTTTGTGTGGCACATATTTTCACTTTCCTTTTAACAGGCATTCATGCTTTTAAAACAAAGTAATTATAAATGGACAAAAGCTTCAGGGACCCCCCCCCCCCCCATCCCCAGAGAAGAAGGTTGTAGGCTAAGGGGAAAACAAACAAACAAAACAGCAAGCATTTTTAGAAGCTGTTAAATGTGATATTCATAAGGATGGTTTTAACCTTAGTATTCCTTTAATTTTGGAATAATTAAGGAAAACAGCATGAATTTTAATCAGTTATATTTTGTTAAATGGCAATGCCATTTTTATGTATATTCAGCCTTGTTTATCAAGCATTTTTGCTACTTTTTATTGGGTAAAAACGCAAAACGCAGCAAGGTTGTAGCAACTAAGCTCAGAAAACAAAAACATTTCACAAAAGGCTACTTTTAATTGTGTTTCGTCTTCTCAGGCAGAGGAAGTGGTTATGTGTTTCCTGCCCCGTCTCCCCCTCTCCAGAAACAAACACACACACACACACGCGCGCGTACACACAGCCTGAGCTGAAGTGAATGCCGAGAGGAGGGGAAAGCAGAGCACAAGCGAAAGGTTAGCTAGCAGCGAGTGAAGAAAATGGCGATCACGCAGGATGAATGCCACCCCTCGTAGATGCTGCAAACGCGTTGAATTTCTTTAGCCTTACAGTCGGCTTTCCTTTCCACTCTGTTGCACTTTATACTTCAATGAGGTGAGTTCGCTTTTCTGGTGTTTTCACGAGCTTTTTCTGTCGAACTAATGCAGACAGGGAGAGTGGAGCAGGGAGACCGGTGGGGGTCGGTGAGATAAGTTGTGTAGAGGCTGTTGTTTAGTTAGCCACGACTGAGCTAACATAGCTAATGTCCTGTACCAGGAGCGCTTGGCAAAGGCGGCTCATTTGCAATGCCGTGTACAGACGCGGGGACAAAACGAAAAGTTGTGTTTCCTTGCAAACGTTTCAAAGTGTCTGACAAACATAGTTGTGTTTGCAAGCGGCTTAACCTTGCGGTAACTAGTACTAGTTAACCCCATCTCCACAGCTGTGCGTACATATCTGTCAAAAGAGCTTATACTGTAACTTGTTTGATTTTGATTTGTCTGTGGATTTCTTAATCAATATATTTAGTGGATTGGATTTTGTGTTGTCTTATGTTTACTTCACTGTTTAACAATCGCCGCATTTGTAAGAAAACCGGGTTGTCGGCTAGCCGCTTCGTAGTACTAGCTTTTTAGCATTAGCCGTCATGCTAATTTGACGACGCAGGTTGCTAGGCGGTTACGCCGACTTTTTTCTCACATTCTGGGAACTTGCATCGAGGAAACCGGTTTGCAACGATCAACAAGCACCAAAAATTTAGCGTTAAAACAAATTAGTAAGTCAAATGGGGTATTATTAACCTGCGAAACCCTTTTTGATCAGAGCGTTTAGCGCCCTCTGTCGGTATAAATGGTCACATCAACTGGGCAGCGCAACAGCAGACCTCCGCTCTTCTGGTTTTGCAGTGATATTCAGCGCACTTTTAACACTGACCCTGGAAACGCGACGGAACTCCGTTGTTATTTAATTGCACTGGCGCAAAACCGATACCCTGTGAAGGTCAGGGTGTATTATTGCACTGTACAAACCCCTGGCTCGAGAGAAGCCATGTTGGTTAAGCTGCAAGCCAGGCATCAGCTGAGATAATGGCCGATCAGGACCCGAGCTGTAACTTTGACACACTCTCACTCTGTCATTTTTTACACACACGTACACTCTCTCTTCACCTTGTAGGGCACGAGCTTGAAGCGACTTTGGGTTATGCATTGCCCTGTTGTACAGTTCAACTAGGGCTGGGCAAGCAATCGGAAAGTGATTTAGAACAATTAATCGATGTAAAATTGCTTAAGTCAATAATTTCAACTATTTCTCTTAGCAAGTTTTAGAAATATTCATTGGGTGACCATATATAGTTCAACTGTGTGTGTTTCCTTTTACTTATTTTAAAATCAGTATCTTCCGCTCATCTAGGGCTGCCACCATCAGTTGATCGATCGTCTTATCATAGACTATCAAAATAATTGGCGACTTATTTCATAATCGAGTAATCGTTCATTGTTTATAGGCTTTGTTTTTCCTCTCAAAATTTCCACTTAACCCTCTGCTGCCTTGTCTTTCGTTCTCTCTGGTCCTTGAATCATTTTATTGACAAACACACACACTAATAGTCAAAAGTTTGGATAAATTTTCCCTTTAGATTCAATGAGAAAGTGTGCAAACTTTTGACTGGTTCTGTAAATATGCTACAATTTTTGCATGATGCAATTCGTCAACTGACAAAATAATTGGTGATTATTCGATTATCAAAATAATCATTTGTGGCAGCTCTACGCTCTTCTGTTATAAATATATTTGGGAAAAAAAAATACATTCAGTAAGCTATGAGGACCGCAAGCAAAACGACACTGAAATATTTGCCCATTAATAGTAATTCAGGCCAAATGTTAAAAAAATCGTGATTTTTTATATTAGATCATATCACCCAGCATATCACCCACCCAAGTTAAATCTTCATTCACACATAAACTACCAGAAATACCTGTCTTTTAGTTTTCTGTTTATTTGTTTATATATTGGAGGGGAGAGAAGCATTTTATCTTGTGCACAATAGAGACATTTTAATAATATTTAGGTTAAACATGAGTTAAGTTTGTTTGTTTCCATGGATATAAGCCAACGGTTAAAATAATCTTTCTCTTTTAGAGATTCGGAATTGGAAGCTGTTGCCACCAAAGAAACTGAAGCATCTTAACAGGTCAGTGTGGCACCACACAACACACACACACACACACACACACACACACACACGCCTTTATTAGAGCATTAGCTAAAACGATAAGCACAATAAAAATAATGCACAGATAATAGATTTTTAAATGCTTGTGGTTTATAGTGCAGTAGATGTTTTAACTTTAAAATTATGAGATATATGGCAAGAATATTTTCAATTTAATGAGTTTTTATTTGGTTTATACCGAAGTAGCAGCAGGTTAATGTAGGATGAACAACTTGCATTGGCTTTCTGGTTGCTTCTCTTTAGATGATACAGGACCTGTCTTGTGTGGTGTGCTACAAAAGAGGTGTTTGTGTGTGTATTTGGGAGGGGTTTGACAGGGAGGGGGGCACGGGACGGGGCAGCTCCTGCTTATGCTAGCACATGCAGTTCCGTTTGAATTGAATTGGAGGGTCTGGGTTGGTCTAGGCCGCATTGTGCTGAGCAAGCTTTGCTGTTTTTAAAATCGCTAAATGAGAAGCCAGAGTCCTGATGTTTTGTGTGTGGAGAGGTGTTTGTGCAGCTCATTGTGTTCAGTTGGTCCACATGCAGACGCACAATAGCACTGTGGACCACAACCAGTTCATCACCTTGTTTAAAAGAGTTGGTTAAATTTGTTTTCTGAGCCTACATATCTTTCTAAATATCTTGAATCCAAGCTGATTTTTTCCCCCCTCTCTTCTTTTGGTTGTATTTTGCAAAAACTGTAGAAACCCAGGTGTAAATTCACTGTTTCCTCGATAGCCAAATATATTGTTGTTAGTGTTCAGGGGTTTCATTAAAATAGGACATCTATCCTGTTCACTGTAGCAGTGGTGAGTCATGGTTTTCATGGTTTGCTGTTGTTATGGTGGATTGTTTTGGGATTGGTTGCTAAAGCTAGCTTATGTTTCACAGTTTCCTACCACTGGGCCATATTTTGCAGCTGTGTGAAAGTGTAACTGCAAGTGAACTGGTTTATTAATACCCTTAATGTCAGACAGTTTGGATGATTGTTGACTTTTTTTCCCCCTTTATGGCAGTCTGCCAACATAGGATTGTTGGTTGATGCCATTTCAGGTTTTGGGAAGTGCTTTCCTCCCCCCACACATTTGAAAAGGGGTTTTGTCCTATTTACAAATTGTATTTGTGGATGTTTCTGTGACAGTATCAGAAATATGATACTATTGAGGCCCTTATGGGGATTACATTCCTCCAGTAAAAACTGAATAAATGTTAAGTAATCCTACTCTGACATCACTTTCAATGAGGGAAACTTGACTGTGAATCGATTTCTAGACAGCCTTGACTCCCTTTTTTATCTCAAGGAAAAAAAATTCTGGTTCTGTTAGTTGTGGATGTTATTTCCTTTTGGTTTAACTTTCACTTTTGGTCTTGTGGGGCCCTTTGTTTTTAATGACTTTTTTTTCTTTCTAAATTTGGTTTCAGTCTTATTTTAGAAAAAAAAAAAAATTGATTTTAAGAAGTACTGAAGAAGGATCTCATAAAATGGCCAGGCAGAGATTGTCCTGCTTGGAATTTAATACTGCAGTGCTATAAATTCCTGAGATGTTGCAACGTTTCTACATTGGTGCTGCATCGGCTGGGGATCAGGTAGTTGACCATTGCCCCTCTGAGCAATTAAGCCACGCCTCCAAGATGGTCATGAGATTGGAACAAGTAAGGACAGACATGGAGAATTTGATGCAGTTGACCTTTGCAGGCTCGGACAGGATGTGAGCCACACAAAGCCAGTTTTTGCATAAACAAGCTGCCTGTACGGCTGTGCAATGATGTCTTTGGGGTGTGAATCACTGAAATGTAAATGTTTTGGTAAACTGAGATGAATTGACTGTTTTTATAAATGTTTGATCAGGCCCATTTAGATTTTTACCATGCACTTCGCATTTCAACTTAAAATAAATTATCTTAAATGTAATTTGCTGCAATATTTACGTTGGTCGATGCCGTTTATAAACAGTCAAATATGCTTAATCTATACGTAATTCTAGCTCTTATTTTAAACCATGCTATGTTTTAGATTGGATAAAAAAAAACTGTAAATTTAGAACTTGCTGCACTTTTCCTTGTAAACTATTATTTAATTGCTCTTTTCAATCAGTAATGTCATATTGCCTTTCCTCAGTTACCTTGACCTGAAATGAACTGGCCTCATTTTCACTGCACCAAACAGATCTGATGCAGCTTTGCTGGCAATGTCACATGTTGCAATGTCAGCTCAGAAAGCCTTTGTTGTTGGAGTGTTTGTGGTTAGAAGGTACTTGTCATCAATTAATTGAGTGGCTTTGCTGTCCCAAGGCTTCTAGTGTGGAGAGTCTGCAGAACATAATAACGCAAATTGATGCAAATGAGGTGTAAATTAGCCATGTGACACACCCTCCCCCCTCTACCCCATTTTTATTTTTTTCTTAAGTGACAGATTTATTTCAGGTCTATCAGTTTATGTTTGGGTGTTTGTCTGCTGCATTTTTGGTTTTATTTGTTAAAATAGCTACTTCCACGAGGCGGCAAATCTCAATCAATATCGTCTCCTTCAGAATTTGCTCGCTCCACTGAACTACTCCCACAAAATTGGAAGATGCAGTGTTTAAATAATCCGATTTCTGGTCTCTGCCTCCTCAGATACCTGAACTTCGTTTATTTTTGTTTATGTTTTGTCTATATTTGACAACAGGCATGAGGGAGATCAGAAATATTGCAATTGAGTTACAATAAGATTTCTTATTTACTTTGAATATAGCTTTAAAATTTACTTTTGATTTAGTCAATTTGAAGCTTGTGAGGGTCTGAAGCAAGGTAAATTAGTAGATAAAACAAGAGTGTAGTGGACACAGATTGAGTATTCTTAGAAGCTGTTATTGTAAATCTGCTGCTTATCTTTCTGTAGCCAAATAAGATCAGTATCTGATGCAGTTATCAAGCAATTAAATAACAGAAGTAACTGGTGACCCATTTTAACTATGTTTATCATTGGTTATCTGTCTGCTGGTTTTTATTTCCCTCAGGTTTCCCTCTGTCTCATGATTGAAAAAACAGGTTATTTTAATGACTTTAAAAACTGCAAATGCCAAATTTAGAGAGGGGATATTTATAGCTTTAGTCTCTCCTCAGCAGTCAGCTGATTTGTATGTTACAATGAAAATGATAGCCACTTTTTGTGTTTTTTGTTTAAATTTAGTTGATCGCTTTTCTTGAAGAAGGGAATCTTTGCTTTCCTGCCAAGCTGTGAAACCGTCACACTCTCTCTTGTTTTCTGCTCTTCTTTGGTTTAGAAATGCATTTGTTTCATTGTCGGCTTCAAGTACATGTCTCCAGTTTGCATAAAATTTCTTTTTGTTGTTAGGAAAATAATAAAGAACATTATAATTACAGCCTTGTAGATAATAAACTTAATGAAGATGAACTGACTCCTGTAAAAGTAGTTGTAGTCAAGTATCTTAACAGCTAACGCAGATGGGTGATTACTGTACCATGTAGCTAGTTTTGTTATCCATTAACAGACTCATTAAAGAAGACAAACAGCGCACGTGGTCAGTGCATTAAAGGAAAGACTACGTAAATAATGTAGAAGATCACTTAAAACTGAAATTGTGTAGCACTCATTTTTTTCTGGTTTTAATATTGATTGCTCCAAAATGTTCATCACCAGCCTATAACTGAGTAATCATTGTAACTATAGCAACTGTTTAAACTGGACTGTTTCCAGTTTCTTAAATGTTGACATATTGAACAGTGTTGAACTTTGGACAGCTGGTCATACGTAATAAGTAACATGCAGGCAACCGCGAGAGTCGGCTCTTTTAATAAAAGGGATAATCTTGTACACTCAGTCAAAAGTTTGGATACACTTCCCCATTAAATCCAGTGTTCAAACTTTTGAGTGAGAGTGTAATTGATTTGTTTGTCTGTAATTTCAGGAAATAAGATTTGAAACTATTCTCTGCTGCGCTGCACGGTGGCGTGGTGGTTTGCACTGCAGCCTCACAGTGATGTCGCTAGTTCAATTCCCGGCTGGGGAGGGGTTCGAACCATTCCAACAGCGGCCTTCCTGCATGGAGTTTGCATGTTCTCCTCTTGTATGCGTGGGCTCTCTCTGGGTACTACGGCTTCCTCCCTCCATCCAAAGATGTTTGGTTAATTGATCACTCTAAATTGTCCCTAGGTATGAATGTAAGTGTGAATGTTTGTCTGTCTCTCTGTGTTGGCCCTGCGACAGACTGGCGACCTGTCCATGGTGTACCCCGCCTCTTGCCTGATAATAGCTGGGATAGGCTCCAGCAACCCCCGCTACCCTGAACTGGATAAGCGGTACAGAAAATGACTGACTGGAGATTTTAAATAAAGAAATTTTCATTCCCTTTGGTGCCATCTCCCTCTCTCAGCTGGGGCATACGTAGATGGCCTATTCGTAAACAGATGCTGTGAGTGATGTGTATGCATGCTCTCCAGGAGGGCTCCCACTATGCGGCTCTGCTGTGGCTGTTGTTGAACCCAGAACCATCTGCTGAAGCACTTTATGGTGGAAAGTAGGGGTGTGCCAAAATATCGATACACTGAAATATCGCGATATTTTGTGTTACGATATCATATCGATATTTTAAAAAGCTGTATCGATGTTTTTACGAAATCTCGCGAGATTTTGTAAGAGACCAGTGAGATCTCGCGAGATTTCGTTGCCGCGGTTCAGCATGTAGAAAAGTCCCTGCATTAGCACTGATATCTATGTGCAGGCTGCAGGTTTAGGTTAAACTTTAAACATGGTGTAAAAGTACAAATTAAAATGTGTGTCCAGGTTGTCATAGACCACCCAGTTGTTTGAGATTATAAAGAAATAATGACTGAAATGTTTATTTTTTTATATGCTTTCTTAAGAAGAACCACCATGCACTTTGATTTACTGTTTTGCTCATTTCATATGAACTGATGTCACTTATGTGCTACTGATTGATAATATTTTGTAAATTATTTCACATGGATTCACTTTGGTCGATAAATCTGGAATGTCTTCAGGGACAAATACTGTGTTCTATCGTGGATAAATTTATTGCAATATATTGATTTTTGCTGAATTACTGTATCGTGATATTATCGTTATCGTAGGCTAAATATCGTGATAGTATCGTATCGCAAGGTACCTAGTGATTCCCAGCCCTAGTGGAAAGCAAATGCAGGAGAGAGGGAGAAGTGTGAAAACAGAGGGGAGGGGATACAAAAATTAAGTTTATGAATTCACATGAGAATGGGAGGCAGAAAGAAAAAAAAACAATTGTTAACCATCCTTACAACATGCTGATCAAAATAGTTTAGTCAACAGTGTTGAGCTGTAGTTACAACTGTTGCCTCACAGCTTCGAGGTTCCCAGTTGAGTCAAGTTTAGTTTTTTTTTTTTTTTTTTTTTTTTTTGGAAGATGCTCCAGTTTTTCCTACCACTTAAAAACTTCAAGCTGTTCCTCATACATACGCAATACTTAACACAAGATGCTCAGGGGAAATTTGACTAATCATCACTATATTTTAATCACTCAGTTTAGTAAAGTATTTTTCTATTGTACAGCTGCATGCAGTGCATAGATTAGAAACTGTGCCAAATTATTCAATTTTAATGTTGCTGCCAGGGTGTCAGAGTTGTTTTAGCATCTCCATGTGTGTCTGGGCAAAGCTAAGGTAAATGCTGTGCAGTAATCTCATTATGGGATTAGACTGCAGCCTGCAGTTTTCTTCTGCAGACTAAATGGCACACCCATTAGAGCCAGTGCAGCTAAACTTAACACTCATGGAGGGAAAGGCAACTGTTATAGGACACAAATGAGTAGATGCCATTTGATGTAGAGAATAACCAAAGTCCACATTTTTGGCAGATGCAGTTTTTCCCTTCAAACACTATTAGACTGCCCATCGCTTATTGTTGTTGTTGTTGTTGTTGTTGTTGTTGTTGTTTTATTATTATTATTTTTGTTTATTTCTTACATTTTTGTACCATTTGTATTTTTTCTGCAAGACTTTGACAATCTTGGCAGTTTTTTTTCTTTCTATAATTTGTCTGAAATGCCCTCCTTGATTTCTACAAGTTTCCTGAATTTAGGGTTTGAGTCCAGATCGTCAAGATCTTTGCATGTTTTTTGCAAAATGTATCTCTCATCAAATGCATTAAACTACATGTATGTACAAGTTTTTTCATAAAGAGGTGCACATTTATCTAAAATTTGTGCAATGTATGCAGCGCAGCTCTGCAACAGAGAAATTTTATGAGCAAAATACTGTTTATGATTATTTGTCAGTTACAAAGAAAATGGGTCACATACAAAGGAAGAGTAAAATAATTAGATTTTTAATGTTTAAAAAATCAAAGGAACTCCTGTGTTCACAGGGAACGCACCCACAGAGGGAAGAACAGTGGATGGAAGAGAGAGAAAGACGGAGAGTGTGACGAGGAAGGAGGATAAGAAAATCCAGGACTGGACAAAAGGTGAGAAGATGTAATGAGATATTATTTGTTGGATAGTTGCATTTTTGTTTTAGGTCAGAAATACAAATTAGATAATCTTGTTTTGGTAATTTTATTTAGTAAATGAAAGTCACTCTTTAAACAACTGAACTTGGATCTCACTGAGGCTCTGACAGGAAGCTCTTGCTCAATGCTAGGCCTCAAAGTTTCTTTTGATCTGCCGCTGCTATGGCAGCTCTTCAGAAGGACTCGTGTGGTTTATCAACATCTGCTACTTCTAGGAACTAGTTTTTGCTAAGCTACTTATCCAGGTTACATGCCATTTCTCAGTAGTCAACAGGCCAAGCATCGAATTGTAATTATGACTCATAAGGAAGATTATCTTTGTGTATCAATAGAATTGCTTGCTAGGTAATTTAGGGGGGAAAAAAAACTATAAAATTGTAATATATTCACAGTCTTGAAATAGTTTTGTGTACAGACAGGAAGTTGCAAAATGGTCAAAGCAGGTTTCATTTGCTCACTATGTTATTCAAAACATGTACTTAAAAGAGAAAAGCACATACTTTTATTAAGTCATTAGAACATTCGTCTTTCTAAATTTCCATCTTTGTGGATCTGTTTTTCCTCTTTGCCGGGTCTGGGTTCTGTTTCAGTATTTCTTCACATTAGTGCAGCATGCTTTACTCCAATGACAGCGCTGGTGTACTTTGCCTTGTGACGTAGTGGTGTTTTCCATTTGAATTGCTGTTAGTTTCCACCCAGTCCTGTGAGTAGGAGCCTGCTACAGTTTCAAAGGAAAGTGTCATAGCAACTTTAGGTAGGAAGTAGATTTTGGACCTTGACAGTCTGGTATTTTATTTACTCTCCTTTTCTTCAAATTTTCCCTTCTCAGCTGCCCTGTCTCTTTTATCTCTATATATCATTCAAAAGTTTCACCGTGAAGCCATTTTTCCTAGATAATGGTTATACAGAAACAAGAGCCTAATCACCGTTCCTCTGAAAGCCTCTGTCTTCCCTGAAATTGAGAGTTTGTAAATTAAATGGGGATAGATACTTTTTTAGGACAAAAATGAGCTTTATTAAACTTAAGGACAAAGGTATTTTTTATATGTTACATGGGGAAGTTGCTGGTTAAGTAAATTCAGGTGAGGTTATTGAGATGGTTGCAGCTTTTGTGCTTTAGTTTAGTTATGTGACAAGAATATGGCCGTGAAATAAACTGGTGCTATAGTAAAAAAAAAAAAAAGATCTGGAAAACTGAGGAGAATCCACTACTAGGTTGAAAACACCAAGTTGACAGTAAAAATCTACCACAAACATTGACAAATGGTGAACTATTTATGGAGCGGAGATGTAGTTGGGCAGGTTACTGTAAAATCAATTGGTTGAGTGAGTAATGGACTAACAGGCTGAGTCATACCTGAAGTTTGTGCTCTTACACAAATTGGCCCTGGTTTGACTTTGCTGATGCGGGTGCCCCTTCAGTCCCCTCCCCCCCGATCTTGTGTGACGGTGGCAAATGCTGAAATTGCTCTTATCGTCCCCTGCACACACTCGGCTGCACATGTAATCATGTGCGCTGCATGTTGTTTTGATATGGCTGCAGATATGTACCACAGTCACACCTGCACCTCCGTGCTCTAAGTTCTGCCTTCGCTCTACACTTCCTCATGCTATTTAGCCTTCCGTAGCCTTGTAGCTTAAGATAAAGGATGTTAACCTGGGAACAGTGCAGATGGCTTGTTTTCAGTGCCTGGCTTCCTCTAGCTGCTGTTCTTTTTTTTTCTCAGACGTGCATAGTTGAGACGTTGGTATGTGCTCTGAACACTGATGTCATCTTGCTTGGACAAGTCGAAAGGAATTGGGAGTGTTCAGGAATGTTGTCATGACAACTTCCTTTACAACAGTTAATTCAGCTCCAGAAAATGTACTTGGGATGTATTTCTCTTAAAATGTTTGATTGATCAAACACCATTTGCTAATATTCAGTTTGTGTGTGGAGATCCAAGATTTTATTTTTAGCCAGTAAGCAAGATGGTGGAGTTACATCTGATCATGCACAGCATGCTGTGAACAGAAGAGCTCCTAATTGTATTTTTTGTCTCAACTGTGCTGCTCTTAGTCTCTCCGCCTGCAGGAGGGCAGGTTCCCTTCATTCTCACAGTTGAGGGATAGATTAGCTTTTAATTGTATCCAGTAATGGCTATACCCCACTAAATCTGCTAGGAATGGATACAATTTAATTAAATCAACATTAGTTGAGCAAACAGAACAAACTTTGAATGCAACACTTCTTGTTCTACGTTCACACACACACACAAACAACGCACATGCTCATAATGAATTAAGTTTTGAATAAGTCACCCTGCAGGTGAGCCTAATGAACCATGGATCCTCAATAAATGGGAATGTTAGACTTGGTGGAGACCCAGCTTCCTCATAGCTTACAAAGCCACACATTTATCTATTTAAAACTCAAATTAAAGGCTATAAAGTTGGCATTCACTTTTCATTTTTTTCTTCTTTTTCAAAGAAAGTAATCCTCTTTTTCAGGATGAGGGTGATATCTTTACTCCATCTCATCGCACACAGTGAAGGAGTCTGCACCTTAAAACATGTGGTTTACAAAAGGCTTGTGCTTTGCATAACATGATTTCTCGGCTGGTCTCTGATCATCCTAGATAGAAAAGATATTCCTCAGATTGCACATGACTGTCGGTCTGAGGGAAGGCGTTTGTGTCAGGCTCGATGGTGGGCAAACCTCATGCTTGATATTAGTGCAACAATTAGTCACAGGATCAGACACGTAGTTAGACAGGCAGTTTGATTGGTTGGTGCCTCTGCTGATACTTGGAAAAGTTGAACTGTTCTCACTTTTCACTGTGAGCTGTGGGAGCAGAACAAAGTGGCTGGCTCAGAATTGCATTCAGAGGTGCAAGACGTAACTCCATTCAGAGACGAGAAGCACCTGAAACGTTTATTTGCAAGTCTGGCCTTAGAGTAAGGATCTGAAGACCGGTTTGTTGTTGAAGTTCTCTGCATTTTTCCAGCCATCTTTTCTCAACACACAAGCATGCATGGAGGTTTTCTTTGACCTCAGAGGGGATTATATACTGCTATACTGAACTAACCTGTAATAGCTTATACCTGCTGTACCTGTAGAAATATACTAAAATTCTATAATGTTCTTGTCATGAATATGTGGGCCCTTTTTTTTTTGAGGTTTTAATAAGTTTCATACTGCTTGCTTTTATGGTAGGATTTATTCTTTAAAGTATTTGTTACTGTCGGCCTGTTGTGTTGTGCCTTGATGGAAATTATCCTAAAATATATCAGGTTTTGGAAACTAAGCACAGTTCTTCAAATAGATTTGCTGTTGCTATGCAACAGCAGGACACATGAGGAGAGCCTTTGGCCAGAAACAATGATCAGTTGAAGGCCATAGCACCCAGACTTTTGTTTTGGTCAAATTAAATATGGGATAAGATTCATTACTTTTTATTTACAGTTTATCATGTTCTATAATTTCCCCCTGGAAAAATATTTTACCATGTAAATTTTTAGGATACTATTCCATTGTTGTATTCATTCATGTACATCTTATATCTTTTTGTACTTCACTATACAGGTTAATTTATATGATAGCAAATATTGAAAACGAGGCCAAATCACATCATGTCTTTTTTTTTTGTTGTTGTTATTGAACCATTTTCTTGTACCTGGTGGCACCTTTAAAAAAAAAACAAAAAACACTGTCTATATTAACTTACTTTAAGTAGACATTGTACTTGATTAATGTGCTTCAGAACAAGTGTAAAAATTACAATATTATTCTTAGACAAGTCTCAACGACTGCTGTCTGCCAATTAATTTTCCCTTTACCACCATCTCCTCTTATGTTTAACTTCCAATATGAGCACTCTAATTTGTTTACTCTCACCCTTTTCTCGTTCTGCGTCTTGCCCCTGTATCCCCCCCCCCCCCCCCCCCACCCCCAACCTGCTATGACTGTAAGATGATAGCAGCAGTGAAGTAGCTGCCAACTCGGGGGCCCTCATGAAAGCCGTTCTCAGATGGAAGCGGAGTGAAAGAGGACTCTTTGTACTGACCTGCTGCAATGAACGTGTTTTATTCCTTTTAGTTAAGCTACAAACACTTAAAGGAAACATAGATAAATAAATTAAAATAGACTTCTCAATTATTTTTGAGATGTTGTTTAAAAATTTTTTTAAGCTGTAGCCAGCAAATAATTTCTTACTGCAGTCTGACGGGCATCTAGATTTCTTAAAGGCAGAGTAGGGGATCCTGGAAAAACGGTTCGAACAAGCTACATTTTAAAAAACACACCCACCTAAAACCACGCCTCCAGAGCACAGGAACGTGTGCGCCGATGGTTGTCTGGCGAAGATAACCAAGAACAGCCGAGTGGATTGCTTGTTAGCTTGCTAGTAAATGGCAGAGGAACCACGCTTGTAAAACTGATACTTCCCACACCTCCAATTCCTTCTGCAGTGTAAAACATCCACATTGCAAACACCAACACCTCCATGACTTGATCCACATCTGTTTTTTTGTTCTTTTTGGTAGAATTTAAGTGCAAACGGCAGCAAAGATAAAAGCAACAAACAGCCACATTCGTGTGCACTTTAAGACGCCCGCGGCTAGTTGCAACGTGCGTTGCACGTGCGTGTGGGGAGGTTGGAAGGGCGACAAACGGCAGTCGAGTTTGATGGACATATAATCATTCAATAAATAAGCACAGGCTGTTAAGATTTTATTGGATGGGTTTTTTTTTCAGTCCTGTCCGTTCCACAGGTGATTAATATTTTTTTTAAATTTTAGTGTCAGAACATTTAATTAATTGGCTGCAATCTGGGTGTGAAGAAGATTTCAAGCAATATAGTAAAAAATGCTCCCGGAAAACATCATCCACCCTGCTTTTGAATAATCTTCTCAATCTTTTCTGTAGTGATATACTGTATTAAAACTGTAAAAAGTTTTTATCAGTTCCTGATGGCAATTCAATGAAGTTGTGTTGGCTTGAAAAATGAGTTGTATAGTAGAAAGCACAAGTAAGTAAAACCAGGCTGGTTTTTCTTTTTATTGCTTAATCTAAAAAAATCACATTCAACGTTATTTACAAAAGAGTAACCTTGATGAGAAATGCATTATAAATAAAAGTATGGCGTGAAATGTTTGTCCTTATTAGAGTGGTTTGCGCTGCCTTTTAAGGATAATAGGTTTCTGCTGTGTAACTGCTTTAAATCAGATGCTTGATGTTGACAGAAGTCCTTTTATGTTTGAAGGTTGAATCAGGATTTGTGGTTTTAAACAAGTTGGTTTTGCCAGGTCTATTCAGTAGTCATTTACTATTTCTGCTGCTGTTTTTCCCATGTCTTTCAGATGTTTGAGTAAATGTGATGAGAGTAAACTAAGTTATAGTTAGAGGGTAGTTTCTGGCATGCTGTATCTCTATTTTGTTGGTTTGTGTTGTGTGTTTTAAAATGCGAGGTTTGTCTTCTGAGTGATCAGTTTTTTATGTGGTTTGATGTTTTAGGTTATAAAATTGTTTTTTTCCCCCCTCAGACTGCAGTTGAACTACTTAAAAATCAAAAACAAAAAAAGAAATAACTTAAACACAGCAAAAGACACATTACTTAACCTGTTTAAAACCACCTGGTGAGGGCGAGGAGGGTGTTTTATTAACTATTTTTAATAAATATTTTATAAAAAAAAAGGAAAGGGAAAAAAAAAAAACATATAAAAAAAAAGTAAATTCTCATGTTATTTAATATATGTATTAAATTGGGAAAGAAAAAGGAAAAGGAAAAAGTTAAAAGGGGGTTAAAATTGAACATTTAAATCATTAGATAATATCGTTTCCAAAGACATGTTTGCATCAGAAGATCTGCATATTTGCTAGTTGTCCACACATGGGTTTGTTTGTTCTCTTATCATGTGGGTTAGTGAACAGAGTGGTTGCTATTTGAACTGGATATTTATAAATAGACCTGTGTACTGCAGGCAGGCAGGCAGAGAGAAATAACGCACTTGGTAACTCGCACAAGGAAAAGGTCGAGAGACGCACATACTCAAATGTGTTTCCTCTTTTTTTTTTTTTTTTTTTTTTTTTTTACTGTTGATTCAAAGATGTTTGCCTTTGCTTTTTGTTTTTGTTGTTTTTCTGTTGCTCCTCTTGCTGTCTGTGTAACGCTGCCAGTTTTAAGCCGGTCATCATCGGTGGGCAATCTGACCAAGAGATCAAATGACCTTAAGGGTTAGAATTACGATCAATAATCTGCATCACAATTCTCCCCTCAGATTTAGTTGAACTACTGTGATCATGTTAAGTTTTGCATTCAAAGCAGGTCACTTGAACGACAGGCAGACGACAAAACCCACCACAGATTGTCCACTGATGTTCCCCTTAGATAATCTGAAAGTCAGTATGTGGTGCTCCTGTCATTCAGCTGGAGCTGCAGTTGGCACATGTGGTCACTGTTTTCCAGCCAACGCAACTCATATTCATCCTGTCTTAATTAATCTTTATCCAGACTGAAAAAGCTGTCATGGGTATGATCGAGCAGAATACCATAACCACTAGCATGTGAAGGTTAAAACCCTGAGCTTGTTTTCAGGGATTGCAAGAAATAAAACCATTCCTACTGGAAAACACTTAATTATTATGAGTCCTTACAGAACTGCAAAAACAGCTGTTCATTTTTTTTTTATATTTCATCCCAGTTTCTGTTTGTAAGCAACAGACAGTGTTGTTCTTTCACTAAGAAAGTTGCTACTTGCTCTGTTGACATCACACTGGTTTTAAAAATGTGCTCTCAAAGTTGTTTCAAATATATTTTTACAGCTGTAAACGAAACTGGTAGCCGTCGTTCATTTGCATGTCATGTGGTCAGAAGGGTTGTTATGGATTAGTAAAGTCATATTTGTGCCATAAAAGTGGTGAGTTGGTGGCTTAGGAGTGCTGCTCTGTGGGTTGGTGGTCAGTGCTGTGACTGACTGCTTTATAGAGTGATCTCTGAAGTTGACTGATCAGGGCTATACACGTTCTTATTAACTCACTTTATTCTCTCTTTTTTTTTTTTTTTTTTTTTTTTACAGTGCCAGAGCATACCAAGTCAAGACAGAGTCCTTAATCTTAACCACGTCCCCCCTTCCCCCTCCCCTTACATAGTGTACACACTCACACACACCCATACACACACATACAGTCCTTAGCGATGCCAAGGGAGGCTGATCAGCTTGCTGCCTGCTCTGACAAGCCCTGCCTCCTCACCTCATACCCCTGAGGGTGTGCTCACTGAGCTTTGACCTTTGACCCCCCCCCCTCTGTCGACCTGGGAACCAAAGGTCACCTGTTCTCCACTGAAGCCGGGGACGCCCTCCTGCCCAGCCAGGAGCTGCAGCCACCAGTGGCACTCAGAGGTAAACAGAGGAAAAAAAGCTCTACATTCAGTTTAGTGTGTGTGTGTGTGTGTGTGTGTGTGTGTGTGTGGTGATGTGTAAGCTACACAAACACCTGGTCATTCATCACTAAAGGCCAACCAGAGTTTAATGTTAAATGTTTGTAAATGTTGTCGTTTTGTACTTTTGTCAACAACAATGGAGATGTGAGAGGGGAAAAAGTGTTTTTAATTTGAATAAGCCCTCAGTGATGTTTGCTCAGTCATCCAAAATAATGAGATGTATCTGATCTGTAACACAAAGTAGTGTTTAATGATGTAAACATAATATGGATATCATAAAAACAATTGTTGCTTTTCAAGGGAACTTTATGCTTTTTGTGTCTTAACTGATAAAACTGCAGGCTGTCGTAGAAATGCTACTTTTTGGGTCGGCTGTGTTGGCGTTTCTCATGTCTCAGATCATATTGGTCTTATTTACTGTCAATTTTAGAAGTATGAATAACATAGAAACGTGCATCCATGTTTTTATTTGTCCCTCTTAAATGCAGAAACCAGCAGTGTCTGACTACTAAAACACTTCTACTTGCAAGCTCTTCTTCCTTTGAACCTCTGACTTAAACACTCTTCTTTTTGTGTTTGCTTGATTCTCGTTGAATAACTTGTTTATTCCATCTGTTTCTAACATCTCTGCTCTTTGTTTTCTGTCTCCGTCTCCCTCCAAGTCTGTTTGACGCTCTCCCTCTCTTCGTTTCTAGGCATGGCTCCCATTCGGGACTCCGTCAGCCATTCCCCTAATCAAACAGGTGACTACTTATTGCCTTCTTGTTTTTTGCTCATTTTCTGCATTTCACCTTTCCTCAGAGTGTCTTACTTTGGCTTTATGCTGAGGACTCATCGGACCAGGTCTTGACCTTGACTGATAATGCATTGTATCAGGGCTTATCTGTGAGAGAGAGAGACAAATAAGTGAGAAAGTGGGTGTCAAAGGGTGCAAGAGGAGACTTGTCAAGCAAATGTGAACTGCAAGAGATGGCAACCATTTTATGTGAGAAAGACTTAGACAGCAAGAGGCGGCTGTATTTATGGTGGTGGTGCTGTTTGTGTGCATCAAAATGTTGCAAGCCTTCATTAAACTGTGGGTCTTAAACATTTCTGTCATTATCAGAGAAAGCTTAGACACTGTCATTTCATAGTTTAAGAGATATCTGGCTGGCCATGATGTCTCCATTCCCCAGCTTCCTGTCAAAACAGCTCTGTTTACACAAGCAAATATTTTTTGAATCTGATTGTCATCATTCCAGTCGCGTTCAAATGTAAGCATATACATGGCAATTAAATAAAGGACCTGATAGTTTGCCTGTTTACATACTTAAAGTTTGTCACCAGACCGTGTTTTTTTTTCTTGAAGAGATGGGTTTTGTGTTAATTTGTTGGAAAGAAAATGAGAATGTTTTTTTCCATCTCAGCTATGCCTAAGCCTACTTTTCCCTCTTCTTTTTATCAAGGAGAGGATCGTTAAGGTGGATGTGTACTCTTGAGTTGGCTCTGTATCCAATCCAGAAGCAGACCTGAAGGCTTTGGGTCAAATTTCAAGATAATTCCGATCAAGAATAACACACTTTCAAAATGTTTTGCCATCAGTGCTTAATCAGATTAAATTGTCTTACAAAACTATCACAGAACCCATTAATTTAAACATTTTTGGTTTTAAAAGATTTTAAACCCTAAACAATCCCACTGGATCTGATTAAAACTGAATTATGACTCAGGCAGATTACGGCCTGATGTTATAACAGTGTTTACATCAAACACTTTAAAATCTGATTCAGAGTGATCCATGTAAACTCAGTCTATATTAAAGAAAAGTATCTTCAGGGTGAAATTTAGGTGATATTGGTCAGAGTTTTTGCTGACCCAAAGATGTTTCTTTCTAGTAAACACTCTCGGTAGCACAAAAACTATCATGAATGTGGTTTCCTGCTGTAAAATTGCTGTTTAAGCAAGTGCAACACACTGGTAGATTTGACAAAGTTGCTTTAATATCGAAGATTAGTCATTAAACCAAAATCACGTCTAGTCTGTGAAGTCTAATTTCAGAGATCATGCTGGGATTGAATGCTGTAAATCTCAGACAGTTAACATATTGTATGCCATCACCTCCTCTCCTTTGCCAACTACTTCCCTCACTTCCTTCTGTTCTTACTCAGTTGCCATCGCTCGTTTGCTTTCCATTTCCTCTCCTGCTGACACTCATCGTCTGCCTCACTAAATCTTGGTTAAAAGCTTTGGCATGCTTTTGGGTCCTGCTGTGGTGACAAAATGGTGGCAGCTGTGTCTAGGCTAAGGCCTGGCATTGATCATATCCAGAACAATTTGGTAGCTGAAGCTTGGAGGGAAAGCAAGACATTTGCGAGGGGGCTGAATAGTTTTAAACACCTTAAAGTTTTCCGTCTATGCAAGAATAAATGCGAACGTTAAATGCTGTTGATGAATTTTAGCTATTTTTCTCCATCTCTAATTGCATTCTTTGTCATGTCACCCATTTTCTGCAGGTCTGGAGCATCCTGGCTTGGACTCGCAGTATGAGCCCTCCCCCTGGTCCTCTGGCTCCCCCTGCAGCAGTGACAGCAACAGCAACTGGGGCAAAGTCCTAGTGGACGGAAGCACCGACAAATCCAACAACCCTTGTTCAACCAGCTCCTCCGTCTGGCCTCCCTCCTCCTCTTCATTTTCTTGCTCCTCGTCGTCGTCGTCTTCAGGCTGCGGTTCGGGATCAGATCCTGAGTTGGCATCAGAATGCATGGACGCAGATTCTAGCTCATCAGTTGGCTCAGAGAAAAACCTTGGCACTGTTGCTGCAAATACAGTGATGATGATGTCAGCAAATGCTTCTTCCTCGGTGTCCTCTACAGCTTCTTCTCCAACCTCCTCTTTGGGGACTTCTACCATGATGGTCGGTGTTACTGTGAACGGAGACGGCAACAATCATCAGGTGATTGGTGGAGGTGTGGGAACCATCGGCAGCGCAAATAATGGAAATCTCACCGGATCCTCACACTACTCCATGGCTGTGTCCAGCAGTATTGGCAGCAATAATACCAGTAACCACAACAACAAAATTGTCGGCAACAGTGGTGTGTGGGGTGCCCAGTCAGGCAGCAACATGAACGCCACTGGGGCGAGCAACCCCTGTATTAATGGAGGGTTAAACCCAAACACTTTAAACCCAAATGCCAACCATGGTGCCTGGCCTCAGAATCAAACCCCAAGCCTGGTGTGCCAGGGCCAACGGCCTCCACAGGCTCAGGGGCTGAGTTCCAAACTGGGTATGGCTCCCCAACAGGGCCCCTTGCTGGGCTGGGGCGGCATGGCAGCTCCAGACAACAGCAGTATGATGGAAGATGCTGAGGCAAATAATGGTACATCAAACAGCAAGGTGTTAGGAGGCAGCAACAGTGGAAACGGTGGTCTGCAACCTACCATCCTTAACACTGAATCCAATGGACCAAATAACACTATCATGATGAATACTACTACTAACACCACAATGACCTCTAGTCCACCAAACTCTACCGCCTCACCCCAGCTCAGCGGGGATTGTTCCTGGGGTTCCATTGGAGGAGGAAATTCAGGTCCGCTGGCCAATGGAAACCTCTCATCAGCCCCCCAGCACCCCCAAGGAGAGTTGGGCAGTACTGGGGCCTTCGGTACGCCTTGGGGCGCAGCTACCTACCCTGTAGACAAGGGCCCCCCAAATGCAGACACTGTGAACACCCAAATCTCCTCTACTGCTGCTTTTAAGAGTAATAATAACCACAATAACACTGGGGCCCCACGCTGGGACCAGGGGCCCACCAATAACCCGAACCAGCCTCAGAGCAACTTGCCCTGGGGTGTTGGCTCTAATCAGATCCCAGGCTCTGCAGGCCAAACACCAGGAAATGGAAACCAAACTACTATGGGCCCTCCAGCAGGGATTCCTCGCCCCTGGGGGAGCAGCGCATCCTCTTCTTCCTCATCATCGTCTTCTTCCACATCAAACAACAAGATGTCAAACGGAGATTGGGGATCGACAACTTCTAGTAACAACCATTCAGATGCCGGAAGTCAGAAAGGAAGCTCAGCTAACAATGGCTGGAAGAGCCTTGAGGATGACGCCATGGGCATGGGGGGAGGTGGCGGTGGAAGCAATAGCTTGGGGAACGCCACTGGAGGCTGGGGTCGCTCCGGAGGAAGTGAAGGAAGCGCTGAGAGCTCTGGGGGTCGGTCCAGCTCAGACAGGGACAGCAGCCAGTCTAAAGGGGGAAACCGCAGGAAGGTTAACCATTCTGCATCAGTCGTATCAGCTCTGACCCGGGCCGATGTGGACCCGAGGGTTCTGTCCAACACTGGATGGGGACAGACGCCCATACGGCAGAACACTGCGTGGGATGTCAATTCTCCTAACAATCAGCAGCAGGGTCCCAGAGGAGATGAAAGAAAGCAAGGTAGCGGGGGCTCCGGCTGGGGTACAGCAGCACAGGCAGCTCCCTCCCAGACCTCCGGAGGTACGTTCATAATGTGCATGAAGCTCATCTTTTATGTAAACATGCTCAAATTTTAATCCTATTGCAAAAATGAGCACAGGAGTAATCATTCTCCCTCTGATTGCAGGTTGGGGGGGTGGGCCAAGCAGCTCAGGCCCTGATAGTGGAGGTTCTGGCTGGGGAGATCAGAGACAAACATCTGGATGGGACAGTAAAGTCCATTCAAATGGAGGAGGTGGACAAAGTGGCTGGGATGATGGATCCAGTTACAAGGGTAGTAACAACAATAACACGTGGAGCAACAACATGAAAGACGACAGGTAGAGATTATTTTTGTTTTTTGTTTCATCTTCCTTCTTAAAGTCTGTTTTAAACTCAACTCACCACATTTATTACCTTCATACAGGTCCAGCACATGGACTAATGCACCCAAACTGCAGCAGGGTTGGGGCTCCAATAGTGGAAATGGAAGTGAATCCTGGGCTGGTGGTGTTGATGGTTCCAGATCAGGGGCCAGTAACCACTGGGGTGAACCTCAGAAAGGTGCTGGCTCAGTGGGCTGGGACAGCGACAGTGACCGGTCCGGCTCTGGATGTTGGAGCGAGCCAAGTCGAACCAACACCAGCAGTAGCAACACCTGGGTGGGCAGCGGTGGATCAAATACTCCAGACCAGAGCACTCCAAACCCAGGCTCCAACTGGGGCGACTCGGTCCACAAGTCTAACCCTCAGAGTAATAATCAGAGCTGGGGTGAGCCGATGAAGAGCAACCACGGAGCTCAGAACTGGGGAGAGCCAAACTCGAAATCCTCTAATGAATGGGGGAAAGGTCCTGAATCCAACATGTCCAGAGGCAATCAAGGTTCTAACAAACCAACAGGTAGTTACAAGGATTTTTTTTTACACCATTATGCTCTAAAAATAGCCTTTGTGGTTGATTTTTCATTATGTATTTAAAAAGAATTTAGACTAACAGTAAATCCTTTCAGTGGAATAACAAAAGAAATACCTATTCATACTGTAGGCTGGCTTGGAGGCCCCATGCCCACTGTAGGTCAGAAGGAAGAAGTGGCCACTGGGTGGGAAGAACCCTCTCCGGAGTCCATCCGTCGCAGGATGGAGATAGATGATGGAACTGCAGCTTGGGGAGACCCCGGTAAACACTCAGCTATAAACCTCTTCAGCAACAACCATGTGGACTGATTTGAAATCATTAGAAAAAAAGAGCTTAATCCTTTTCAGACTCATAATTTTACCATTTTTTCCCGTTAGGCAAATACAGCAGTGGAGCTGTCAACATGTGGAACAGGGCTAATCAATCGGAGCAGGAGGCCGTGGGCCCGTTCTCTCAGTCCCAGTCTCACTCGGCACACAGCTCGATGCAGCATCAAAACGAGGACAAAAGCTGCAGCTCAGGTTGGTTGGAATACCTAACGATAATGCATGAACTACATTTGCACATGAGTATTCTGAATCTGTGAGGGGAGGAAGGGACACCACCAGCCAGGGCTCCATGTTGTGATGACATGATGTATGTCACACATAAAGCAAAAACAACCAGTACTGTGTGCTACTTATTGCCAAGTGGGGAAGATGGGATAAGAGACATATCAGTGGCACATTTTGCACTCTATACATGTCAACACTGCTAAGTTACTGTGTCACCACCACAATCCTGCAATACTGCCGTGATTTGTGAAAGGACACACCGCTATGGGATTAGAGAGACTTGTTTGGTTCATTTGTCAATGGGCAAAGGCAGCTTAGAGGGGGGCTCATCGTTGCAGCCATATGGCAGAGCTGGTTTGTGAGAGGGGCCACAGTAAGTCCATCATTTCAGGACAGCCAACCGGACAGCACCCACTTTTTCAAGGGAGTTTGTTAAAACCAGAATATCTGTGTCATTGCAATAAGTACAGAATAGAGTGCCCCCCCCCCCCCCCCCCCAACAAACAAAAAAAAAAAAAATCATGGACCACTGACATTTATCAGCCCCCTCTTAATCATGGCTGTAATCGCATGAACTGGCAACATCATGTGCAGCTTAACAATTTTGTCATCTGTTCCTAGTCCTGTTATCAGAATTCATTAATCATTTATTTGTTTCTATAAAGTTGAGTGGAATGAGTCTTCAGTTGAATGTTTTAAATGGGAAAAATGTACTTAAAGGTACAGTATGTAAGAATTACTGACATCTAGTGGTAAAAATGGGTATTTGAAAGAAAAGATGCTTTCTTTCAATTGACTTCATATTCCAAGCACTGTTGTGAATGTACGGTGGCTGTTAGTGGCCAAAATTCTCCCAGACATAAAGATTTTTTCATCTGAGAGTGGATCTAGTGGTCTCAGGTGTAGCTATAACTGTAATATAAGTAACTATTTTTAATATCTTTTCAGGCATTACTTATCCCAAACAGTGCTCTAACTCCATTAAACAAAGCTGGAACAGCAGTTTTAAAGATCAGAGGGTTCTCACTTCACACATGTTTTGTCCATTCATGGACACCGTAGTAAAATTGTTGGAACAAATATGGCAGCATCCATATGTGCACCACCCAGCAAGTAGATATAAATGACTCATTCTTAGTCTTGTCCTTTTTGTCTGTTTACTGATCTGAAAATTGATCGGATCTGTAACTCAAAAACCTTGATTCAATCCGAACCGTGAGTTCATTGATCCGTTGCACCATTAATCCTAACATGTCACTATGATGTGAAAAAAAACCTAACATTGGACAAGTCTGACAGAAATAGAAAAACGGACCAACAAAGCAAATCCAAATGTTCACACACGACCAAATCGATGATTTACACGATTTTCTCAAAACTTAACAAAACAAGCACGTACAGCCGGCTGCCCCCTCCCTGCAGTCCAGCCTGTCTTTTTTTTTTTTCTTCCCTCTGAGCCAGTTGTGTCATCTGTTTGGAATGCTTCCATTTTTCAGTTCTTATTCCCCCCTTTTTTCCCCCTTTTTCTCGCTCACCCACCAATTCTAAAGAAACACTCTTAAAGTTTCAGTTGAAAGGGGCAGGAGAGCTCATGAGTGGCAGAGGAGGTGGTCTGTTGGCTTAGTAATGGGAATAGTTTCTGTGTAAGATGGGAAGACTAAAACAAGCAAGGCACAGCTACCCTATGGGGCCTGAGCAGGAGAAAAGCAGGAGCAATTGTTGAGGTTATTCAGGGATACTAGTGTAGCGAGCTAACTGATGCAGCTTCACAGACAGACAAAGGGAGAGGGACCACCCAGCTACTGTACTGATTTAATTTTTGGTCAAGTTTTGTATTCATTTTTGTGCATGCTGAAGGGAAATAAGATCTGTTTCTGTTTGTTCTGGGCTCAGCTTGTGTACTTGAATGGAAAAAGGATAAAAGCAATAGATGGAGAATTGTAGATTTTGAATCTCTATGTGCAAATCTTCATTACTAGTAGCACATGTGGCTCTGCTAAAACTCGACCTTGATTTGTGCAGTGTGTCCCATTCCTGTCAGATTGCTTTACTTTGTGCTCATGCTTCTTTGTGGCGGTGTGTGTGTGTGCACAAGCCCACATGCACAATCAGAAGACGAACTAGGGAGCCTGAGGCCACACCATGATCTGTCCTATTTTTACGGGGAGGTATCCCTGGCATCTCCCCAAACTCCTCCTGTGGAGGGAGAAAGTGGCAGGTCTGTGCGGTCAGCTGTAACAAGAGCCTTTTGAACTCACTGGACTTTTTAGAATACACACATTGTCACTGCTGAAAAGGGTATACATTGAAGTAAAATCTTACATAATAAAGTTGACACAGGGGACATGAGCATGGCCTTCTTAAAGCTCCACTCCCTGATCCAGCAGACGTAAAAGTGAGTTTTGGGTCTTGTCCCTGTCATGTAAAACATACCATCTTCCAACACGTAATACTTCTCTAAGATCAGCTGCTTCTCTGACTTGGTTATCACTGACATCGAAGCAAAATACGATTGCCACTGAATACCAGTGATGTCTAAGCTGCCGAAGAGTCCTCTTGAACTACGCCAGGGTTCAAATTTGTTCCTTTTTTTTTTTTTTTTTATCACTGCAGGTTGGGGTGAACCCTATCCCCAGCAGAAGGACTCCTCATCCTGGGGGGAGCCAACACCTGGTCCACCTGTAACAGTGGACAATGGGACATCTGCATGGGGGAAGCCAGTGGATAGCAGCACTGGCTGGGATGAACCCAGCAGGGATAACAGAGAGTCTGGGTCTGGGTGGGGCACCCAGCATAAATCTGGTAAGTGGACGAAGTGTCCTGCTTATTTGAAACATACTTGTGAAGGCAGTTTGCGTGCAGCAAGTGTAAAACACAATAGAGATGGTAGATATGAGCATTAAACCTGTTGGTATTCTCTTCTTGAAAGGTCCCAGCACAAAGCCCATGGAGACTTGGTGTGGCGAAGATGTGTCCATGAGCAACAGCTGGGATCAAGAAGAGGAGGTTGAAATCGGCATGTGGAGCAACAGCCAGCAGGACAACAGGTCACATGACCAAAACACCTGGAACTACAAGAATAAAGTCTCCAACAGGGTTTGTTCTCCTCAGATTTCCACATGTGAACATCTCAAACATGAGAACTTTTGACTTTACTGCGCTGACTCTGCGTTAGCGCTTTGTTTAATTTTCTTTTTTTTTTTTTATGTTTTTGTTGACAATTTCATAGGGTCTTATATTTGTGTGCTGTGTTTCAGATGGGTAAACCAGTCAATAAACAAGATGAACCCTGGATGAAGCCTTTCATGAACCAGTTCAACAACATGAACTTCTCTGTAAGTACCATCTCTTCAGTTCAGGCTTCTTAAAGCTCGTCAACGATAGATCATAATTCTCACTGGTGAAAACTTTCACCTGGGAGTTTCTCACCACTTTCTTCATTTTTAAGTTGTTTTTTCTTTGAACTTGCAGAGAGACTCTCCTGATGACTCCATGAAGACAGGAGCAGGGATGGTGACAGACAAGCGCATGGACATGAGCAGCATGGGAGACTTCAATGGAGTCATGGGGAAGAACCCAGGGTCCCGACAGCAGCTCCACAAGGAGTCTGCCATGGATCGCAGTCCTTACTATGACAAGGTAAACAGCCTCGGTCATTATAGAGTTTAAGTCATTAGTGTAATCGTGATAATGAGTTTTTTTCAGCCTTGTGATGCCCCCTAGTGGCTACTCTAGCACACTGCATGTGCATTCTTTGATAGACGTGTGTTAATGTTGCTTCAACATGAATGCGAGTTACTTATTCGGCTTAGTAATTTTTGGGATGTAAAACAAAGAAATTTGAACGTTTATAAGCTTACTTTTAATTACATTTGTGTGTTTATTAATTAAGCAGAAATTCAGTGTTAGTTTCCTCTAGTACGTTTGTATAAATTGCAAGTTTGTCCGGCTTTGCTGCTTTCCGTTTCACACTTAACTGCTGCTTGGCTCATCTCCTTTGTTTCTGCCTTTCAACTGTCAACCCTATTTTTTTTTTTTTTTTGACCCGACCCTGCCATTATTTTTTCCCTGCTGTGTTCACTTCTTCCTCCTCATTTCACAAGTCTTCATTCATAAATTTTGTTTTTTTCTGAATTTCCTAGGCTGTAAACTTCTCGATACTTTCTAATTCCTTTCTTGCTCTCCTTGACTCTCTGCTAAATTTAACTCTTCTTTTCTCCTTCCCTCACTGTGCTTCTTTGGCTGCTGATGTGCTTCCTGTCCCTCTGTGCTTGCCGTCCATCTGCTGTGCACCCGGCCTCTGCTTCTGCAGCTTTCTGCTTCTGCTTATGATAGCCCAGCTTCTGATGAGCTCTCCTCCAGTCAAAGCATGAGCATCTCCCCTAGCAATTCTGCTCTGCCTGTCCCCTGTCTCGGCTCTGGGCCGTCCCCTCCCCACTCTAGTTCTGGGGCTGCTCAGCAGGTGAGTGCGGAAGGAAGAGTCTGTTGTCTTTTGGTCTTGAGCATGTCGTCAAGCTAACAAGACCAGCCGTTTAGTGTGAAGAGATGGTTAAAGATATCAGTGGAATGATTTAGGAAAAAGTTTGACGTGTTGTTGCTCATTGTTTAATTTTTTCTGCGTTTTTGTGTTTTCTCTGCTCAGAATGTAAACCCAATGTTGGGTGGCAGCGGCGTAGCACAGGGCCGAGGCGGCCCCCAATCCCAACCCCCTCCTCAGCCCAATCTTCGCAACCAAGTGCCTCCACCCATCCTGTCCTCTCAGGTACCAAACAAGGAAAATAACACATCACCTGCTTTTATATCTACGGCAAAAATGTTAAGTTTTTCTGTTTTTAGATGAAAGTAACCAACCAGTTGGTGTTAATTTTGGTTGGTGTAAATAAGAAATTGTGAATAGAAACGACATAAAGAACATAACATCTTCAGCTAATGCTCACTTAAGTTTACTTGCATGCTTTTCCTGATTCAAAGAAGACTTGATCCTCGTCGGGGGGGAATGACTCCAAATTGTGTGCAGTCTGGCAAATATTAAAACGCCATGACTCAATGTTTCCTGTCTGAGATGCCAGACTAACTTCACTGACCAGCATCTTCGCAGAAATAATGAAATGTTCCACATAATGAAAGCCCTCCTGAAAAGCGTCAAACTTCACTTTCATTTTTTCGTTGTCCACAGCAGTTTTCTTCTCCTCAATGATTGTTTCTAGTTAGGACAACTGTTTCTATTGAGCTGCAACCAGGAGGAACATGTCTGACAAATTTTACTTGCTTCATACCGGTTAATGGAAACATGTCTGGTGTTTTGCTTTTCAAATTGTTGCTTTAGATTTGCTTTGCTGGTAAATTGAAACCCAGCTGCTGTTAAATATGGAGACACTGACTTCTCCTGGATTAAAGCAGTTCCAGGGTTGGAACTAGGGAGAGTTACAAGTAAAAGAAGTGGTTTGACCTTTTCCCACAATTGTCTACAATCCTTTTAGCTATTGCCTGTGTTCTGAATTTCAGTTTTGTCATCACACAAGTGGTTTTAGCTTTTTGCCTGCAGTGGTTTGCAGAGAAAAGTGACCAATTTTGAAGCTTTTTTTTTTCTTCCGTTTTATTAATTGTTTCAGTCGGTTTAGCTCAGGAGAGCTGAAAAAGCGGTTCTGAATTTTTAAACATTCTAGGCCTGGTTGGTGTCAACATTTCCATCCTTAATTCTGATGGAAAAATCACTTTGATTCAGCAAAGAGCTGGATCTGTTGTAGAAACATTTTAGGACTGGGGCTCGTGTTTTGGCAGCCGAAACACAAAGAAATGGTTCCAGTTAGTTTCTGGCTCCAAGCCAGCGCTGGAATCACTTTCTTGGGAAAAACCCCCACATACTGTCCAGATCTGATGGTAGTTTTGTTGATTCATGGTCAAGAATGTGAGTCTTCCTTTTCCTCAAGTAACTCTTAGTTTAAGGGAAATGTGAGGTTAAACTGAAGATCAGGAAAGAATTTACCTGGCCAAAAAGATGTAATACAATGATGTTTCTCTTACATTTGTGTTTAAAAATGGGATCAAAATGTAAAAGTGGTGTAACATGAGGTAAACTTAAACCCTGTTTTCCTTTGGGTCCAGGTCCCTCCATCCCTGTTAAAGTACCCAGGAGGAAATGGAGGACTGAACCCTCTGTTTGGCCCGCAGCAGGTGGCTGTGCTCAACCAACTCTCCCAGCTCAACAAGCTGTCACAGCTTAACCAGATCAACCAGTTACAGGTGCGGAGATGGAGATATGCAGGCATACACTACTCTCAAAAAGTTAGGGATATTCAACTTTCGGTTTTTGGAGAACAGAATGATACAGAATAAATATTTAACCACTGAACAATGTACATGTACATTGAAAAGCTTAGAGAAAGTTTAATTTAGTTCACCTGGAAAGGTTGTAGTGGATTTTAGATTCATTCTGACATCATACAAAAAGTCAAATTTCCCTAAAGTTTTTGTAAGTAGTGTAAATGAACAAGTTATTAAAACTGTATATGTACTTCATAATCCCTGTTAAGAGGCTGAAAGAAGATGCTTGTTTCTGTATGTTTCCAGTCAGCCGTGACTGCTCTTACTTACATTTTGACTGCCTTGTCTCTGCAGCGTCTTCTCCTCCAGCAGCAGCAGCAGCAGCAGAAGACTCAAAACCAGAGGGCCATGCCTGTTGGTCGTCAGACTGAACAGGTGTGTTTGTCTACAGAGCTTTAAGAATTCTGCTAAATAGCACATACAGCTGAGTAGTTGCATAGCGCATCATGTCTGAGTGATGTTTCCTCTTTGCTTTTTTTACTGGTCTCTGACCTTCCACCTTTTGTCCTCCAGACCCGTCCTATTGGTTCATCTCCATCAATGATGCAGCCGCCACGGCACCTGGACCCCTCCCTTCTGAAACAGGTCCCACCACTTAAACCATACCAGGAAAACTACTTGTCCCAAAATACCCCTGAGATGCAGAAGGATGCTGCCACTCTTGGATCCTTCAGCAACTTCCCTTTAAGTATGTCAGCTACTAAAAGTTCTTATCTTTTTTATTAAGTGTGTCAGTTCTTCATGTATAATATAAAAATTCCTATTCATGAACTGGATATTTAAGCGTGACGTCTTCTTTTCCTCGCTCTCTCACATTAGGCTTGAACTCTAACCTGAATGTACCCCTGGACATGGGCGTTGGTGGTGGAAGTAGTGGTGGTGGAGCTGTGGGCTATAAAGAGCCACCCCAGTCCAGACTCAAGAGTCTTTGGGCCACTGAACCTCTGGAGCAGAACAGCAAACCTGGTATATATGACCTTTTGGTTTTTATATCTAACAGCGCTTTAAGGGTTAAATTGTTGTCATGGTAACGGAAAAACACCCCATAAATCAACCGTGTATTCTGCTTGTGTGTTTGTCCCACAGGTGCTATGTCGTCTGGGCTGCGTCTGGAGGACTCTCCCTTCTACGACTTCCTGTCTCCTGGCCCATCTCCTCTGAGTCCTCCCGGCCAATCAATGGGCTCAGTGGGTGATGGCTGGCCGCCCCGTGCCAACTCCCCCCCACCCCATGGAAACACTGTCACCTGGCCCCCAGGTACATGCCCCCACCACCACCTTTTACACAGCTAAACACCTCTTAATGTTTGGACCTGAACATTGCTAACCTGTGTGTGCGCTTTCTTACAGAGTTCCGGCCCGGGGAGCCTTGGAAAGGTTACCCCAACATTGACCCTGAGACTGACCCTTACGTGACCCCTGGCAGTGTCATCAACAACCTCTCCATCAACACCGTCCGAGACACAGACCACCTCAGGGACAGGAACAACGGTAGGACATGGCAGCTATATGCTGCGTCGAATAAACAGCAAAACAATAAAGTCTTAATCGAAGCGCATCCACCCGAACACTAACCGTCATCTTAATGTTTCCCAGGGCCATCCTCATCACTGAACACCACGATGCCTTCTAACAGTGCCTGGTCATCCATTCGTGCCTCCAGCCACAGCGGTTCCCTCACCAGTACAGCACAAAGCACTTCAGGTATATTTGGCATTCATTCAGTGGAGCTGATGGACCTCATCTTTAGGAAGAAATCGCCCACTTTAGTGAGAGTTGAATAAGCTTCATCAGAAGAAAGATGTTTTAGTTCTAGTTGACGTCAAAGCTGTGCTCGCACCATTTTCACATTGTTTCAAAAGGAGACTTAATGGACTCTTTTCTTCTCCCCCCACAGCAAGACCCAGTGAGTCAAAGTGGTCTCCTGGCGGCGGTTCTGTGTCCAATTCATCCCTAGCCCATGAGCTTTGGAAGGTCCCCCTGCCTCCCAAGGCGCTGCCAGTAGCGGCCCCCTCCAGACCACCACCCGGCCTCACCAGCCAGAAGCCAAGCCCTGCCCCTTCCGGCTGGGATGGCTCTGCTCTGAGGCTCGGGGGCTGGGGCTCCACTGAGTCCAGATACACACCTGGTAAGAAGAGCGTGGAGACCATAGACTGTATATAATTACTGGACGTAGCTTCCGGTCTCTTCTGAATAGAGAAATGTGAAGCCAGTTGGGCGTGTCTTACCGTCGCCATCTTGCCGTGTCACGTACGTCGTCACTCCAGGAAAATCCTAAAATGGGCACAGCGCGGCCGCGGGGCAAATGATTGACAGCTGACATACTGTGGGCTAAACGCTAACTGAGCTAGCACGAAACTAAGAGGAGCTAACAAAGATAAGGTTCCTAAGCGGCATGGTTAAGGTAAGACATGCTTAGACTTGCAATTCGCTGACTAAACACCGCCGTTGTGCGACTCTGTAACAAACTGAGACCTTATTAAGAGCAAAGAAGGAGCTAACTAGGAGCCTCCGGTCGGCAGGCGGAGCTTCCGGTCTGTCATAAGGACACGCCCTTAATTATGTGTAATTTGAAGAATAAATAACATCTAAACGAATGAGTTATAAAAAAATTCACCCCCCTCACAGTTGACATGAAGGTAAACTTGACCTAATAAACCTAAAATGATTTTTTGAACCAGGCTGTAAACATGTTTATTTCTGCTGTGAAGTTGGCGTTTTTAACATGGGAGTCTATGGGGATTTGCTCGCTCTTGGAGCCAGCCCCTAGCGGATGAAGGGAGGATTACACTAAATACAATGCGGAAGAGAGCTTCACTGTTCTGAGGCGGAGTTTGCCCCTTGGTGGAGACGCCATGACCACTTTAAACTCAGAGATGCACCTAGCTCATACCCGGATCGAATATGGATCACCGCGAGCATCCGGGAATTTTCGCCAAATTCCTCACATCCGGTTAGGTCCGAGGTTAAAACATCGTTTCGTTGCATAGGGGAGCCATTTGATTACCTGCTTCATTACTCGTCAATCTTCGTTTATTCTACTTTGGAAATACTGAGAAGTCCCGCTGTGTTTGGCTGCCATAAATATAACTACCACACGGATAAGAGAAGATTTTCCAGTTCCCAAAACAACTGAAAAAGTCCCAAACAACATGCTAAGTGGCTAGCAGCTATCAAGCCCATAAATGCTGACAGTTCACGCTGGAAACCATGAAAACGTCTAACAATAAGTTCGAATCACTTATGACTGATAAAAAAGCATATTGTGGTCTCACTATTTAAACCCTGTAGCTGTTTTTGTACAGATTATGGAAAACACCATTAAACCAGTGGATTTACAGAATCCGCTGTTCCTGTCTCCTCAGGACGGACTGTTAAAGATCACGTTCATCCAGATTACTGCCATCAATGTTCCCACATACGAATAAAAGCATAAAAAAGTGGCAGAAAAGCATTTGCGGCGTTATAAACATGCACAGTCATAACCAGTAAAATACCGATGAGCTTCTAGCTACCAGTAATTTATAGCTTTATCAATGAGAGAAATCTCCTGAGAGGTACATCAAAGAAATGCCACCATTTCTAAAAAAAAAAAAAAATCTGGAGGGAAATTAATATTCTCTAAAGAATAAATGGTTTGAACACGGGGCTTACCTGATTAAACCAAATACATCATGAGATCGGGAAACTGATCATCAGGCCGTTATGTAGGTTCGTCTAACCAGGACTAGCAGCAGGAGATGGGCATCACTTAGTCCAACAGATACCAGTTTTGCGTCGTATCTTCTTCTCGCCTCGGCAGTAAGACTTTCAGTATTACTGGACGTTATTTCAACATTATTTCAAAGACAGACCGGCGGAGAAAAAATTAAAAAGGGTGCAAAAACAGTTTTTGAGGCTCATAGTCCATCAGACGCCGTTCAAATACGAAGCATGTTTTCACCGCGGCCAACTTCGTGGTCACGTGAATTCCGGGTTGTGACGTAGGCTCGCGCTGATCCATTGGCTCCGATATTAACGAATAAGCTGGATCAGATGTTGGATTAATGAGGCCGATCCAGTATTCTGATCTAGTCCGTTCTTTATTTTTATCAATATAAACAGAAAGACAGTTACATACATGTAGTCACTTCAGGTCTATGTTTGCAACGCAGGTTACATCATCACACAGAGCAGAGTAGTGCTATTTCTTTTGGAGCTAATGTATGTTTTATTTATTATTAAATAAGTACATTTATAGCTGTATTAATTTGTTACCTTTTAACAAGGCTAAATGTTTGTCACGCCCGATGCCTTCACTCACTTGGCAAGGTATACTGTTCATTCATTCTACAGTAGTATCAGATCAGTATCTGGTATTGGCCAATATTCTCAGCCCAGGTGTTGGTATCAGACTGGATTGAAAAATGGATTGGTGCAACTCCAATTATGTTAAACTCCCATGAGTCTGATTATTTCTGAGCGGAAAGAACATGCAGGTTATTGTCTTTGCACCCTTTGTCTCCAGTTTAAACTTTCATATGTAAACTGGCTGAGTACGTTGGTTTCCCTACAAGACCCCTGTGGCCTGAATAATTCAAGATGACCATAGTCTTGGTTTGGGACTTGGTTTCACTCATTTTTCATAAAATGCTCACTTTGTTAGCAGATGTGTGATTGCATACTGTGTGTGTTATCAGGCTCCAGTTGGGGTGACAGCAGCAGCTCAGGGAGAACTCAATGGCTTGTTCTGAAAAATCTCACACCTCAGGTACTGAACAAATGTGCCATTTGTGGAGTTATACCTTTATATAAGAAACTATGAGACTGATAATATCAGTTTCTCATCTGATGTTTGTGCGGGCTTTGGTTTTCCAGATTGACGGCTCTACACTGAGGACTTTGTGCATGCAGCACGGCCCTCTGATTACATTCCACCTCAACCTGCCGCATGGTAACGCCGTGGTTTGCTACAGCTCGAAGGACGAGGCCGCCAAGGCCCAGAAGAGCCTGCACATGTAAGAGCATCACACACACCCCGGCCTTCAGCTCGTCCATCAGGAACCCCTGATGGATGAGCCAAGCTAACTGCTGCCCACACCAGAGGCGCCAGAACGATGATTTCACACCTCAGTGAATGATATATTGTGGATTTTTACACATTTTTGAATCTGCTACACAGAAGTTCAGGTCAGAAAATGTGACACATAAAAGTCCACAATATGGCATTATCTTGAACAAATCTGATCAATTTTAGTGGTTGAGTTGTTTTAAACGGTAAAAAGAAAAGAAATCGCTCTTTTTGGTGGTTGTGGTGTGCTTGGTTCTCCTGTCAGTCGTCCTTTGCGTCTCCCCAAAGTGAGAAATAAATACTAGCTATGTTTATGTTTACATGGACAAATATTTCTTCTGAATAAAATCAAATGTGATCAGAGATTCCAGCTGACATTTACGAAGTGATCCTATCAGTGATGCGTTTACGTGATGAGCAGATTTAATAAAATCCAAAGACTTTTGGCATGTGCGGACTAATCCTGAAGATTATTTTAATTTTAAACCTGTTACCCGATGATGCTCAATAATTCTTAACTCGTTCAGTTTCCAACAAAAACATTTCTGCCACAGTCCGGTTTGGTTTTGATTTTTTAAAAATTCCCTGAAACTCATTGTGGTTCCAGTCTGCACAGAAAAATCAGCCCAAAAAGCGGTTGGAATAGATGTTTTTTCCCCTGCTAATTTAAACAAAAAAAAAAAAGTTTGAAACCACCCCTTGATTAAATAGAAAATTCTTTCCGATCGAAGCTGATTGGATAAGCTGAGGTGTTTACAAGATGCATTTTTATTCTGATTGGATGTTCTTTGTTGCAAATGAAAGCATCAGTGCTAAGATTCTGGATTAGTGGAAATATAGGGCTTAGTGAATATAGCTGAACTTGTACAAGTGAGAGGGTCAAACACAGAATTTACAAAGTCCAGATTCACCGGAGGCTCTGTCTGAGCTGGAATAAGCAAGAATTTTGTTTTTTTTTTTAATCAGTCTTGTTATGGCTGCAATAGGGTAGGCTGGATAACCGTCTCTTTCACACAGAATCTTATCTGCAGGTGCAGATGCAATAAAGTCTCCCACAGCAAGCACTTGTGCTGAATCTGACTGATTCTGTGTGTCAAATAACACACAAACGTAAAAGGTGATAGAGAAGTAATGAAGGATAATAAGGAAAGTGCTCCATATAATTGATTGCTTTCTAACGTAGGTGTGAGACGGACGAATTCACTGACTGTAAACTGCACACACACTAACTCGGTTGTTGTCTCTGCAGGTGTGTTTTGGGGAACACTACTATTCTGGCTGAGTTTGCCAGCGAGGAGGAAATCAGCCGTTTCTTTGCACAAGGGCAGTCATTGGCCACTCCCTCCTCCGGCTGGCAGGCCATAGGCTCTTCTCAGAGCAGAATGGATCAGTCTCACCCCTTTCCCAGCCGCGCCCCTGAACCGAACCAGTGGAGCAGCAGCGATCTACACGGCTCCTCCCTCTGGGGCAGGCCCAACTATTCCAGTAGCCTGTGGGGGAGTCCCAGTGGCACCGAGTCAGGGAGGATCAGCAGCCCTTCTCCAATCAGCTCCTTTCTCCCAATGGATCACCTGACAGGGGTGGAGACTCCATGTGAACCGCCTACCAATCACACAGGCTGGAGGAAGGGTCAGTAGAGAATCATCAATAATCAACAGAAGAAATGGAAAAAAAACATGTAGTTATTAATGCAATGGCACTAGTTGGACTCTTTCTCACTTACAAGATATTCAACAAATCGGGGTCTCCCCTGTGGAATACAAGTTACGTTTCTCTTTCTGCACATATGTCCACTTTGTTTTCGCCCAAAAACATATCAGTCGGAATACTTGAATCATGCAGGCCAATTCTATAATGTGAACGGATGGATATTTGCTTCCAGGTAGTGCTCTTTCAGACCGAAAAAAGCTTCAGTTGAGCTCATTATTATTATTATTATTATTATTATTATATATTTTTTGTTTTCATTCGTCATGTTTATTGGAATTCCAACTTTTTTATTTTTACTTTTTATTTTCTTTTTTTTTTTTCAATACTTTTTTTTTTTTGCATTTGTTTGCTGACAATGTTGGAGTATGAGCTTTTTTTTAAAACTTTGCACTGAATGTGTTTTTTTTTTCTCAGTGTGTGTATGTATATAAATATATATATATATATATATATAAATGTGTTATATATATATATATATGTATGTATACATACATGTATATAAATATAATCTGCAATATAGAGGGAGCAGCCAGTTTTTCCAGTGTAGCTGTTTACTCATTGAGGTCCTTACCGTGTGTTTGTGTGTATGGAAGTACTTTGTGTGCATGTGACTTGCGAGTCGTGAATGAGTACGTGTGCGCTCCTCTCTGCCTTGGCACGCCTACCTTACTGCGTTGTCGTGGAGTTCAAGATCAACAGATAGTTAAAAGAATAAAAACCTGACTTGGGATGATTATCTGGTGATAGAAAAAGAGACATTAAAAAGTATTGCACCGATTTTTTTTTTCTTTTCTTTTTTTTTTTTTCCTTTTTTTTTGTTTTAAAACTAAAGAACGTTGAGCTCTGCAGTGCAAAGGACTGTAGCCGCAGCTGGGACTAGCAAGCCCCGCCCACTCTAATATAGGGGCGGGGCCTATCTAGCAAGCCCTCTCATTGAGCCCCCTAGTGGGCAGGGAGGGGACAGCACTTTCAGAATAGGCTTTCAATGTTTTGGAGGTGCCACACTGCAACCTCTTGTTTACAAGACTTAGGAGGCGGAACGTGTGTTCATTCTTCATTTTAAAGAGAAGATAGAATGAAATATAAGAAAAATAAGCAAAAAAAATTAAAAAACTTAAAAAAAAAACTTGTATAAAAATGTATAAAACAAGAAAAAAATAATACTAAAAAAAAAGTAAATTCTTATTGAGGATGAAGACGATGCTTTGTAACTCTGGGAAATCGGATCAGTGTTTTTTGGCCATGGTGTTGGTTATTTAAACTATTCCTCTTTGTCTGCTAAATAACCAGCAATGGTTCTCAGGAAATCAAGCCAGTTTTCCCCCCTTGTAGTTGAATTAAAAAAAAAAATACTACTCCTTGTAGGAAAGGAAAATCCAACTTCTAGCACTGAAAACTATGTATAGGTCTGTAAGTTTTTTTTTTCTCTGCCAAATAACTGCTTTAAGCTGGAGAAGCTCAACACACTGCTTTCAATATGCTGTCTTTTGAGGGAGGCGGAGGACCCCAGTCATGGGAAATCCTCCTCCTCTCTCTTCACTCCTCCACTCCACTGATGTAAAATATGTGGGGAGTGATAATTTTTTTATTTTTACTTTATTTTTCCGTGAGTGTGTGACTGAGTGGAAAATGTTCTGTCTTGTCAGAATTATAAACCAAGAGAAAGGCGAATCTGTATCTATGCATACTGTAGCCTCTCACATTCACATGGCCTACTGAGAGGTGTTTTTTTTTTTTTTTCCCTGTGTCTCAAAAATGTTTTTAAATGTTTCATTGAGTACAACAAATGCAAAATATTTCTTGCTTTTTTTTTTTTTTCTTTTCTTTTTCTTTTTGCTTTTAAATCATTGCCACAAATGGTGTTTTGAAAAAAAGGAAGAAAAAACTTTAAATCCTGTTTTGGTTGAAGATATTTTAACAGTGCAAAAGTCGTCCACATTTCATTGCCTTGATCCTAATTGTGTCCGAAGATGCAACAACAAGTCAAGTGGCTTCTACCTGTTTACAAATAGAATATGATTGTATTGTTGTACTGTTGTTTTTTTTTTTCCTTCTTTTCTTTTTTTCCCTCCTTTGGGTTGGGGAGGGTGGGGTACTCATCTGAAGTTCCTGACATCATGAATTGTGTGTATGTGTGTGTTTGGATGTTTTGTATGGGTGGAGTCTTTCAGCTGCAGGGGAGGGAGTTATTATTGGGGGGGGGGGGGGGGGCTGCGTGTGAGAAGGCGTGAATGTAAATCCACCGGTGGTGTTGACAAAAAAAAAAAAAAAAATACAAGCGTGAATAATACATTTTACTTATCTACCAGTGATTGTTAAGTTACTACGATGCACATTTTTTCCGCAGCGAAACGAAAGCTTCAGAGTGCGTGAACGAGAAATCAGCATTAGCGAAGCCATGGACCTTAATTTCTTTTTTCTTCATTTTGTTAAGCCTGTTTGTTTTTTTTTTTTAGGTTTTTTTTGCACGCACATTTTTTTCCCCCCCTCCAACCAGTTAGGTTTTTATTTCAGAAGTACTATAAGCCTTGGCTTTAGTTGTGTTTTTAAAGTTTAGCCGTGAATTTTAAACGACTTCAGAGCGTATGTAGTGAGACAGAACCTTGAGTATTAGCCAGACTTGACAGTGGTGTGTGCCAGTATTGAACGCTCTTTACCAAATAATTCAATCATACAAAAGATTAGTTTACTTAATTCCACATCTCTTTGCTTAACTATATAAATATATATATATATCTTCTTTGTACTTTTGTGTTATCAAATGGAACATCTGAACTGTATTTGTCATGTATTTTTGAGTTAACTTAATTTGACAAATTGAACTGAGGCGCCTTGGATTTTTGCACTTGGGTGGATTTGGAGGAAGCAAGCGGAGAGCAGAGGCACAGTCGGTGTGTGGGGGGGGGAGGGGTGGGTTACTTTTCAGGCCGGTCTGAGGGAAGTGGTGCGCCTGTGAGAGTATTGAGACAGGGTAAAGTTAGTTTGTCTGCTTTGCTTTCAGCTGAAGTGAAAGGCGTATATCTGTGTGTTTACGTGCGTGAGCTGTGACCAGACACGATGGTGCTTTGTCGGTCTCCAGCTGGCCGACCGATGAAAGCGGCGAACCCTCCTCGCTGCCTGAAATGAGCCAGAATGTAGCTGTAACGGTTGGGGAAGGGGGGTAAAAAAAGAAAAAGCGAGGCCTCGATCTTCCTTCTCTTGCACCTCATCAGCTTCAGCTGATTCTGCTGGTGCTTGTTGCCATGGAGATGCTCTCATGTTGAGCTTGACTGAAACAAGGTGATGCTTCTTGTTGGCTCGCCGTGACTCGGGCGGAAGGGGCGTGACTTGCAAATCGGCTGCTTCTTCCTGGCTTTTCGGGGACACAGGGTTACATTTGCCTCCTCGCTGGCTTATCCAGGATCAGCTCTCCCCTCTCCAAACCCTCTAAGCTTAACTACAGGAGAGGAGAAGAAAAACTGACGAGAAGTTTGGGGGGGGCAAGTGAACGCGAAATTGCCTACAGTCCCTTTTTGCTTCTTAAAACGACTTTACACTTAGTTTGCTCAGATTTTTTTTTTTGGCAGTGTATCTTTTCCTTTGTGCTGATCCAGGAGCAGCTTTGTCCTTCTTTACCTTAACCATTACCGGGACAATAACTGACCCCTGATCAGCAGCCCAGGAGGCATTGCTGCACTGTTGGAGAAGGGACAAGCAACGTCTGTAAAACGCCTCTCAATAATGTCAGTGATGTTACTGTTTAGGCAGCGTCATCTCGCCGTCTTTGTCTCGCCTGATCTACTGTCAAATATGTGTGTTTGTGTGTGTGTGTGTGTGCGCGCGCATGAAAGTGTAAACCCAGTCTTGTGCAGAAACATTGTTAACTCATTATCATGCCAAATTAAGGAGGGAGGGTGAGAGGGAAGGAAAGGGATTGATTTTTGTTTTGTTTTTAGTTGTGTATGTGTGCATACGTGTATTTAAAAAGCTGGACAATGTTTAATGCTTGAAGAAAAATTTTTTCAAAAGGATGATGTGAGGAAAACCACCATGAGCAATGTACAATCCCCAGGGCTGCCAAGCAGCTTCCCGACAGGGCCAGACGAGGGGAGGAAGGAAGGATAGAGGGGTAGGAGAGGAGGGAAGCTGGCTGGTGATACTCTACTACTTTTTAATATTTAAGAAAAAAAAATAATGTGACTCGTTGTTTCTCTTAACTATCCTGTGAGTAAATGCTTATACTATATCATAACACACCCAGCGGCTCCTACAGTCGATCAAAAGCGTTAAGGCTATTTTTTTTTCTTTTTGACAGAAAAAAACTAATAAAAAAAAAAACTTAAAAAAAAAAAAAAAAAAACTAAACAAAAACTGTGAGAATCTGCTGTCTTTGTTGTTTTACATATTTAGTATGACCACACAAACAAACCCTGAAAAAGCTTTAGTCTAACCAGCACAAAGATGTGGGTGGGTTATCAGGGTGGGGGTGGGGGGGGGGGGGGGTGAATGGGTAAGGGGGCGGGTATCGCTCAGAGAGACTATGCAGTGGAGCGTTGAACCCAGGCTTCCATGTCCACCTCGGGTTTTGATTTTTCCTTTTGAGAAAAAACTGAATTAAAAAAAAAAAAAAAACTAATTTTTTTTCCTTTATTTTTCTTAAACACAGCTGAGATGGGATTCCCAGTAATATTCCTCAAACATGTCGTGCCATCTTTAAATCGTACTTCTAATAAATAAAAGGAACCTTTATTACCTAGCAACCGTCGGGCCAGTTGTAGCAGGAGAGGACAGGTTAAGATTTGCGAAGTCATCTCTTTATTTTCACAGCTTGTCTCCTCGTTAGGCTGAGGGGGAGAAGCCGGAGAAACTGCAAATTTTACACAACTACCATGTTTTTTATAGAGATTCTATCAATCCACAGTGTGTAGTTGGATCACCTGTAAACCTATTATGCACATTGTTTTGGGGAGACTGTTGAAACTATATATAATATATATGAGAATATAAACCTAACAGTGTCTATAATCACAGAGAGAGGGGGGGGGGGCGTCTTCCCCTCCAAACAAAACAGGAAGTACCTTTTTATTTTCAAATGTCTTCCTTGGCTCGTCAAAGGATTTTATCTTAAACTTCGGTGGTATCTGCACTTTTTGAAGGACAATCTTTTATTTGTATGGGTATAAAAATTGACAAAAACGAAGTCACCTGATATTACATGGTATAGAAAACCAACTCCAGTGTGCTCTAATAATGAATGTCTCCTCTGATGCTGTCTGTTTGGTTTCATTTAATCTTTTTCTTTCATTCTTCCTTCGTTGCTTGGTTTGTTCTGTTTTTTTTCCCTCTTCTTTTTCTGGATTTTAGTGCTCTTAAAAGAATCTGTACTAAGGTGTAGAGTAGTAAGTAGTAGGTCTTCTGTTGGCTGTACTCGTATACTGATTACTGTTTGTAACCCTCTGGCTCCTGCAGCCAGCATACAAAGCTGTATAACTTGGGTACAACCCTCAATAAAAGACTAACAATGACTCAGCTGGTCTCCATTTCTTTTATTTTGCATGTAGAACATGAACAGAGCACCAAGTTTCTTTGTAGTGGGGTGGTTAGTGGAGAAAATCATCTTTTCCAGGACTAAGGTCGAGGAAAGCTGGAAGGAGAAAGTCATCAGTATTTGGTATAAGAACCCTCCTGCAGTGATGAGCAGATAGTTTAAATGAGTTGTAATGTGTGTAAATTTCTTTATACAAGCTCAAGTTGCCACATGACGATGTATTAACAAGGTTTGAATTTAAAACCAGAGAAAGCCCATAAATAAAAGCTGATGTCACCAACTGTTTCCACACATTAGTCCTCATGAATCCCAGTTGGCACAATTGGATTAAAATAATTTTGTGTGTAGTCATAAAGAATTTGGGGACAAAATTATTTTATTTCTTTCATGAATGAATCATAAAAGGTGTTAAAGCTCTTTTTCTTTGTATTTAGACTTCAAGCTTCCCCCACGGTAGATGGTACTTAATATTTCCAGTTCTACTTAATAAACTTGGCACAAAAGTAACCAAATTTATGTTAGATTATTTCTCCTCTTTAATAAAGCAAATTGACGTATTACACATTGCTGGAAAGCCTGATCAGTCTAAAACTATAATTTGTGGCGGCTCCACAGCTGTGGAACGTGCTGCCTCTGAGTATCAGAGCCGCTCAGTCTCTCCCTTTTTAACATGACCGGTGTCAAATGTATTTTATTATATGTATTTATTATATTAGATATAAATTTGTTTTTCTTCTCTGTTTATCTTTTATTGTGAATTGTTTTAAGTATTCAATCGTTCGGTTGCGTTGTACAGCACCTCTGGCTCCAAAAGGATGTTTGTGCTCTGTAAATAAATTGAACTTGTTAAGATCATGTATGTGAGATAAGCAACTCAGCTAAATATGTGGATAGTTGACTCTATCCTCCAGGAAAACACCAACAAAGCCAGCATCATCCACCTCCAGAGCTGGAAGTGACAAGGATGAAATGGCCTGAGAGTCCAGATCAAGGTTATTATAGTAAACGAAAACTAACAAAGTGAAAACTAAAATTGAAAGAACATTTTCGTTAACTGAAATAAAAGTACAAATGACAGTTTTTAAAAAAAACGATAACGAACTGAAACTGTTTTGTCTTTACAAAACTAAAATTATTATAAAAACATCCTTAGTTTTACTCTTTGTAAATTTATTTAATACATAAGACAAATACCTATAATTTACGGAATAAAACTGAAACTAACACTGAAAGTAATTAAAACTAAACTAAAACTCAGCATTTTCCAAAAAAAAAAACAAAAACTCGCAAATCTGCTAGTAAAACTAACTAAAACTAACTGAATTGAAAAACAAAAAGTCAAAACAAGATAAAAACTGAAACTAATTGAAAATCAAAAACTATTATAACCTTGGTCCAGATGTCAGCTAAATACCTCTGGGTATGTTGTACAAGCAGTGGTGTCAAACTGCAGTCCTCCAGGGCCGCCATCCTGCAGGTTTTTATCGTTTTCCCGCTCCAACACTCCTGATTCTACGTAAATGGATCCACAACTTCTTCACAATGATTCATTCATTTCAGCTGGATGTGCTGGAGCAGAGAAACGGCAGCCCAAAGACGGGTGTTGGACACCTGCATGCTGGAGAGATCAACAACTCCAGGCTGAGGAATGGGATGCCATCCCATAACCAGCATGAGGTGATGCCAGCTTGTAGCAGTATACGGATCTTCCACATGCTTCTGGCGTTCCCGTCCCTTTTTTTGTGTGTACAGCAGGGAATGGTAGGAACATTTTACAGGAAATAAAGAAATTCTGACTGAAAAAATCTGTCAATTTTCCCAGTAAAATCATTGGACACTTAACCATTAAAAAATCCCAGTTGGACACCTGGTTAAGGTACAACTGAAAACAGGTTCAAGAAGTAGAACTAGTAGTAATCAGGTTACACATAAGACATGTTATATTTCACACTTTTTCATTAGTTTACAGTCTGATGTAAACCTTTTTTTTAAAACCACAAATTTAAGTTTGCTTATGAATTGTAGTTTATGCACATTTGTTCTGAATTTAGCAACAATTACATAAAAATGTGAAACTTGGTCGCTCCACAAAACATAACTCTTGTAAATTATTCAAAATGCACTTAACACACTTTCACGTGACAACATATCTGAACAGCAGACACTGAACCAGAGCAATGTGTGTTTATTGATTTATTAATGAGAAATTATACATCAGAACCACAAGCTGGGGCTGGAAGAAAAATAAAATCAAAGCTATGATGTATCCTTATATCACAGATTTTAATCTTCAAGCTCCCAAGAACATGTTCATTTAAATACAGTCAAACGAAAAGACACGGCAGCAGACACACTGGACATGAGCCGACGGGTTGAAGTGGAAATGGTGCGACACCCATCTGCTTCATAAGTACTTCCTGTGGGAAGGTGGTGTCATCTTCTAGAGGAAAGTGGGAAGACAAATACGAATGATTTTTTTTTTCACATCAAAAGATAAAACCTCAGTGATGTGAGGCAGAGAACAGGTCTGACCCACCTGCCTCTGGTGAAGTAGAGCAAATTATTCATAAACGTCTTTCTTGTCTGCAATGTACTGTACAATCTCCGCTGGAGTCATCAACTTCTCTGCCTCTGCATCTGGGATCTCAAAGCCTGCAGCAGAAACACACACACAAACCATGTAAACACACACCTGAAGCTGATGACACAAACTGATGTAAAAAAACACATTTCTCCTTAGTTTTTGTAATATTTTTGAGCATTTGATCTGTGTTAAGTTTTAACAGTGTTCATTTACTATATGTGCTCACTGCATGGCTTTTTTCTTTTGTCTATTAATTTAGTGAAGTTTATTCATTTTAATCACCTTTGGATGCATTTTGTGTCTTTATGCATATTATGTTTCTTCTTACGTTGATCTGCCATGGTACTACATATTTACATGGGGGAACCCTCATATTGATCAAAATGCATCGTCCCATTTCAAATAAAAATGGAAAACTAACTCAAATAGTTAGTTGATTATCTGATTGACCTTATGATTATAGAAACAAAAGAAAATCTCAAAGTATTAAATACAAAATAAAAAAAACCCATTTCTGTTTGATGCATTACACTGAATAATATAAAAAACTGTGCATGACTGTAGCAAGTTGCAGGTATGTATTCAATCATTAATCAACCGTATCTGTTGTTGAGCAACACCTCCAATTTTACATCCAAACATACTGTGTAGTCAGAAATAAAGCAGTTCATTTATGACATAGAAAAACTAACTTCTACATCTAATGACGCCAATAACTTCAACATAATAATTAATGTATCATACATGTGGCAACTGCCTGTGTGCTGCATTTCAACCATCGAATGGATTTTTTTCCCCAAATGCAACACACATAAACTAGATGCTGAATTCAGAGGTTTTCATATTGGCTCTCACCAAACTCATCTTCCATGGCCATTATGATCTCCACCTGGTCCAAACTGTCCAAACCCAAATCTTTCATGAAGTGGGAGCCTGTCTGGAGCTGTGGAACGAAAATCAGCAGTTTAGAAGCACATAAAAATAGATCCTGCAATCTCATGATGTGGTTTTGCACTTAAATATTCCGCAAGTACTGAGCCTTTTCTTTTATTACAGCTTATCAACGTGGATGTTTACTTATACAGTCAAGCAAGCCAATCAGTCTCGCACAGATTAGCTTGTTAATGTGCTCTGGGACAAAACAAAATAAACCAAGCCTTATTCTCACCTTCTCTGGGTTGATCTTGTCGTAGAGCTTCAGTACATACATGACACGGTCTTTGATGGTTTCTAAGGTGAGGGGGGTAGATCCCCATACTGTCGGCACAACACACCTGCCGAGGATACCTAAACGGGGCGAGACGAAAGAGAGAGAGATAAGTGATGGAAGTAGGAGCAGAAGCCAAAGGAGTATTGATCATCCGTGTCATGAATGTCTCAAGAGTTTCCCTTCTGTGGATCAACGTGTAAAACTGAAACCTAGCTGTGGATGAAGCATCTCAGGAAAGCACGAATGAACAGAATGAAAATCTTTCTGTAAATATGAGGTGTGAAGTAATGGCTTTGAATAAACAGTAAAATAAGAGGAAAAAGTGCATTAATGATGCAGAGAAAGTTAGTTTACCTGCCAAAGTGTGCCTACAACATACACCTCAGTGTTGCTTAAATGTACAAGAGGAATGTCACGCGACAGCGCAGATCATGCAATCAAAATATTTTCAAATGATGGAGAAGGAAAGCAAACCAATCGTAATTGCCATCCCTTATCAAGTTGAGCCATTCATAGGCTAGTAATAATAACAGAAATATCCACCTGGCTTGTAAATGCTCATCTAGGACTGGCTGTGCAGGGTTAACATGTTCTAGTCGGCAGGTAAGGCAAGTACAACAACGTTAGTGTGTCAATGAACTCAGTAACTCAGCTAGCTAGCTTTAATGCTAACAAACTGCTAGCTGGGCAACAGAGAATCTAGCTTTAGTGTTATCAAAATATGCCATAACAACGTGCCATGAATTCAAAGCTTACTTCCGCACTAGCATATCTTAATTCAATGCCAAATAAACAGTTACATGATGTTATGGACCCGTGGCAGGCTCCTTTAACCTGACAGTTTTGAAAGACATCGGTAGGTCACAGCTGCGAGTGCTAGGCCACGGCTGCTCAATGTTAGCGGGGACTCACCCGGCTCTGACCGAGCCACCGCGTCCTCCGGCTGTCTGCGGCGAAGGAGAGAGGTCGGTGGACGGCAGCTACCGGGGCAACAGCGGCTCTGACTGAGAGGTTACCGGAGCACAGCCTCAGCGAAGGCCGGGCGAGCGAGCGGACACACTGCTGCAGGACACGGGCCGCCATGATGGAGAGAACTTACTGGTGGATCACCAGCGTGTAAAGCGAAGAAGAAGATCGAGGTCAAGGGCTCCACAGTGCGCATGGGCAAGGCACAAACCGTAATTTTCATACAGTATTTTTTTTAACTGTTAATTTGTGTTTTATTCTCAAATATAATACTAAATAAACGTTTGATAAAACATTTGAACAGTAAAATCAAATTAAATGGGTAATAATCAAAGACTGTAAATAATTCGAAACGTGGAGCAAAGAATCAACTCAGGCAAAACCAATCGATATCAGATAAATTTTTCATAATCACGCACAAGTGAAAACTTGTGTGATTTTTTACGTTTGTAACTGTATTTAACTCGAATATCTGAGCAGGAGTTCATGAAAGAGTTAAGAGACATCCTAAACGTCTCCCCCAGTTTGGATCTGGACTAAACACGGAATGTTAGGATTTCTGAAACGCCACTGGGTGGGGGTATTTAATTCCTTGTGGAGTGCTTTGCTTTGGGTCTCTATGGATCAGCGCGAGCCTACGTCACAACCCGGAATTCACGTGACCATGAAGCTGGTCGCGGTGAAAACATGCTTCGTATTTGAACGGCGTCTGATGGACTATGAGCCTCAAAAACCGCTTTTGCACTCTTTTTAATTTTTTTTCTCCGCCGGTCTGTCTTTGAAATATTATTGAAATGACGTCCAGTTATACTGAAAGTCTCACTGCCGATGCTAGAAGAAGATACGAAGCTAAACTAGTATCTGTTGGACTCAGTGATGCCCATCTTCTGCTGCTACAGCCTGGTTAGACGAACCTACCTGTACATAACAGCCTGATGATCAGTTTCCCGATCTCATGATGTATTTGGTTTCATCAGGTAAGCCCCGTGTTCAAGCCACTTATTTTTTTATAGAATATTAATTTTCCCCGGATTTTTAAGAAATGGTGGTATTTCTTTGATGTACTTCTCAGGAGTTTACTCTCATTGATAAAGCTATAAATTACCGGCAGTCTTATCTGTATGTAACTGGTTATGACTGTGCATGTTTATAATGCTGCAAATGCCTTTCTGCCGCTTTTTATGCTTTTATTCTTATGTGGGAACATTGATGGCAGTAATCTGGATGAACGTAATCGTTAACAGTCCTGAGGAGACGGGAACAGCGGGCGGCGCTGTGATTCTGTACATCCACTGATTTAATGGTGTTTTCTATCATCTGTACAAAAACAACTACAGGGTTTAAAAAGTGAGACCACATTATATGCTTTTTTTTATCAGTCACAAAGTGATCGGAACATATTGTTAGATGTTTCCATGGTTTCCAGCGTGAACTGTCAGCATTTATGGGCTTGATAGCAGCTAGCCACTTAGCATGTTGTTCGGGACTTTTTCTGTTGTTTTGGGAACTGGAACAAACATATTCTCTTGTCCGTGTGATAGATATGTTTATGGCAGCCATACACAGCGGGACTTCTCGGTATTTCCAAAGTAGAATAAACGAAGATTGACGAGTAATGAAGCAGTTAATTCAGTGGCTCCCCTATGCAACGAAGCCATGTTTTCACCTGTTACCTAACCGGATGTGACGAATTTGGCGAAAATTCCCGGATGTTCGCGGTGATCCATACCAGCTAGTTAATAAATAATAAAATAAATGAAAGGGTATTTAATTCCTTGTGGAGTGCTTTGGGTCTCTATACCAGCTAGTTACAAAATAATAAAATAAATGAAAGTTACTAAATTATATATATATATATATATATATATATATATAATATATATATATATATATATATATATATATATATATATAGTATGAGTTGTTTTTTTTTTGTTTTACTTTGCACTGAATGTTGTTTTTTTTTTAACTCGGTGTGTGTGTGTGTATATATATATATATATATATATATATATATATATATATATATATATATATATATCAGGAATAATAAACTTACTTCATTGATCAGTTATCAATTAGGTACAACAGTAAGTATAGAACACTGCATACTGTACAATGTGCAACATGTACAACAGTTTACACTAAACACACCAGAGAACAATTTGCAAAACAGATTTGTATTTTTTTTTGTTTGTTGTTTTTTCCTTTCTACATTTGAAATTAAATAATGTGCAGTTTCTTTTAAATATCAAGAGTCTTGTTTATTTTAGGTTCCTCGCATATTCACGTGCCATAAGGCCAGTTCTACAACAACAAAAGATGAAAACAAGGTTTATCTCCAGACCATTTACATTTGTGGATTAGAAATTTTCCCAGATTAAAAGCTGAATAATATAAAGTACACGATTTGGCTATCCATTCAATGCAAACCGTAACACACCATGAAAAACATTAATCTTCATATTAATACCAAGTTTAGCACAGATAAAAATTTGCATGTCTGACCAGAAAAGTTAAAATAGTTTTGCAATTAAAAACAAAACATTGGCTCAATGTTAGACTGGCAGAACACAAACGTAAAAATTTAAGTGAAATCTTTCAGTATTTTCTTTGCAGGATCAGTTTAAAGTTACTTGAAGAATTTTACAGCAGTTGGAAACCAATTTTATTTTATGTTAGTTCTTTTTTTCATGAACTTTGACGTGGACGTCATATCCGGACTTGCGCAGACGCACAGGGAAGCGACGACTGTATTTTTTCGGAGCTCTGAGTTGAATCTGATGCTTTGGCTATTGTTATTGAATAATAACCTTTATCTTTAATATTTAATCAATATCCTCACTATGGAGTTGTCTGAAATATTGTACAACAAAGCGGAGTATATTGAGACGGTAATGGTTCTATTAGCTGCTGCTTTTGCTTACGTAGCTTGCTTTTTTTTTTGCTAACTGGTAGCCGAAGCTGCAAAGGGCGTAGCACTAAGGTTCTCAGTTTTAACAACAGCTGAACACTTCTAAAAGATAATAATAATGTCGTTTTTTTCATTGCAGGCATCCGGCAACAAAGTGAGCCGACAGTCAGTGCTGTGTGGGAGTCAAAATATAGTTCTCAATGGCAAAGTAAGGAAAAAGAAACATTGGGTGTCTGTAGAGCTGAGCTGTGTTAAAGCTTTGTTTCTGTGTTGATTCTCTTTCAGACCATCGTTATGAATGACTGCATTATCAGGGGAGATTTGGCTAATGTCAGAGTTGGGAGACACTGTGTTGTAAAAAGCCGGAGCGTTATTCGCCCACCTTTCAAAAAGTTCAGCAAAGGGTAAAGATTTCTTTTTTACATGAGGAAACTATGACACAAATACTGATGGGACAAATATGCAGCTTTATGTTTTTGTCACAAGGTTTTGTTATTAATATATACCCGGTGATGCTTTATAACAGCGTTAAATTAATAAACAGATAATGGAGTTTTTTTTTTTTTTTAAATTCAACCTAACAACTGCTGTTTATCCCTTGAATGTAGAAGTGAGCTTTCATTTCTCTTTCTGCTTTCCTTGTTTCCCTCCAGAGTGGCCTTTTTCCCACTACACATCGGAGATCACGTCTTCATTGAGGAGGATTGTGTGGTTAATGCGGCACAGATTGGTTCCTACGTCCACATCGGCAAGAATTGTGTTATAGTAAGTAGGATGAAAGCAAACAAACCACAAAGTTGAGAACATTTAAAGTCAGTTGTGCTGAAATTAACTCTCCCACAGAGTGGTGATGTGATCTGAAACCATCCTCTCTTGCCTGAGGTTAGTCACATGGTGGTCATGTTGAAGCTAAGGGGAGTTTTATATGTGATAGAAATGAGACAGTGAATTACATTATTGAAGATTTTAGGGTAGAGCACATAATTAGTCCAAATAGGTACGAGCCTCCAGTTGGATAATTACAGCATGGGGGTTATCCTTCAACTGGCAACAAGTTATTTAACCCCAACTGGTGCAATGAGTTGCTTCTCATTTCCTAAACAACCATGTCGAAAGACACATCCCGTGGTCCGGGAAAAGATGTTAGTCTGTCTGAGAAGGGTCAAATCATTGGCATGCATCAAGCAGAGAAAACGTCTAAGGGTTCAGAACTGTCTAACGCATTATTAAAAACTGGAAGGATAGTGGGGACCCATCGTCCAGGAAGAAGATATGTGGCAGGAAAAAAAAAATCCTGAATGATCATGACCAGCTATTATTTAAATGTTTGGTGAGATCAAATTGAAGGAAAACAGCAGTAGAACTCAGGGCTACAGTTGTGTGAAAAAGTGTTTGCCCCTTTTTCTGATATCTTTTTTTTTTTTTTTTTTTGCATGTTTGTCACATTTATATGTTTCAGATCATCAAACAAATTTAAATGTGAGACAAAGATAACACAAGTAAACACAAAATGCAGTTTTTAAATGAAGATTTTTATTTTTAAGGAGGGAAAAAAATCCAAACCTTTATGCCCTTTGTGAAAAAGTGATTGCCCCCTAAACCTAATAACTTGTTGGCCAACCTTAGCAGCAACAACTGCAATTAAGCGTTTGCTATTACTGGCAATGAGTCTTCTACAGCGCTGTGGAGGATCTTTGTTCCACTCATCTTTGCAGAATTGTTGTAATTCAGCCACATTGGAGGGTTTTTCAGCACGAACCGCCTTTTTAAGGTCATGCCACAGCATCTCAATGGGATTCAGGTCAGAACTTTGACTAGGCCACTCCAAAGTCTTCATTTTGTTTTTCGTAAGCCATTCAGAGGTGGACTTGCTGGTGTGTTCTGGATCATTGTCCTGCTGCAGAACCCAAGTGCGCTTCAGCTTGAGGTCACGAACAGATGGCCTGACATTCTCCTTCGGGATTTTTTGGTAGACAGCAGAATTCATGGTTGGGTTTTGTGAGGTCCCCAAGGCTATTTACCATTTACATGCTCCTCCTGGGTCACATTGTCAGTGAGCATGGAATTTCTTTCCATTGCTATGTTTACGATACTTGGCTCCACCTCAGGACAGACCCCACCTCCTCTGCAGCCACCCCACTAGTCCTTACAGCCTGCCTGGAGGAGATTAAGGCGTGGATGACCAACAACTTCATACAGCCTAGCAGCGGGAAAACTGAAGCCATTCTCATAGGCACTCCACATAAACTCAAATCCTCCTCCATCACACCGGCATCTCCTTTTGTGGCCAGATCATTCCTCTTTCCCCCCCTGTTACCAACCTGGGAGTCAAATTTGACCCCCACCTTTCATTTGAGCATCACATCCAGCAACTCACTAAGACAGCCTTTTTTCATGAAAGAAATATTGCCAAACTTCGCCCCTCCCTCTGTCTGGCTGATGCTGAAAAGCAGGTCCATGCCTTTGTCTCCTCCAGGCTGGACTACTGTAATGTGCTCCTTGTCGAGAATTAAGATTTTTATCATTCATTTGGAGTTATTTGTGTACCTATTTGATCTGACACAGCTGTGTAATGTTACATGTCACATTCAACTTTGACAAAAAATAGATATTTGAATAAAATCAATCCTCCGTCTTTAAATCTCCATTTAAAAGTAACAGTTAACATTTAAGATTGACAAAAATAAAGATTTATTTTATGTTGTGATATACAGTATATCGATATCGAACAATATGGAAAAAAATATCGCAATAGAACTTCCCCATGAATTTCCCCTCGGGGTTCAATAAAGTATCTTTGATTTGATTAGCAGTTAGTACTTCATTAACTTGTGGGCACATCAGTCTTGGGGAAATGCTGAATGAATGCACATTTGCAACATGGTTGCTGCTGCACATCTGTCATGTGGTATAAAGAGGTGACAAGTTTTTGGCTCTTTCTGGAAACATGGCCTGTGTCAGTTACGCTTTTGGGGCAATATTGCTACTTTGGGGCTTCGGGGTTAAACCCTTGCGCTGATACCAAAAGAAGGAATCAGTTATCTGGATTTTTGGTTTATATTTCAGCAGTCATTTCCATTAAGTGTTTGGACCGAGCGTATTATAAGGTGGTTCCATGCTTTTTGTCATTTTGTGAATGTAAGGTCTTAAATTTGAAAAACGTCCTTAAAAAGTCATAAATTTGGCTTCCTCAAACCTCCAGATTCCCTGGGAGAGTTAAACCATTAATCAGAATTTTATTTCAGATTTGACCAGCACATTTGTTGTTTCGTATTCCCAAACATTTTAAAAAAGCTCTGTTATCAATCAGACATGAAGGAAACAAAAACTGAAATTCACATGTGATGAGTGATCAAATCTGAATGTAACCTCAGTCCATCTTGAATGCATTCACATCTGGATGAAATATTGTCCACTGGTAAACAGTCACCCACGTTGCCTAGAAAACCTTTGAAATAGAAATGAAAGTGTGTCCGTGGCAACAACAGCCTGCCCACTGAACTTATGATTGTGTAAACAACTCTGTTGGGATTTTGGCAGCTGTTCAGGTTTCTGGGAAAACAGTAATTCTGTGTTAACTGAGTCCTAACACCTCGCTGAGAACTTTGTTTTTTGGATTTTTTTTTTTTCTAATCACACCCTCAAGTTGATTTGAATTAATTGTTAAAAACGTAATCTTCTATAAGCGGAATACTTATCTAGTTCAGTTTTCTTCAAGCTTATTAAGAATGAAATTGAAAACTAATGAAGCTGGTGACAGATTTTTGTTTGTTTTGTGTATTGTGTGCAGGGTCGACGATGTGTGCTGAAAGACTGCTGCAAGATCTTAGACAACACGGTGCTTCCTCCTGAAACAGTAGTGCCACCTTTCACAGTCTTCTCTGGATGTCCAGGTCAGCAGGACGCACCCCTTACCAACATACAAATACAGCGGGTGAAAAGTATTGAACACGTCAACATTTTTCTCAGAAAATATATTTCTAGTAGAGCTATTGACATGAAATTTTCACCAGATGTTGGCAACAACCCAAGTAATGCACACAAACAAAGAAATCCTAACATTTATGTCCATAAATTATGTGTAATATAGTGAAATGACACAGGGAATAAGTATTGAACACATTTCTCGCAAGATTTCAGACAGAGGAGTCAGAACAATAATCAGAAAGGTTCTCCAGCAGCCCAGGACCACTCGTGGAGAGCTTCAGAAAGACCTGGAATCAGCAGGTACAGTTGTTTCAGAGAGAACAACAAGTTAGGGCTGGACGATATAGAAAAAAAGATTATCGATAAAAAAAAATCTATATCGATCGATATAGATATTTATAAAAAAAAAAAAGCCATTATCAAAATAAAAGCTATTTTAGGTGCAGCTCTGGCCATTTAAGCTTTTGCTAAATTACCTACTTACAATCAAATTAAAGCCGTTTTCAGACTTGCATTGTGGAACATGAGCGGTAAAGTCCATCCGCTCTTTAAACAGACTCATCTTTTCAAACATGCTGCTTCCTTGCGGTCTTATCGTGTCCTGGCGCTTTCATACATCACAGAATGTTGCAGAGAAGTCAGCACAGCCCCACTCGGCCCTCAACTCTGACATGCCGCAACATTTCCGCTCTTGTGACATGTAGACCAGCCGGTACATGTCTGCTACATCTCTGAGGTAAAAGACCGGTACTCATGTCTAAATGCAGCGTTATAAAGGACAGAGTTCGCAATATTACCGCTTTCCAGTGGAAGTCTGAAAGGGGCATTAACAATCTGAATTCCAATTCAGTCTTTGCCTGGGTCTGCGTTTGTGATTGGTTTGGTGGAAGGAGCGACTGTAGTATCATGCTACCTGATAGGCTACAACAGAAAACTGTCCTCCTATATTGAACTTTTATTGACCCTCTTTTTTTTTTTTATATTGAAAAAAACCTCTATCGATCGATATATATTGATATTGAATTATCGTCCAGCCCTACAACAAGTAATTCACTTAACCGCCATGGCCTTCATGCATACACACCGCGCTAGACTCCATTTCTGAAAACAAAGCATGTTGAAGCTCATTTGAAGTTTGCAACACATCATCTGGACAAACCCATGACATTTTGGAAAACATAGTCTTGTCAGATAAGACCAGAACTGAACTCTTCAGATGTCATAAAACCCAATATGTTTGGAGAAGAAATGACCCCAAAAACACCATAGCAACAGTAAAGTTTGGAGGTGGGAACATCATGGTGGGGGCTGTTTTCAGCATGTGGTACTGGCAGACTTCATATCATTGAAGGAAGAATGAATGAAGAAAAGTAGAGACATTCTGGACCAGGATCTGCTGCAATCTGCTGAAGATGAAAAGAGGCTGGATCTTTCAGCAAGTCAATCATCCCAAGCACACAGCCAAGAAACACTCAACTGGTTTAGGAAAAAGAAAACAAAGCTGCTAGAATGGCCCAGTCAAATACCCGACCTGAAAGAACTGAAGATTCAAGTTGACAGAAGAGACCCCCGAAACCTTGAAGATTTGAAGGCAGTTTGTGTGGAAGAATGGACCAAAATGGTTTTTGCACTACGTATAAAATAAATTTCAGTAAATGTGTTCAATACTTATTCCCTGTGTCATTTCACTATATTACACAACTTCTTTTATGGACATAAATGTTAGGATTTCTTTGTATGTTTGCATTACTTGGGTTGTTGCAGACATCTGGTGAAAATTTAATGTCAATAGTTCTAGAAATATATTTTCTGAGAAAAATGTTGACATGTTCAATATTTTTTTAACCCACTGTATCCGCTCTACTTTCCTGCCTCCTAAACGCCTCTCTCTCCCACCTAGGTCTGTTTTCAGGAGAGCTCCCAGAATGCACGCAGGACCTGATGATTGATGTAACTAAGAGCTACTACCAGAAGTTCCTGCCCCTCAGCCAGATCTAGGTTTCTGGGATTGTCCTGTGTTCAGCAAGTCACAGCAGAAGTCTGGGACTACCTTCAGGCTAGAACGGACTTTAAAAGCTCACCTTTAATCCTTCATCCCTGAAACCTTGACTTTTATCACCTCTAAAGTAAAAGCATCAGATTCTACACATTCATGAAAAGAAAAAGATTGGAAATGGTATGAAACGGCTGCACAGTTGCAGCTTCTGTAAAATTTTAAAATCCTTTAAGAACACTAGGATTTGTCACTCCAGATACAGATAAACATCTTGAATTTGTTTTTCCTCATGAGCTATGGGAAAACTGAAGGACCTGAAGAGGTGGAGGAGTGATGAAGGATGGGCTAATGCAACTTAAGCAACAGCCATGGACCAAAATGGTAGCAACCATTGTTTGATGATGGCTGCATGTTCACACTGAGCAAAGTAAAATGTTCTGTAGTTTTGTTTTTAAACGCTTCAGGATGTTTTGTTTTTTTTATTGCTTCCTTCTTCAACAGCTTATGTACATCATCAAAGTATTACATTGTGGATTTAATTAATAGTTTCAAGGAGTTATTAACGGAACGTGTTGCAGGACCTCTGGTTTGCATCCATTATTCTCTACATGTCCAGTAACTGCAGCCAGCTGTCAAATATTTATGACTATAAATATGTAAATCCTTGTGAAGTCTTGACTGCAGTTTTTACTGTGGATTTATCACTATGGATAACTTTGTAATATGGATCACAAGGACATGCGTTTAAACCAGTGGTGGTGATGCACAGGTCAAGACAACCACAAGGAAATGTGCAAGGTTTCTTTAACTTATAGCTTTTAGAGAATTTAACAATTTTTTAACCTTAAAAGATGAGGCAATAGCTGAATCTGTGCAGTCAAGGAGAAAAAAAATGACAGGAAAAAGTTCTCAATTTCTAAATTGGTGGTGGTAAACTGGGAACAAAAAACTGTGGGGGCTTGTCTGCCTTCACCTAACTTTACTTTCTAATGCAATCTTCATGGCGCCCCCCTGTGGTTTGCATCAGGAAATCAAGAAACTAAAGAAAGTAAGAGTAAAAATTTACAAAAATATAATTAAGTAAAATAAAATATTGTTTTTAAATTGTGATTGGAAATTTAAAAAAAAAAAAAAAAACAACTAAAAACTATCTCAGACACATAAGAGCACCTTTGCCATGAACAGTCAACCAACATACCAGTCAACAGGTGAAGTCTGAACATAAAAGAAAACAGCTGATTGCAGCAATTGCCTCTAAGTGTTGCTCATCTAAATTTTAGCTTCAGAGCCCTCATCATTTTTTTTTTTTTTTTAAATATTTCTTTTGAATCACAAATCAAAATCAAGTCATGATTTTTATAAAATTCTCATGCATTTTTTTTCTTCCAATTTATTTCACTGATGATTTTTTTCCTTCTTTAATTGGGGGGTATGAATAATTTTAAGGATGATTGTAAGTAAGCAATGTTGATCAGCATATTTGTTTTACCTTAAAAACGCTTACTTTTTAAAAAACTCATGTCAGACACCTGCATTGCCCAATCAGATCCATGATGTCTGAAGTTTCTGCAGTCAGGACTAAAAACATTCCCTCCAAATTGGCCATATATAATCAATATCTAAAAGTTATAAATTCAGCATTATGTAAAAGAACAGATTAAAATCAAAAAGCAAAATCAAAACTCCCCAGTTTCATTTAATGAAATAGTCCATCCAATTCAAACTCAATGGTTTTATTTCTTTTACAATGAGAACCACATATACCAACAATTAAATGTTTAGTATATAGATTAGCCATTTATTGGTTTTCTTTAACAAATAAGTATCAAGAAACAGCTGATAATAGTGTTGGCTCCAGAGACATGTGGCATAAGTCTTTTGAAACAATATTTGTGAAGGCCATGACTGGCTCAGGGAAGAAACGAAAAACGCTAAGCTTCACCTCTATTGTAACCACACTGATCAGCCAAGAGGGGGCAAAACACTACAGGTTCAACATCAGTTTGGAAACATGTAAAATCTGTAGTCAAACTTTTGGGAGAAGGGGGACTACAGTTCCTTTCATAGCCAGAAAAACATCCCACTCTCCCTTTAACTGACATGCTGTCATGACATGATACAGGGAAGTCATCGCTACTAGTTGAGCCAAACACTCAGTTTAGTTTCAGTCAAATGTGCCAGCAAAGTGTAAGTGGAGTGTTGGATACAAACAGTGAGCTCAGCATGGAGAGGAAATGTTTGCAAAGCATTCCCTCTGATTTAACCAATGTATGGACAGATCACTGGTCAGGAGCACAGAATTAGGCAAGGAGCGCTGCCTACACTCAAGACACTGAACTGCAGATGACTTGAAATGTAACTTTCAGGTATTCCAGAAACTGAAAGCATCCCATGTCTTTTTAACTACACCCAAGGCAGCTGACACCTACCACAGCTTGCAGGACACCGTCTGCACCCAACATTGACAACTTATCAACCTCATATATATAAATAGACTCTGAAGGCAAATTAAATTTACATTTTTCCAAATGAAAAAAAAAAAAAAAACACTTGCATTTGCCTCAATAAGTGGTTTTATTTACAACCACCAGATGCAGAACTTCATTTGAACAAGTCTCAGCTGTTTTTTTCTGTGACTGACGAGCATACAATCGTGTGTATGAATAGAAAAGGCAACTTAGAACGTAAAAATGAAATAAGTGACTTCAGTGTAACAGAAGTTAACAACAGGCTATAAGCAACTGAGGAAACAACTGCTTTCTGAGCTGTAGGAGGTGAATGGGTGTGAACGACAAACATCTCGCACATCAGCTCCTGAGGGTAAAAAGGGGGAGATACTTCCACCCCAGACAGCTCAGTGACAACTATGGCAGGTGTTTCTGGTAACATTTCTAATTTGCTTTAATATCTTGACAACTCAAGATTTCTATTAAGTCATTTTCACACATCTATGTTCACATGGTCAGCAGTATTCTGATATTAACCCAATTAACTTCTTCTGAATGGATTTCTTCAAGATTTACTTGCCATGTAAACAGCATCTTCTTTATCCTAAAAACAAGGTCACATTTAGTGCAAGCAATAATCTAAATAACACAATAGCTTGTTTTCATAGATCGCGTAGCATAAACAGCTCTGGGTGAATGAGAAACCCAAACAGGCTAAATTTCTGTGGCTGTAATCAATACTTTACATGGGTGAAAACAGAAAAGCAGATTGTAATGTGGGTAGTACGCGGTTACGTGCCATGGCAACGTGAAGTGAATATCTATGTACAACTTAGCATAATCCAAATATTTAATTTACATTAAAGTTAAGTCAGAATATTGCTGTCCAAGTACACATAGTCTTTTCCTTATATCATAATTGATTTATATGAAATCAGTGTCTCCTGATGTACTCCCTTATTAAAGGCATCAACTATTCCCAAAAGGAAAGTCGCCCAATTTGCACCATTTTGTCCCATGAAAATCGATTCCATCCACATTTTATTAATGCACACACCCCTTTCACATGAAGCAGAGCATAAATCAACAGAATCAAACACAAAGCCATTTCAACAGTATTTTGTGTGCACAGGTTGGCATGTTCTTTTATACATGCTCTGCTGTAACATTAAAAGATTTAGGATTTTCTTTGCAGCACCAATTATTTTCCAATAAGTTAAATAATTTTTCTAACAGGGAAGGGCTCAGTCTTTGAATATTAGTGGAAGCGACACACAGAAATGCTCCACAGTATGCTTAAATACTTTGTAAGAGTTGCTGGAATCAAGTGCTCAACTGCACAAGCGGGCCTTACTTAGAGCTGGAAAGGCTACAAGTGGAATACAATGGAAGAGCCGATTTATTTGCACGAGTAAGAGGTGAAAGCTAAGTGCAAAAAATACTTATTGCAACTCATCAGAATCATCACACGACCACATAAAAACAGCAGCTGCTTTCATGATAAGACTAGGGTAAAGGGAGAAAGGGCATCACAGTCAGCAAGTGGGCCGTCTGAGAAGCTGAATCCACACAAGATTTCCTTGCCATTACGCTGAACACCAGCAACAAAAAGAAAATAAAAGAGAAGAAGTAATGAAAAATTAACTTGGCTTTTGCTGCTGCAAACAGTGGCAACAAACCTAGATTTTAACACTGGTGGTTGAAGAATGAAAAGGTGACTGTAGCCAGTCAAGCCACAAATGAAGCAGAGCAGGAAGCAGAGAACATGGTCTGAATGTCCAAACATGAACAGCCTGCTATTAGTAGTTAAATGCCGTCAACCTAGTAGCCAGAGATATGTAAACTGGTTAACAAGTGGCAGATGAGGCTGGGTGACGCCACACATTACTACTAGGTGAATTCGCTCCACCACTGACAGGCAACATCGTTTTAGAGCTGTAAGGATGAAGTAACAGAAAACACAGGTGGGCTGTCCGATCAGGGGGTGAGTCTCAGACAAAGTTAGTCCAACATTTGGCGAGCAACTCAATCCGCTGAGTGAAAAGGATTTGATCATGGCCCTCACTTCCTTATTAAGGTGGTGGGTGAGGATGAGTGAGGTTAAGAGAGGGAAGGGCACAAATCTGTCAGATCAGGTGGCTTTTGCTTGTTGAGCAACGCGGTCCATTTTCACCCGACGAGAACTTTAGACATCCCAGAATTAATTAGCGATCGTCTTCGTTGTCTCCTTTCCGGGGCAGAGAGGTATGATGAGCAATGTGTGACGTCCCTAACTTCCCAGACACCCACTCACACACACATCGTTCTGATTGTGGATCAGTGATTTGTACTTAAAGTGTTGGGAAAGGAGACAAGGAATAGATTTTATCCAATAGACCAAACCCAACTGAGAGCCTTCGGACCCAGTTTTTTCTTTCTTCCCCCCTCCCCCCAGTCCACACTTCCGGATGTCTGTATATCAGCGCATCTGTACCACATAAGCCCATCCGTCTCCCTCTCATGGACTTGGCTTTTAAGACCTCCCCCCCTCCCCTCACACATAGGCAGGCAGCATATCAGATCATCCTGTTGCGTTTGTGCGTAGGTGAGTCTGTGATGACATCACTACACTGGGTGGAGTTTCGTTTCCTGGTCCCTCCCCCTCCGGCAGAGGCGGAGCCTGTAGAGTCCAGATGCAGTGCCATCTCTTCAGAGATGAAAGTGTTCAGGTCGACATCTTGGAGCCCGTTGCGCCTGCTGCGGCACACTGGCCCCGCGCCAGAGGACCCACCTCCACTTGCACTGCCTGCATTGCTGCTGCTCCCGCTAACATGTGTGGGGGAACCTGGAGCACCAGAGCGCACACTGATACTTGCCATGGCCCCGCTCAGACCTGCGGAAGCACAAGACAAAAATTATGTTACTAAGAAAAGCAACAAAGATATGAAAAATTAGATAAAATTGTTCTGATATTGTTTATTATATCATAAAATATATATTATAATACATTGTTATATTTATTATATTCTGATAATATTCTGATATAATCTTTCGCCAACATAACGTGACCAATATGCAGAGCTGATTGGCTGCAGATAACCTTTAACCTTTGTAATGAGGAAAGTGCAAGATTAGAATTTAAACAGCAAATGATTTTTTTTAAGAGAACTACAATCTACACTGTGGAGTATAGACTGTAGCCGGGGGCGGTGGCGACATTCTTCCAGACAGAGTTCGCATTCACTCCAACAGATCAGACTTTTAAAAAACATCTTCCACTCTCTGCCAGAGGTGGCGCTACGCCAAGATATACTGGATGTTATTACAGGTTAGCTTCTGTTTCTACCGTATTACAGAAAAACACGGAGCTGCATCAGACCCTAGTGGTCTTCAATTGATCATATTATTTCTATCAAAACTTTTACAAGATTTTTCCATGTCTTACTGCGAGGTTTCTCCCATCCAGACCCACCTACCATCACACATGCGCTTATGTTGTGGTTGCGTTTACCCACAATGCTGTGGGCTGAACCCACAAAGCACTTTTCTTTGTAGTCTGCTTCCTGTACCTGATCTATTTAAAACAGACCAAGACCCGCATTTGTAGGCGGACCATGTCCGCTTCTTTAAGCCGAATCAATTTGTTTGCACATTAACAATTGCCCAAACTAAGCAGATTTTCGGTGCAAAATTATGGGATTCGAATCAAAAGAGGCTGGTGTGAATGCAACCTTACTCCAACATCAAAAAAACATATTTTGTTGGAAAGTGTCTGTGACACAAGGTCAAAAGGAAAACACTTTAAAACAACTCCTTTTTCTTTTAACCATCAATATATGAACAACATCTCTTATCCATCCTTTTCATTTTTAATTCAGCAGCTTATATACTTGATCTGTACAGCAGAATAGCTGAAAAACCCATGGCTGTTTATCAAGTTGGTGCAGAATTTGTGTACGTACTGACTGACACTTTACACACAAGTAAAACGATTTTCCCATTCCCAAACACAAATACCACTTGTGAAATACAAAGTGTTTCAGATAACTGAGACAGGAGACACAGCGAAACCTCCTGACAGAGTCTGAACTTGCATTTCTGTAACCTAACTCATGAAATGCCTCATATGATCCAGCCTAACCTCAGGTGCACCCTAAACAGTCTTACATGTCAACCCCTTGACTGAAAGTACTCAGTATTTATTTATGTCCAGTGCATCAGAAATATCATCACACCGTGACGTAAAAAAAACTATAAATACATACAAGCTTCTGCATTTCAAAAATGAGAAAAAGTAACAACAAAAAAAAAGGAAACATGACTGCTGATTTAGTCAAACTGTCACACACAGATGAGGTCAAAGTGAAGCCCTCTTTCACTATTGGCCAATACACACACACCCAAGCAAAACAAACACTTATCTCTGTGCCACATGTTGCACAGTAGGATGACTGAAGGACAAGCATGCTATCACACACACAAACACAAGGAGAACATAAAAGACTCACTATCCCTCCAGCGGAAGTATCTGGAAACTTTCTGGAGTAAATATACTACTGACTAGTACTGAAATGTGTAACACTTCTATCCTACAGTATACCTGCCACCAGTGATGTTTCACATCTGCTGTGTTAGTTGTAAGCCAGGCTAACACTTTTTCCTTACCGTGCAGCGCTATGGCCTCCCTGAAGGGCTGGAGGTCTGCTTCTACAGATGAGCCAGTCTCAGCTGGTGAATTAGCACGGCTGGGGGCCACCATGGCCAGCCGAGAGTTGGTCCTACTACTTCTGTGTGGTGGTGCTTTGCCGCACAAGAAGCTAATGAGATCCTCCCTGCGGATGGTTCTCCGACGCTTTTTCACCCAAGCCAACATGTCCTGCGAGTGATGACGAGCACAATCAGTCAGCTAGTAAATGCATTACTTTCGCACTGCTGAATTCTTTGGTACTTTCCATCACCATTACTGTATAAACATGATCTTATCTGTGAGCACAGGTTGTTTAATGCTTAAATGGCAAGTAAACATGACAAGTAGGTGTAATAACACAACTTTTACAAATGTCACACAAAAAGAAAACCTTGTAATCAGACGTACCTTGTTACGACGTTGGTGGCCTATCTGAATACCCCGATCAAAACTTCTCTGGTGGGCATCCACACTCTCTGAGATGATTGAGGACATTAATGCAATAATTGAAAATATAATAGTAACAACACATGTATAGCTATTACACACAAAAATTAAATGTGGCTGCTATTTAGAAGCAGTCTCTTATTATGAGAGGTTCCCTGCTAAACTAAGCCTAGCTAATTTAGTTTTAACTATTGTACAACACGACTGCCACTTGGTTTCACTAGTGATAACAGTTTTAAGCCCCTTAACCACTGCTTTATCTGACAAAACGTCAAACCTAGATCTATATTGAGTTGCCAAGTGTGACTGTCAATATAAACATATCTACATTTACAGATTTAGCAATAAGTAGTGTTTTTTGACGGTTCTAAGCACAGAAAACTTTTCAGCTGTGGTATGGATTAGATCAATATGTCTTGCTTAAAAACACAAGGACAGAGAGGGGACATGTAGATAGTTACCTTTGTAAAGGTTGGTTACTGCTGTAGCAGCGTTTTGAAATGGCACCCACAGTGACAGGCCTTGCTGATGGCATACCCTGTCTGTTGCAGAGAGGGGGAAAAGTGTTCAGTTACTTTGCATTACATAACGCTGAGATTTTCAGGAACGCTGATTTGTGATATTAAGTAGTATAACCAAAGGACGGCTAGGGGTTCAAGTGAGAATAATTTTGTAACGCCATTTTGTATCGCATCTACGATTGCAGAGACGGGGATTGGCATAAAAATAGCTGTCAGCAAGCCCGAGATAGCCAGCTTGGCGCACTGTTTAGCAAGAAAACAGCCAACTTATCTGCGCTGCCAACAGTATAGTTGGAGAGCGATGTGGAAAGAAAAGTGCCAAATGAGGATTAAGTGACCAAAACTCACTGCATTTGAACATATATACAATGTCACCGAAGACCAAGGGAAACGGAGCCCAATAACTCCACGTCGAACCAATATTATCCTCGCCATTTTGTGCTTATAACGTTTGCTAAACCCACTTCTCAGAAAACAAGGTCTCGCAGGACCTGAACAGTTGTCTGCCTTTAAGATTATATCGTTAAATGACACTTAAAGAGTCAGTGGTGACTTGAGTAACAGATGTTAACACTGACAGTATACAAGAGTCTGTCAGCTGGGAATGTCGCGTAGCTACGATTGTTGTTACCATCGCCATTTTGTAACTAGCCTGGCTAATGTTAGGTTAGCTGCCGTTTAACTTGCCGAGAATACTTGTGTCAAACTATGGTTAATGACAATAACTTATTAACAGCATTTAGTTGGATTCCTGTTGCCTAGTTACTAAAATAAGTGTCTGACGCCGGACCTTACCCTAAAATAATTTTAACCTTTTGCTAGGACAAGCTAGATGAATTTAGCACAAAAAGTCACCTGTAAACGCCACATTCCCTGTACCGGCTAGCAAGTCGGCTAACCAGCAAGCTAGCATTTACCGAACACTAAAGCTAACATTAATTCGCTGTAACAGTAGGGACGTTGTCCGATGCTAACAAACAAGTCAGTAGCATATTTCCAAAGTGTGTGTCCTTAGGCGAAGAAGCAAACAAAGAGTGCAGCTTTCAACCTTTGTATAACTGAGCCACGGCAGTGGCGGAGTTCTGGAAGAGATGCCACAATTTATCCTGATCGTTGTCGGCCTCCTCCTCGCTCATATCCCTCTGCTCCGCTTCGGCCAAACACTGCCGCTCCCATTTTGAGAACCAGTGCTCGGGTCCGTGTTCCTGTATCTCTGAGTCTCCGTCTTCCTTCTTCTCCTCCATTTAATGCCCCTAAACTCGAGGGGAATTTGCGTCTAATCTTTGAAATGTGAATATGTGGACCGTATATTAATGATTATATATAAGGAAAGTCATAAATAGTGCTGTATAATTATCTATTTCGTCCTACAGTACTGCGCTGCTGCCTCCCCCTGCCATCTGAGAAGATAAGCCAAGCTAACTATTTTTCCTATTTGCCGACGCTGGGATATATATACAAGGCAGACTACCCTGTTATGTACTTTAGCCCACCCATTATTCCTTATCTCACCGATAATTGGGCACTTGAAAACTGAGAGGCGGGCCTTAGATCACTTAAGAGAGTATGATTGGCTCCCCAACACGTCCGTTGTAACCTTGACACAAAAGAACCTCTGAATGTATCCGGCTACTAAAGTTTGCAAGAGCTGCGCTGTGAAAATAAATAAACCTGTGAGCACTTTTTATTATATTATATTATATTATATTATATTATATTATATTATATTATATTATATTATATTATATTATATTATATTATATTATATTATATTATATTATATTTATTATATATGAAAAAGGCTTTCTATTATAGAATTGAAATTATATCCGTGACAAAAAGACACTATTGATGACACATTAAAGACTTTAATTGCTTATTAGAAGAGAACAACTTACTTATGAGCCGGTTCATTAAAAAAAATAAAGAAAAAGAAATATATATGTATGTGTATGTGTGTGTGTGTATATATATATATATATATATATATATAGACAGCTGTGTGAAAAAGTTTTTTCCCCCTCCCTGATTTCTTACTTTATGCTTGTTCGTTACACTTAAATGTTTCAGATGATCAAACAAATTTAAATGTGAGACAAAGACAAGTAAGTTAACAGAAAAGGCAGTTTTTAAAATGAAGCTTTTTATTTCTAAGGAGGGAAAAAAATCCAAACTTAAATGGCCCTGCGTGAAAAAGTGATTTCCCCCTAAACCTAATAACTGGTTGGGCCACCCTGAGCAGCAACAACTGCAAGCGTTTGTGATAACTGGCAATGAGTCTTCTACAGTGCTGTGGAGGAATTTTGTTTCACTCATCTTTGTAGAACTGTTGTAATTCAGCCACATTGGAGGATTTTCCAGCTTGAACCGCCTTTTTAAGGTCATGCCACAGCATCTCAATGGAATTCAGGTCAGGACTTTGACTAGACCACTCCAAAGTCTTCATTTTGTGTTTCTTAAGCCATTCAGAGGTGGACTTGCTGGTGTGTTTTGGATCATTGTCCTGCTGCAGCACTCAAGTCCGCTTCAGCTTGAGGTCACCAACAGATGGCTGGACATTCTCCTTCAGGATTTTTTGGTAGACAGCAGAATTCATGGTTCCATTTACCACAGCAAGTCTTCAAGGTCCAAGAAGCAGCAAAACAACCCCAGACCATCACACTACCACCACCATATTTTACTGGTGGTATGATGTTCCTTTTCTGGAATACCGTGTTACTTTTACGCCAGATGTAATGGGACCTACACCTTCCAAAAAGTTCAGCTTTTGTCTTGTCAGTCCACAGAGTATTTTCCCAAAAGTCTTGGGGATCATCAAGATGCTTTCTGGCTAAACTGAGACGAGCCTTTATGTTCTTTTTGCTCAGCAGTGGTTTTGGTCATGGAACTCTGCCATGCAGGGGTCTTTTGTGACCTTATTTGAGTCGTTGCTCTGCTCTTGGGGTCATTTTAGTCAGCTGGCCACTCCTGGGAAGGTTCACCACTGTTCCATGGTTTCGCCATTTGTGGAGAATGGCTCTCACTGTGGTTTGCTGATGGCTTTGTAACCTTTTCCAGACTGATAGAACTTAATTACTTTGTTTGTCATTTTTTACTAATTTTTTGGGGGATTGCAACATAATGTCAACTCAAGCTTTTGAGGATGTTTTTGGTCTACTATATTTTGTCAGGCAGGTCTTATTTAAGTAATTTCTTGATTGAGAACAGGTGTGGCAGTAATCCAGCCTTGGTGTGGCTAGAGAAATTGAACTCTGCTTCATATATATATATATATATATATATATATGTGTGTGTATATATGTGTGTGTGTGTGTGTGTATGAAGCATTATTATCCATAAATCATTCAAACTAAAACAAATTGTTCCAAAACTGGGAATAACAAAATGACATCTTAAAAGGAGAGGCTTATTTCTTTTTGAAAAATGATATATTTAGCTAATTTGCTAAATCAAAAAAATCTTAACTCCCTATATTTGGTCATGCATTGAATTATTATTACATTTTGAGGTTACATCTATTGATTCAATCTAAAATTGTACTCAAGCAATCTCTGAAAAATTTAACTATAATGTGGTTACATTTTTCATGCAGTTGTAATCCTGTCTGACAGTAGTTATGTAATGTATAGTGTATAATATATGTATAATATCATATAACATAGTATATTTGATCATTTTTCAGACATGTTGATCGTTGTGAGTCATGTCTGGAAAGAATTCAATACAATAATAACTTTATAACTAACTTTATAATAGCACAAAAATGATTTAAACAACATTTTGAAAGGAAAAAAGGACAGCCAAGGTTGGCTGGATATTTAAAATGGAAATGCAAACAAACCCATCTGAACCCCACATTCAGATCAAAATGGTAGAAAGAAACTGTTTAAATGCAACAAGTGAGGATCATTATTACACACACACAACAAAAAAAAAAGAGACTGTGAATTTATATCCAGCAGCATTTTAGACAATTGAAACAATGGAAATAAAGGGCTAATAAACATGTTAAATGCTCAAACACACGAACATACATGAGTAATCAATAGAAATTATGAGCTCAAAAACTCGTCTGAGATTAAAAACAAGATCCAAACACACAGCATCCTCCTGTGCGCCCAAGCTCAGTTAACAGAGACAAAGTGGCACATTGTCTTGTGGTCTTACAGAAGAGAATCTGAAAAATGACGAATGCTGGATCCTCCAGGCGAAAGAGAAGCTGGACATGTAGGCCATCAAAAGCTTCCAGCTTAAAAGCCAGCAGCTGTGATACATGGACAGCAGTATACTGATTTTAATCTGAATCTGTAGATACAGGTTCTGAAACATCTGTATGATGATTTGTTTTCCCCCCCCAAGAAACGCTTCGCTTATTTCAGCAAAATAATGCCAAACCGTTTTCTCCACAAGTTACAAGGTCATGCTTTGGTAAAGAGTATCAACATTTGGAACTGTCTGGATTTTCCTTTTTTTTTCAACATTTCTTTTTCCACTATCCGTTAGACAATTAGCACATTTCAGTTGCACAATAACAGTACTTCCTAAGATCATTTAACAAGGCCACATAGAGTTGATCAAAGAGGAATAACTGCAACACTGAAATAAATGAATAAATCCAGCTTCTTTGACATGTAATGTTTGCGTCAAATTAAAAATACATGCATGTTTTTCTATAAGCAATGACATTTTCCAATTTCTACATTAGATATGTCGTTTGATATATTTTCTATTAAATGCATAGGTTTACTGATCCCTTTATTCTGTTTTACTTAAACAGGATCTCCTTTTTTTCTGGAAACAGAGCTGTTGTGCAGGTCTGTCTAGTTATAACAGCAAAAAATCTCACTACACACCCATGGACACTCAACAAGTCCATTCACAACTTACAACCATTGGTCTCAGACAATTTGTAATCATTGATACAATCTACTATCATTCAAATCAAATCAAACTTTATTTATGTAGCACTTTTCGGGCATAAAAACAATACAAAGTGCTTTACAAAATAAAGATTTTACATCAAAGTAGATAAAAGCACACACACACAAATTCATATTTATCTCACATCCACACGCTATATAGATCTCAAAAGAATGACAGCTTGGAGAAATGTGGCTTGGTACCAGGTGAGGAAACAATATCCTAGGGGTCCATCTGCACCAAGAGTCAAGACCACCCAGGCCACCACCATGGGAGCCATCCACATCCAGTTGGACAGGGTCCACGCCACAACCATAAGGCTGTACGCTGGATACGGACCACCCAAATGAGGACAGTTACCACGGCAACAACCCCCACAGTCAGAGCAGGGGTAGCTCCAGATGAAGAGGACCCCCATGAGGACAAGACTGGAGAGATTTAAAAAACTAAAACAAGATCAAGTTAATCTAAAAACAATAAAATAGGGATGCACTATAACTATTTTTTAAAACCGATACCGATAACCGATAAATTTCAACTCCTAAAGGCCGATACCGATAACCAATACCGATAACACACATATGTGCCTAACTATACCAAATCAAAAATTCTAACTGTATGGGGTAGTTTGAGTCTAAAATAAGGTATGGGAAGAGGTTTGGAAGCAGTTTGGGGTCTCCCCCGTGAAGCAGCAGCTTTCTTTCCCCAATCGCAATATCTCAGCGTGAAAAGCATAAAAGTGGGATTTTCAACTTCTGCATGTCCAATCTTAAAAATTCCAACTGTATGGGACATAAGTTATTGGGGTATGTCCTCATGATATTGGACTTATCGGAATGACGTCATGATTTCCTGTTATCGGCCCGATAATTATTGGCCCGATAATTTTCGTGCATCCCTACAATAAAACCAACATGTTTAAAAACATACATAGAAGTTCATACATAGATAAGAAAGAATTTTTAAAAAAACGACAAAAAAAAAAACATTTAATACAGATAAGGGTAGACTAATTCAAAATGGGTGGGTCGGTGGGACTTAGTTAACAGCTAGGGTAAAAAGGTGGTCTGTAGCCTCTTTTTAGAAACATCAACAGTCTCTGCAGTCCTGAGGGCCTCAGGCAGGCTGTGCCACAGGCAGGGCCCGTCATGCTGAAATGAGGCCTCATCATAGGCTTTGGTACGAACTTTGGGAACAACTAAAAGGTCGGTACCAGAGGACCTCAGGGTCCGGGAGGACTCGTAATTTAAAAGCAAGTCAGATAAATAAGAAGGCCAAAGACCATTAAGACATTTAGAACCATTAAAAGAACCTTAAAATTAACCCTGAAATGCACGGAAGCCAATGCAGTGATTTTAAAACTAGTGTAATGTGTTACTGCCCTCTGGTGTTCATCAGAACAGATGCCACTGAGTTCTGGAGCAAATTTGCTAACTAGAGGTAGGACTGTTTTTTTGGGAAGACCAGAGAGCAGGACATTAGAGTGATCTCGCATACCAGAGATAAAAGCATGCATCAGCACGCCTGTGCTGGCAACAGAGAGAAATGGGTGGACTTCAGCAATGTTTTTAAGATGACGAAATCCTGTCATTGAAACATTTTTAATATATGGAATAAAATCCAGCTCAGAGTCAAACAGGACACCCAAGTTTCTCACACACTGAGAGGGTTTAAAACTGCAGTTTGCATGAAATGATCTCGTGCTTGTCTTCAAGATAATTAAAACTTCAGTCTTGTCCTGGTTGAGCTGTAAGACATTCTCTGCCTACCATGACTTTATATCTAAAATACAGTTTAAAAAGACGCTAACTGGCTCTAGGTCATCAGGAGACACAGCGATGTAAAACTATGTGTCATCAGCATAGCTGTGAATATCAAGGAAATAGTGAAAACAGTCCGCTGACAGTTTAGTAGAAAGCAAATGCTGAGTATCTCACGTTTGTACTGAAAGCTGTAAAACAAGCAATAAATGTTCTTTTTTTCCCCTGAAGTTTCTGAAGCAGTTCTACAGTTGTCTTCAACATGTTACTTATATGAGGTTTTTGTTACCGCTGTTTTTGATCAGAAACCATGAGTTAAGTCTTATAGAAGAAGACAACATATTAATCCTTCGTCCTTTACTTGTTTTCAATCCAATATTTGCGCACACTTTATTGTTTGTTATTTGCTGAGCCACTGACCAATAAAGCATCAAAATGCATCCAACTCAAGGTATTAACCCTCCACACTTCACATACAACTCAGCAAACAATCAATTTCAAATAATATCTTAAGGTACATTATTAAAGCAGTCTGTTACAAGTTCATATAATTTGTTCCCACACCTTTTGGTGGATTTAAAAATGCCAAAAAATACACCTCTGGGGAAGGCATGAAATATATATGCTCCAACAAGAGCTGTGGTCCTATAACTGCATGTGTGCAGTGTCCTTAAGAAGGCTGAGGACGCTGGAAAAGTGAAGGACAACACAAGCAGTGGGCGGCCTAAAAAACCATGACCAACAGACTCCCGGGATCTGACAGTCGTGTTCATTAAAAATAGGAAAAAAATACAGCTAAGATCTGACACAGGACCTGAGAGCTGCAACTGAATCTTCAGCTGATCCATCTAGACTGAAGATTAGTGGCAGCAAGTGTCAGGAATCTTTCCCAGTGCCCAGATGCCATTATAACTTTGAAAGAATAGAGCTACCAAATATCAACTTTCAAGCTTATATTATGTTCAGTGCTGTATGACTCATATAAAAGTTTAAACTACAAACAAAAAGCAAAGTAAACCCTGACATCACGATGTCCTAGTGTAGAACCATATTTTTCCACAAGATGGCAACATGTCATGAAAATCTGAGGGCTTATTTGGTTTCAGCAGCACAGACGCAAGCAGCCCAGTTATGGACATTGCTATGATTAGGAAAAATAAATATGACTGCATGTACGTATACTAATATACCATGACAAAACAACTGGTACATTAATCAGTAAACTACTACATTGTAAGTTTCTTCTTCTTTTTAAAACTTTTTTTGCATGCAGTTTTGGTGACTATGCTATAAACTTGAGAAATGTTAACAAATTCGGTAAAAAAAAAAAAAAAAGCTTTTAAAAAAATGTCATCCCGCAAAAACATTGAATTCATTTACTTTGTACTGCACATATTTATATTATAGTAAAAGTAAATTACATATACATTTCATATCATTGTCATGTTGTATGTAAGTTATATTGTTAAAAAAAAAGGAGAAGAGACACAGTCTATTACAACATTGAATTTCCCTCCAGGGATAAATGAAGTATTTTCCATTTCATTTCATACATCTGTAAATAAAGATGGACAGACATTGCAGCCAGGACACTATTTTGTGACATGATACAATCCATACCTAAAGTTGTTTTTGGTTGATGTCATTATTTTTTTTAAATTACAGTTAATTAACTAATTTATGTTAATTGACTTATTCTATTTAAATAATGAGCAAGTATTAATGTGAAATCATAAAAAACAAGTATTTTAACATAAACAAAAGTACACATTATCTAGAATGACAACTCAAAAACATCTTTACATATTTATTTGCAATTAAGTATGCCCCAATTCTTTCCCATTAAATTAATTTCGGGGCACAATAAACTCACAGTTGCAAAGATCCTGATTTTATTTTCCCCTATCCTTTCCATTCATATAATTATTTTTCTTTTCACTTAATTATTATTTAATCGAATTGCTCTTGTATATTTTTTCGCTTCTATTTGACGCACAGTCCCGCTCCGTGCGATTTAATATGGATGTGAACCTGGCCGGGGATGGGCCCGTGTTTGGATCTCCATGCGGATGTGACATTTCAGAGAAGAGCGCGACCGCCATTTTGAGATTTACCTCAGATTCAACACATCACAAACCACGGTAGGAGCGGGTTGTGAGCCGCACAGCTCAGGCCGACGTTGTATGACCGGACACATTCCTCACAAGAAACGAGAGGTTAGTTTAAAAAAAAAATGCAGCGAGGTGCCGCGTTTCGTTGTTTATGGTGTTAGGGGCGGTTTGGGGGAATTGTTATATGTCGGGCCGTGGCAACTGTTGTATCCGTGAACTTCCAAATTAACGTTAACATTAGTGGAAACTGGTTTGAATGGATAGCTTTTTCCTCCGCTCTCCCCCAGACGAGGGACAATCGGAGGAGCACACAGACTGGGGATATCGCAAGCAAAGTTGTTAAATGTGTCCATAGCAAATGAGCCTTTGTTTTCATTTCTGCACCTTTATCTCTATTTGGCTGCCTAGTGTCAGGTAGCTTAACGCTAGCTAGAAACGGGGTATTTGTTTCTCAAAGTGCAAGTCGTTCCCTTACTGCCCCTCATTTCCCGGGGTAAATCCGGAGTGCTTTAGTTGTTTTCAGCGGGCCTCCGTTTTGGAGCCCAAGTCCACCAATCTCAAGCCCCCGCCGTCAGCCAGCGACTCGCACCCACCTAAGGCGCCGAGATTGGGCGAATAGCGAGCAAATACGTCCGCGTTTCTCTACCCGCTCCCCCGCCGACCTCCCCTCCTCACTCCCCGGCGCTGACAGCGGACAAGGCCGAGGTCGTAACGGAGCAGGCCCGGCCGCCAAGGCTCGACCTGTCCACCCCACCTCCGCATCCCACCACACCTCACCAGCAGTCCAAAACCCGGTTTCCCACCGAGCCGAACCTGGACAAGGTCGAGGGCAACAAAGATAGCAGGGAGCATCGCATCTCAACCACAACAACAGCTGCCAACATGAACCACCATCACCACACGCAGCAGCAGCAGCAACAGAAAGCCGGCGAGCAGCAGCTCAGTGAACCGGAGGACATGGAGATGGAAGGTAAGTAATTCCCTCAAGTAGGGTGACTGGACTTTTTGCAACATGTTTCTTGATTTTACTGCTGCACGATAAATGCACGACGTTTTATTTGTACAAACTGAGCCCAGCGTTAGTAAACAACAAGGCCTGAAGCTGGCTGGGATAGCCGGTTCTTTTTTTTTTTTGCTGATTGTGCGTCAGTTGCAGCATACTTGTGCGGAGCTGACCTCATTTTGCGTTATAAGCAAAGAGTGCTGTATTTCCGTTACTATTTTTGCAATAAGCAATTGCTTGCAAATAACCCATTTACCTCCCGTTTACCCAGATTAATAGAGATCGGCCACATAAATCATTCATTCGGATCGGCTATTGCATTTCTAAATAAACCGTTCAGTTTTCCTCGCGGTGGCTGCTGTGACAAGTTATCCGATGTAGTTTGCCAATTCATCGTCCTTTACAATTCACGTACGATCACCAAATTCCACGCTTGCTAATTATTAACTTCGATATTTGTAAACACTGTAGTTGTTAGGGTTGCAATTCACATGGATTCATCACAAGGTAAATTAATCTCGCTGCCTTTACTTCTCTGTAGGCTCTGGATTAAAATTGACAGTTATCGGAAAATGTTTGCCCCATCCCCGTTAGCTTTTCAGCGATGAATTGATGTCTATTTCTTGTTTGTTTTTTAAACGATACAAAATATAACCCCCTTATAACCGTTGGACGTGAAACATTGCGTTAGCCCAAAAGGATGGTGTGTTAGCATCGTGTTAAAGGCTTTTATCCTGATGCGGGTTTTCAAGTAGCAAAAGATGTCGGTTAAAACGGGTTAAAATCGGTCAGATAGGCCCCAGTTCTGAAATACAACTTGATTTGAAAGTTTCTAAAAGATACACGAATCTGTGTTATTTCCCTACGTAGTCCTTAAGTTTGTTAAACATAATGAACATTGCTATCGATGCAGCTAATTGGGAGCTAGTCAATTAGCTTAAGGGCCCACTTCGTTCCGTGCATCCGCTAGCTAGCATGCTAGTTAGCTGAGGGCTAATGCTCACAGAGGGGGTGTGTGGCGTTCCAAAATGGTGGCTTGTATTTTGTATCGGTCGGTAGTGGCTGGTGCTTGAGTGTCAGGCCTTGGTAGTTAGACCAGTGTATAAATATATTTGACATATTTTCCCAAAATTTAAACTATGCAGTGAACCGACAACTGATACAATTATTTTAGTGACGTTTCTAGCATTGTGCTGAGTACAGCTAACGTTAGCTTAAAAGGCCTGCAGACGAATCAGGCTACTGTTTGCTAAATAGCTAACGGGAACGCAGATGCGTCAGCCCCGAGTTTCTTTTAATGCCCTAGAAATGTAATGCTTAGCCATTCGCGTTTAAATAAAATGATGAAGTGCATTAATCTTTCGGTCAGTTTTGTCACTTTCTTTGTCGACATGAGGCAGTTTGAGACAAGAAACATACGCTAGAGCTGGCAATTTATGGTGGTCGGTGCTGCGGTAAGCCAGGCCCGCGCGGGGATTTGCTGCTTCATTGTATGGGAGACCAAAAGGCATGGAGCTCGCCATTTTTAATGATCTGTGTTTTTGTTAGTTCGATTTGGACTCAGGGCCAGCCCTTAAAGCGCAAGGAAGCACTTTTCCTCTACATATACCATGGCATAACCGGCGTTTTTGTGCATTATTTACTGATGTCAACTTTGGGCTGTTTACAGGCTACTGGGAGCGCTCAGCTTCACTGCGTCATTCAGTCCTGGGGATTTTATTATCTATTATAACTCTCACTAATGCCGCATACCAACAAAACACACATCACAGAATATTTTATTCGGTTATAAACACATTGCATGTTAGCTATAGAAATATGCTTTCATTGCATCTGCAATGTTCATTGCAATATCCATCAGTCTAACAGCAGGTGCATTCACCAGACTCTCTCAAGTAGCAGCTTTTCACCCCTCTTGGGTTCTCCCTCAGTGCACTAAAACCTTACAAGGGCAATGAAAATGAGCTGTCATAATAAACTGCTCACTTTTCTGACTGCTAGTAACACACACAGATTCTCGCACTACATTTTCTTCATGATGCAAGGCTCCACATAGTTGCAGTGGGGTTTAACTCTCCCATGTTCTGCATATTTTAGACATTTTGTCTCAGTACAGCACTTATAGCTAGGATGCCAGGCAAGTAGTGTTGCTGAGATTGGATTTTAGAACATTTAAAACAATATTTGTCAAGAAAATCCCAATTCCATAAAAGGATGTGATTGAGAAGTAAGGAAAGTGTAGTAAAGTAGGTGAATGGAGTGGTAGTCTTTGTACTTAATTTTTTGTTTTGCTGTGTTTTGAGTTTTCACTCAGTTGCTTAATCATTCAAAAGAACAAGTAAACAGATTTTTGTAGTTGGTTATTTTACAACACATTCTCAATGATGTTCAATGTAACATACTAAGTTGTAATGGGGGGGGGGGGGGGCAAAAGCGTGTCTGTATTTGATTTTTTTTTTTTTTTTTTTTGGATGCTTGTTCATTCTTAGTTGTTTCATTGGAGAAAATTAAACATGATTGAAAGCTTTTTTTTTTTTTTTTTTTTTTTTTTTTTTGTCCAGAGACTGAAATTTATTTAAAGGTTAGGGAAGATTAGAATACTTGCGTGACACTGCAGAAATGGATACATGTTTCTTTTAGAGGTTTCTATTGTAGTCCAGTCATAGCAGCGATTCAGATATGTTAATGCTTTCTTGGAGAATATTCCTTATTTTCTTTCAAGGCTGAAGTGACAAGATGATCTTCAGTTCTCTTCTGTTACTACAGCAATGGATCAATGAGTACGTACACGTGAGAGGTTTCAGGATAGACCAACACAGTGGGGAGAACGATGTTGTCATGCAGTTGACTGACAAGCCCCATTAAGAGTGGTGTAATCCAGTTGGGGAAATGAGGTCAGTCTCCTAAAGGTATTGCTCGGTAATGTTACCTGATGACTAGCACACACCACTCTTGGTGCCATGTTTGTTGGCTTGGTGTGCAACCAGGAAGACAGATATTACATTAAACTTGGTGATGGAGAGGCAACATATTTGTGGAGATGTCTGGGTGTTTCATGTCATTGCTGCCATTACTCATTGATCTATCCTCTGCAGCATCTTCGTCCTCTTTGGAGTATCCTGGCAGATTTCACTCACTTCTTGAAGTAGACTTAAACCCGCTCCGTTTGACTCCGTCATCAGTGTGTTTCGATGGATCACACTGCACATCAATCCGCCTCTTTCAGCCAGGATAATTGTTGCCGTCTGTGTGCGCGTGCTTGTTTTGAATGATGACTTGCAGCTTAATCCTGCATTGTATCCATAATTATCCAGCCTACTGTTATGTTGCACGGGCTTTGTTGTTTCCACACAAATACACATTCTTTTCCTGTGGCCCTGACTCTTGTCTACACACACACACTAGGAGAGACTTGTCGTGCTGTCTCAGCATGGTTTTTCCCAAATGAGTGGGGACAAAGGGAGAAGAAAAGTTAATGTGATTAATCTCATTTTAGATTTGATTTATTGCCAAAAAATGTGACTTTTAAACTGTTTTGGAAATGTGTATACATATATACATATTCACTTGTGTAAGTGATCGCATAGGAGAGATTAATCTTCAGCTTCTTTACTATTGTGAACCGATTGTTGCAATTTCTGGTAAATAATTAGTAAGCATCAATTAATTAAGCTGATAGGATCATTTTTATCATGTCTGATGTCAGGTAATTAAGTCAGTTTCACTCCAGCTGATAAAAGGTCTCTACCATCACATGTCATACAATTTTTTTCATTTTGTTTCTTATCTGTGAAGCTGGAGACACAGATGACCCTCCAAGAATCCCAGCCAACCCAGTGATCAATGGTAACGTGGCCATGGCAGATGGACACAACAATACAGAGGAAGACATGGAGGATGGTGAGGAGGATGCATACCTCTACAAACACTTAACACTTGACAGTTTGGTAGTTTATATGGTTAAAGAAGTTAATAATATAGTTAAAAAGCAGAAAATTTAGATGTAGATATGGATTTAGAGGGAGTGGAAAAAATTAATGTTACATGCACTGAGATGCAGACGTAGAGAATTCTGAATTGATTCACACGTATCAAAATTAACTGTATGTTAATTAAAAAGGTAATATTGATGGAACACAATGAGAAGAATCTGAAAAAGTGGAAGCGAAGTCGTCGTACAGCCTGTAGCAGAGATGGCCAACCCTGGTCCTGTCCTGTAGGTTTAACATTTTTTGACACACCTAATTCAGATTGACGGGGTCATTGTGCAGAACCTGATAAGTTGTTTGATCCATGTAATCTAAATAGGATGTGTTGGAGCAGGAAAACATCTAAATATGTCCAGGACAGTGGCTCTCAAGAACTGGAGTTTTCCATCCCTGGTCCATAACATACACAAAGATGGCTGAGTCAGCAATGCGACTGTCATCCTCAGCAAAATTGGCATTGATGTTGTTTATTTAGCACATGTTAAAAAAGGTTAACATTACAAATATAATAAAAATTTAACAATCATGATGCAAAACAAACCCACGTTACTTGTTTCATATTGGGTAATGATTAAAAATGACAGATCAGAGGAGCCTTGAATAAGCTGTGTAGAAGCTTCATCTCAACCCTGAAAGGGCATAGCAAAGTACAAACTACTGAAACGTTTACTGGGGACGTGCTTCTGTATTTAGCTGTAGAACCACAGCTTTTTGTTATGTTGCACTCTTTGGAGCAGATATGCAATATCCAATCTCAAGCATTTATGGTTGTTGTATTTATTGGCACACTGATCCCCACAATCTACAATGACATCAAAAGCAGAGTAATTGAACCCCTTAATAAATCGTTTAGGAGCCACTCTAACATGTGATGTAAGTCACAGATGACAGCTTTTCAAGTGCTCCATCAAGATCAATAAATTGAGCATTGTTGGCTCATTGCACTCAACAGCAGGATGTTGGTCTAAATTCTGTCATTTTTGTTGTTGACTGAGAATTTGCTGACTAATTTACAACTAACAACCTGCCAAAAGGCACATTTTTCCTTTTCTTTTTGGTTCCTTTTCAGTGAGAAATATTTTGGTGAAAGCAACTTTCTTGTTAACTGACCATCTCTCTTCTACTTATTTTCATCTTTATAATTGATTTCCAAGCTCTAGCCCTCTGATTTGTAATCTAGCAGCGAGGTGCCCAGAGATTCTAACCTCTATAGTTAAGCGTGTTTGGTTCAGAAATATAAGGCTTTGCATGAGCTCTTCTCATTTAGCCCAATCAGGAAATTTCAGGTGCTGGTCCTGCATGAAGGTTAATTAAAAGAATGTTTAGAGAATTTAATAGATATATATATATAAAAAAAAAATAGAGCATGGAATTTAGTTTTCAAAGCAGAGCCTTTAAGCATGTAGAGATGATGATCCTTCTATCTTCTTACAGATACCAGTTGGCGATCAGAAGCGACTTTCCGGTTTGTTGTGGAACGCTTCAGCCGCCTGAGCGAGTCTGTGCTCAGCCCGTCCTGCTTTGTCCGTAACCTCCCCTGGAAGATTATGGTGATGCCACGGTTCTACCCCGACCGGCCTCACCAGAAGAGCGTGGGCTTCTTCCTGCAGTGTAATGCAGAGTCAGACTCCACGTATGTATTTTTGTGGGGTTGGGGAATGGTTTATACATGCTGGAGATGCATAATGTATACTTTCAGTGTTAATAATTTACTTTTTTTCTTAAGGTCTTGCATAGGTCATCCTACTTCAGATTAGACATTTATTATTGTTAAAACTTGAAATTGTACAATTATTACTTATGTAAATGTGTTTTGCTACACTTTCCTGGCCTGCTGCAGGTTTGCATGAAGAGGTCGACAAAAACTGCATACCAAGCTCGGCTAATAATAAGCACCTTCTGATCCACTAAAGATTAAAGCATCTTTTCATAAATGTCACAATAAAGACTTATCTGTGGCTTGTGAGTTGAAAGCTTTCAGTGTGCGGCAGCAGCAGCAGGATATGTTGAGTGTTCATCATTAACGGAATGCAGCCCTGAAATAGTCAAACTAAGCCATAGTTTGTATAGACAAAGACTGTAACTACTACAAATCACTGCCGAATTTCATGCAAAAAGCTTTACAAGAAGATATTTCATAAAGTTCTGCTGAGCCCAGTCCATAATCTGAGGACAAAAGATGAGGATAGCACTGATTGGCTACGGTCTGTCTAGCTGCCTAACAGGACAGCAGCTATCCTTTTTTTATGAAGCTGCAGTGGAATCGCATGAAATCACACTTTGGCACAGCATGTGAAAAAACATTCGTATTTAACTGTAAAATCTTAACACTGTGAAATTTAGAAAGTTTGTGACTATAGTAAGTTTGAACAGGATTGTTTCTGTAGCTGTGTTTATATAAGATGTAGATTGGCAACTTTGTTTTCATCAGACCATTAAATTTTCTCAGTTATAGTCTCTTGAACCTGGTAAATACTGGCCCAAATGATGAATGTTTTTTTCCCCAATACCTTTCTGTTTGTTGCACTGCTAAAAAGCCATGAAGCCGTCAGATAATGGCCTCAAATAATGGCCATATGTCCCTGTTTGATTTTGTCTTTTTGGTTTAGTTTTAATGCAGAAACTGAAAAGTTTGTGGCGATCAGTCTACAAATTTCAGTTGTCCAAACTCAATTTTTCAGGTCTTTTACCTTTTTAGAGTAATTTGGGAAAGTGGTGGGCTGAGATGTTGATTTTCGTGTATGCATTTTATAGCTTCTTGTTAAACTAAAAGTATTCAAGATTATCAAAGAAAGTGAAATAACCAATAACTGATGAAAACGTCAAATTTTTCTGTCCATTTCTGTCTTAAAAAATAATTAAATTAATATAATTGTATTCTTGGGGTTTCAGGTCATGGTCTTGCCACGCGCAAGCCATGCTGAAGATTATAAATTACAAAGACGATGAGAAGTCGTTCAGCCGCAGGATCAGTCACTTGTTCTTCCACAAAGAGAATGATTGGGGCTTCTCCAACTTCATGTCTTGGAGTGTAAGTATAGAAACTTTCTGAGAATAAATTAATTAAAAGGTACTTTATATGATGTTAGTTTATATTAAGAGATTATCTGTTCAGGTGTCACAAGCATATCATAGAAACATTGCTCAAGGCTGGTAGAGATTAAAGATGGAATATTTCGGTGAAGCTAATGAAACGAGGCATCTGTGTGAAGTTATTTCTTGCATTTTGAATTTCATTTAGTTTCTTAATGGATAAAGGTAAACATGTGAATACATTTCTTGTAGATATTCACTCTATAACTTGTGTTTCAGGATGTGACTGATCCAGAGAGGGGCTTCATTGATGAAGACAAAGTCACATTTGAAGTCTATGTCCAGGCAGATGCCCCACATGGAGTGGCGTATGTTGCTTTGGTTGTTTGTGGTGCTATTTTTTAAAATCTTTATAGATTTCATCATTTCTCACTATTATATATTTTCTCTCTCTAACCAGCTGGGACTCAAAGAAACACACAGGCTATGTTGGTTTGAAGAACCAGGGAGCAACTTGCTACATGAATAGTCTGCTACAGACACTCTTCTTCACCAACCAGCTACGGCGGGTACGACTTTTATTTTATCTCAAATTCTGTTGTGGCAAATGTCATCACAAAGCAGTAAAATGAGCTCATTCAAACCCATAACTGTGGTGTGCATCTTGTCTCGCCAGGCGGTGTACATGATGCCCACAGAAGGAGATGACTCGTCCAAGAGCGTTCCCCTGGCTCTGCAGAGGGTTTTCTATGAACTGCAACACAGTGACAAACCAGTTGGCACCAAGAAACTCACAAAGTCTTTTGGGTAATTTCTTTTAAACTGTCCTAAAAAATGTACAATAGACTCTGTAAAGTTTACTGCCGTGTTTCTCAATTCCAGTCCTCTAGGCAACCCTACTTTCACACACCTGAGTCAAATGGATGGCTCATTAACTAGATTGCAAAGAACTTGATGAGGAAGTTCATTAATCTGAATCAGGTGTGTTGGAGTAGGAACACATCTAAGACATGCAGGACATGAGTCCTGGGGAGAGGAATTAAGAAACACTGGTTTACTGCTTTAATGAGAGCTGACATGGCTATTTGAGGATTCGTTTTTGCAAAACAAATGTGGGGCCCTGTGATTTTCACGATGAGCAAAACACGTACAAAATACTGGATTTTGGGAACAAAAATGTAATCGGTTGGGAAAATATAAAAAAATATCAATAATAATAAAATGAAAAAGAAATTGAACATCCTTTTGCCAAAGTTTTTAACAACACATCTTTTATTCTAAGATTTGTAGCCTAATTCATGCTGTTGTCTACAGTTTGAGTTCGGAAAAAATTGGATGCAGAAGCCCATATGAAGCTTTTAACCTCTATCTACTTTACCAAGATGCATAAAAAAACAAGGAAAAGGGATCAAAGAGCAATATGTAACGTGCTGGTTGGACTGGCTAAATAACAGATTGCTGGTTTATTGTTCACATTAAAGGTAGAGTCTGAAGTTTCCCCCTGAAAATAAATGTTAGACTTGCGCAAGTGAAATCCGTCTCTATCCCCACCTTTGGGCCTCTACTCTCGTGCTGTGGTGAGTTTTAATGCAACTCCCTCTCCCCCTGTCTGTAATTCGCTCTTTAGCTTTGTTTTGTTGTGGTCGGGATGTTTCTGGGTGGAGATTTCTGTTTATATCACCAGCCAATGACAGAGCTAAGAACATGATGCTGTGTGGGGATAAGCTCGTGATTGGAGCAGATGCCAGTCACTCAAACTCTCGATGGAGAAAAAAAAAAAAGAAAGAAAAACAGCGGATGCATCGAAGAGGAGGTAAGAGCTTTAGATGGTGTACGTTAGAAAACCAGGGTTTAATACTGGTTTGGCTTTTACTCACTTCTGAGCTCTGAAGGAGTCGTTGAATCTGTAGGCTGAAGAGCTGGACGGCCATTAGCCTGAGAGGGAGGGGCGCTCAGTTTGAATAGTGTTGTTTGCAAACAGAAACGGTGGGGGGACTGCGGACTCTACCTTTAAGCAGCAGCATGATCAAGCGAACTGAGAAAATCCAGGCGTGGCAGAGACGTTCTGCTCTGAAACGCTTCTGGTGTGACGGAAAGTGGAGCGTTGCTGCTGCGCGGCGCTTCCACATTCGTTGTGACCGACGGATAGTGATCTCGCTACAGACGATAGATCCCGTACAACCAGCACACAGAGCCGTACAGAGGGGAGAGTTTAGGAAGCTAGTGCCTTTTTTGGCAGATTTTATTTGAGGGGCCTCTGTGTTTCTTTGAGGGGGCAGTGCCTTCTCCTGCTCCTGCCTAAAGCCGTAGTCAGTATGTAACAATCTTTTCTGTTGCTTCTTTGCCGTCACTCTCGAAAGAGCCACAGTAGAGCTGGACATTACGTTGAGACCTCGGTGTTCGCTTTTCAAAATTAAGTATTTCGCATAGCAGTGTCACATTTCCTGATTACAGTTTCACACTATTATGGTCTGTACATGTGAGCATATATACACTTTATGTCTGTATGAATCCATTCATACAATATAATTTACATTTGTAGCATCTGAGACAAAAGGCGTATGGCGTGGCAGTGCAACACGATCATTTGCATGTAGCGGAATCTGTGAGATTTCATCGGGCCCTACAAATGCATCAAGTTTCTAAAAGAAAAAAGAGATGCCATAAAGGCCTCCTCATCTAACTTTATTGTTTGTGTGAAGGTGGGAAACACTAGATAGCTTCATGCAACATGATGTTCAGGAGCTGTGCAGAGTGGTAAGTGTCCTCATAGATTCTCAAAGATGGTACATGTCCATGGTGTGTAGTTACTGACATGCTGCGTGTGTTCCAGCTCCTGGACAATGTGGAGAACAAAATGAAAGGCACTTGTGTTGAGGGAACCATTCCCAAACTTTTTAGAGGAAAGATGGTGGTATGTTTTCTCCTCTTCTTACTTATTGTCACACATATTTCTGGAATATATTTGTGTTGTTAGTGAAAATATACACTGTCGTAAGAAGATTTTTGCTGTTGTGACAAGTTTTCTCAGTATTGTTTGTGTTTATAAAATCTGCCAAGTCTGCTAAAGATGGTGACATTAAATAGAATAACTTGACAAAGGATGCAGCCCGAGACTGTTGGTTTAAGAGTAGCAGGTTGAATCAAGATGTGACCCTCAGAGAAATATTATTTTTATCCGTCTTGCATCTGCCAGTCTGACTGTGTGTGTGTTTCTGTGCTACTTTCCAGTCATATATCCAGTGTAAGCATGTGGACTACCGGTCTGAGCGGATAGAGGACTACTATGACATTCAGCTTAGCATAAAAGGAAAGAAGAACAGTGAGTAGCAGCATGATGGAGCGTAATTTTATCCTTTAACACAGCTAAATAGGATTGCTGCAAACCCATTTCTACCTGAGAGCTCATTTCCCTTCCTCTTGTTCATATTAAAAATGAAAGCGGGAAGAAAGGTTACACATATGAATGAGTGCTTACACCCCTAGTTTAACGTCCTTTGTACTGGTATGAATGCTGACCTGATCTCATGCATTTCCTCTTGTTTTTTTGCAGTCTTTGAGTCATTCAAAGATTACGTTGCAACTGAACAGTTAGATGGAGACAACAAATATGATGCAGGAGAGCACGGACTTCAGGTGAGTTATCTGGATCAAGACAGTTTATTTCATTGTATATTTTAGTTATAATTTAGTTGCTTTATGAAAAATGTTGCCGTATTGTAGAGGATAATTAAGTGACTTTCATGTAATAAATTGTGTGGTGCTCTGAGATGGGCTCAAATAACAAAGTTGAAATGGGGGGAAAACCTATTTTTTTTCCCCCACAAGCTACAGTGATAGGTGATTCTAAAATTACATTATTAGAAAAGGTGGGCACTTCAAGAGCAAAATAAAAAAAAAAAAAAGCAGTTTGTGGCTGTTGGTATTTGTTAGTTTGAGAATATCCTTGTGTATGTGTAGAGGTGGAAAAAGGCTGAAAGTAGATGTTCTGAACACTTGCATGACTTTTTTTTTTTTTTCATCACAGGAAGCAGAAAAGGGAGTGAAATTCCTCACCTTCCCTCCAATCCTTCATCTGCAGCTGATGAGGTTCATGTATGACCCGCAAACTGACCAAAATATCAAGATTAATGACAGGTTGGTGCATCAGGCCTCATTCTCACACTCTTAACACCAATTCTTATTTTTGTGAGGTTTCATTGTGCATTGCTAAACACACAAGCTGTCTTTCTTAAAGTAGATCATTTGTCATCACAGGATGTGACTGGATGTAATTGTAGAGGGCGTCTGCTCCCTATTAACACGGGTTAAGGGTGCAGCATAATTCCAGAAATGGCACTTGAGCTTGCACTGAGTGAAAAGCAGGGCCTGACCTCCTGCCATATGATTGTGAGAAAGGATGTCACTCAGATAATTTCTTTTAGGCCGGGTCTTTGGTTGAAAAGCTTTGTGGGAGCTAATGGGGCATTAACAATCTCAGAAAATATGTGACATTTTCAGAGCACACTCACATCCAGAGAAGAAAATTTTCCTTGGTTGTCTTTTAAGCTTTGAGTCATCCTCACTGTGCTGCCAGGGGCACCTGCCCCCCCTGAGGACTGTGTGTGTGTGTATATGTGTGTGTGTGTGTGTGTGTGTGTGTATATATGTGTGTGTATATATATATATATATATATATATATATATATATATATATATATATATATATATATATAGTACATGCACACTCAAATGTGCACATCAGGTGTGTGTGTGTGTGTGTGCGTTGACAGCTGATAAGAATGACACCTGAGCTTCAACTTCCCTTCTTGCGTTTATGTTTGTCAAAAACTTGACGACCTTGTATTTTTACACATTTTTCTCATTTCACACACACACCCCTCTCCTTGTAATTCTTACTCCTGAAATCTCCATTTCTCCTCAATCTTTTTTATCTTCCTTTTTGGACAACCGCCCCTCTTACCTTGTCCTAATCCGTGTGTCCTCGCGGCTCATCCTCGCTGTGCTCCTCAACAGGTTTGAGTTTCCAGATCAGTTACCTCTGGATGAGTTCCTTCAGAAGCCCGACTCCAAGGACCCGGCCAACTACATCCTCCATGCAGTGTTGGTGCACAGCGGGGACAACCATGGCGGTCACTACGTCGTCTATCTTAACCCAAAGGGAGACGGCAAAGTGAGTGTCAAGGAACCAATAGTGAGAACAATTTTCATTATGCACCTTTCACCAAAAATTCTGTGGGTGTGTTGGGATCACGGGGATTCATTAGCACTACATTAGTTGTTAGTTTTTTACAGACACACAGAAAAAGAAGTAAAATTTCTTACATGTTAATATTTGTTTTATTATTGAGACTATTGTGTCGAGCCCATGCAGTCTAGATGCATTAATCTCATATAAGCTAATTTGAATATCTAAGTTTTTGGAACGTCAGCATGAAGTATTTGTATGGCATTTTGGGGTTGATTTGACAACTTTTTAAAAAGGATTTTATATGAATGGTTGTCTTAAGTGCCGTCTGGTTTTTTCCTATTCTTCCTCTACTCTTAAATCCCCCTCAATCCTTCAACCCCCACCGCCTCCATCCATCCCTCTGTCTGCAGTGGTGTAAGTTTGATGATGATGTAGTGTCACGATGCACTAAGGAGGAGGCTATAGAACACAACTACGGTGGGCACGATGATGACCTCTCAGTCCGCCACTGCACCAACGCATACATGTTGGTTTACATTCGCGAGTCCAAACTCAGTAAGTTGACCTTTACATTCCCAACGTTACATGATGTACCAGACCTGTAGATCAGTTCAATTCCCTCTCAATGTCTTGGGCATATTCGTCAGAGTTCTTACTTGCATCACGTCTTGTGTCCCAGGTGAGGTGCTCCAGCCGATGACTGATGTGGACATCCCCCAACAACTGGTGGAGCGATTGCAGGAGGAGAAGAGGGTGGAAGCACAGAAGAGGAAGGAACGCCAAGAGGCTCACCTCTACATGCAGGTCCAGGTGAGAGACCCAGAGAGGTTGTGATGAGTGTGGTTGGGTTCTCTGATACTTTGCAGACAGAAGGTACTTTGTGGCAAAAGTGTTAACATTCTATTGGAGCCTGAGGGACATTGAAGAAGTTCTCCTTAACTAGTGGATGGCTTGTTGCCTCGTCTGCAGCAGGAGGTGTTAATGTATAATCTGTAATGCTGTCAGTTTCCCTCAGTGCCTCATTAGCAGCATTAAGAGGAAGTTCAAAGTTTAACATTGTATTTGTAATTCAAAACAGTGGTTATACATGTTTCATAGATGTATGAGAACTCTATTTTTATAACATATTCATGTCAAATTAAAACCGTAACATGGTTGTTACAGGTGTGCATTAGCATTTCAGATTAAAGATTTTAAGATGCCTTCAGTAAGTACATTACATTTAGAACATGTGGCGGCTGTTGTGATGTGTGTATTGGTGCATAGGTGGGGGGGACTGTTGAAGTGCTGGCTGGCGGATATAAACCGGCTCTTTGTGTAAACCAGAATAAGCAGGAGACGGAGCTGTAGGAACGCATTCAAGTTTAATAACGACACTGGTTGAGATGGGGAGAAGAGTAATGAGTGGCAGTGAAGAAATGGCTTGTTAGATGTAAAAGGTTTCTTCTAATCTGAGGTGTTTGCTACACTCACCGTGTTATGAACCATTAAAGAGGCTCTTTTGTGTCTGTGCGTAGATAACAGAATGAGTTTGTGTGCACTTCCTGTGTAATTTAGTAACTATGCTTCTAAACAAGATGTAAGAAATATTTGTCCGTTGGGTTTTGTTTTCCCCTCAGTTTTACTTTTCTTTTTTCATGTCTTAGCTGCTTGTCTGTTTTTACTGTCACTAATGCTGTTCATCTTCCTCCTGTTGGCAGATGGTAACAGAGGACCAGTTCTGTGGGCATCAGGGCAATGACATGTATGATGAAGAGAAGGTGAAGTACACAGTCTTCAAGGTCCTGAAGAGTTCAACGCTGCAAGAGTTTGTCCAGAACCTCTCTCAGACCATGGTGAGAGACTCGAGTGTTTGCATGGTGGGAACTGTGGAGGAAGTGTGTTTACATGCACATCTTCCAGGTGGTGTGTGTGTGTGTGTGCTGGTTAATTGGGGTTGTTTAGAATTGCTGGAAAGTAAACAGCTTTTTCAATAACTGAGGTTCACCGTGCAGGTTTCTTGGAGCTGTCGATAAAATACAGTCAAACCCTCTTCTTTTTTTATTTCTCTGTGAAAGTGATTATTTAAATTTCAGTCTTTGACCAATCAACATGAGGTGGAACAAGTCATTCTGAAGGAAGTCGTCTTCTCAAGTTGCTTCTCTAAACATGAGACTTTCTGAAAGAGAAGGCTTGTTGATTTTCCTGTTTGCCTGCCATGTGGAATCTAAGCAGTCAGGCAGCTCTGCACAACTCGTGCTGTCATTTTTTTAAGTTTTTTTTTGTTGTTGTTGTCAAAAACCTGACAAATGTATCCTATGGTGACTTGAAAGTTGGCATAAAAACATAGATGACAACAATACATTTTAGTCTTGAAAAGTGCTTTGCTGATCAGAAACTCATGAATTTATTTCCTGTAGGGTTTCCCACAAGACCAGATGAGACTGTGGCCCATGCAGGCCCGTAGCAATGGAACCAAGCGGCCCGCCATGCTTGACTACGAGGCTGATTGCAACAAGTCGGTATGTGTTTTTTTGTTTTTTTTGCTTTAAAGAGCTTTTTGTTGGTGTGTTGCCTGTGTACGTTTTCTGGCATCCGAGTCACACTACTGTCATACCTGCAGTGAAACTCACTCAGTGTCCAGTACAGGCTTAGTTTAACTCAACTTCAACAAAATTGGAACTAGAAAGAAACTCGAATGCAAAACCTGAGGTATAAACTTATTTGTCTTTTACACTCTGCAATTTTATTATGTTTTTCATGTCTTGTAGCTTTGGAAATGCCTTTAAAATGCAACCCCCAAAATATTTTGTAATAGTAGTTCAGCCACATTAGAATATAAAATCTCTACCTGGAAAAATGGCTTTATATTTTCCCATTTTTTGAACTTGATGGCATCATCAGGGGATGCTTTTATGACTATATGTGTATGTTTGTTTCAGATGATTGACTTGAGTGACAATGAGAATCCCTGGACAATATTTTTGGAGACGGTGGATCCAGAGATGGCAGCCAGTGGAGCAACGTTACCCAAGTTTGACAAAGATCGTGAGTTTTACCCATCAGCACTAACCACATTTAGTTCATCGTTAACATGCTCTTATTTTAGAAAACTTTCTCTCTGTCAAAGTGTAACGAGTTACCAGTTGGGATCAGTTTGTTTTGGCAATGACCTGCAATAAAACTTGAAATACTAGAAACGCTGTGTCAGATTGTAACTGTGACTTATTTCTGTTGGTGTTGGGGAAATAGTAACAACTGAAGTAGTAAAGCCTTTCCACTTTCATTTTAGTCCTGCCTGTTACACTTATAGCACATCTAAGATATTAGTTTATTTTTTATTTTTTTATTTTCTTTTAGATGATGTCATGTTGTTCTTGAAGATGTATGACCCCAAAACCAGAAGCTTAAATTATTGTGGACATATCTACACACCTATATCCTGCAAAATAAGTAAGTCTTTTTTTTTTTTTTTTTTTAACCTTTTAAAGCTGAAATACTACTATTAATATGTGAAAGTTGCTATCTGCAATATTACTTTTAATTACTGATGAAATCCTTTTCTTGTTTGTCCTTTTTGTAAACAGGAGACCTGCTGCCAGTTATGTGTGAGAGAGCAGGGTTTCAGCAGGAAACTAGCCTTATCCTCTATGAGGTGATGTATTTATGCGCATTTCTTCACATTTGCTTGTTATGTTTGTACTTCATCTTTTTCATTTATATGGGCTTGAAGCAGAGCCCGTTTCTGGTAGAACATGTATGCCATCATTAAAGACACGGAGGTTACATGCACCAGATAATCGATGTTGTTTTTCCACTATCTGTGCACATGTGGGTGTGTGGTTCAAAAATTTTACTGCCCGCTAGAGGCCTGGCGTGCGCTCTACATCATTTCAGGTCATATTTGTGTTTCCTCCTGCAGAGTTTTCATCCCGATGTTGTGTAACTTTTTTTTTTTTTTTTTTTTGTAAAACGAAAATAAAAATGTTTTGCATTTTCTGTGGAAATGTTGTGTAAACAGGGCCTAAAGCGCGTCTGTCCTGCCACACAAGCTTTGTGTCTCACTTTTACACCAACACACTTGAAACTTGTTTTTGTCAAATTGAGTTTGATCTCATTGCTTGTTCATCCTGTGTGTTGTACAGGAAGTAAAGCCCAATCTAACAGAGCGGATACAGGACTATGATGTCTCTCTGGACAAGGCCCTGGATGAGCTCATGGACGGGGACATCATTGTCTTCCAGAGGCAAGTTCCTGGTTTCAGTTTGAGCAAAGCAAGAGATCAGTCGATTGATTTTCTGTTCCCTTTTTTTGTTTTTCTGAAATGGAAAACACTCAGTTTTTAATAAACATCAGTGATTGAAAATACAAAGCAGAATAACCTAACATGCAGCGAGTTGACCTTTTAAATTTTATTGTATACAAGCATATTTGCCTTTGTGTCAGTTATACCTTATAATACTCATCCATCTGAAACTTCCTTACTTTGAAGTCAGCTGCATACAAATAATGTAAAAGATATTAAAAATCCTTGAAACGTGAATTTCTTGGCTGATTCCTTCCTGGTTTTAACATTAGCCTCCTACTTTTCCTCAACTCTAGCATGCTGCAGGATTATTGTTTTAGATGTCTTAAATATGCTGCTAATGTTTTTCCTCAGCTCGTTTTAGTTTTACTGGCTGTACAAATTGCAACCTTACGTCTGTTTTGCTGAAGAATGGCAACTGACATTGAGGAAATGTTTGTGCATGCCTGTGGCTTTGCTGAGTGTCGCTGTGAACACAACACAAAAACAGTCCTGCTGGTTGTGCACCATTTTCACCATCACTAAACTGGTTGTACGAGCGGCTCTTTGTCTTGTTGGTGGCTGTGGCAGCTCGAGGGTCTTTTCATTTGCTATCTCGAGCAGATTAATCGGTGAATCTCTGATTTATATATTTTGTAGATTTAATGAAGTATTAAAGGTACTTGCAGAGGATGCATGTCTCTGGCTGCTTTGGATTTTCTAATTAAATGTGGAGGACGGGAAAGGAATGAAGTATTTGTGTGTATTTGATTAAAGAGATTTTAAGTAGTGTTGGTTTTTAGATATTTCCTGTGGCCGTCAGTGCTTTCCTCAGCTATTCATTCTTACTGTCATCCTCCCATTTGCCTCTTTTATCTGTTGCTGATCTGCTATCCCGTGTCTTTTCTGCTTCCTCCTTCTAACACTACATTCTGAAACTCATTTAATAATTCCTGTCTTCCTCCAAACAGGGACGACCCTGAGAATGACAGTAGTGAGCTGCCTACAGCCAAGGACTATTTCCGGGATCTTTACCACCGGGTTGACGTCATTTTCTGTGACAAGACCATCCACAACGACCCCGGCTTCGTGGTCACGCTCTCAAACCGCATGAACTATTTTCAGGTACAGTCAGTTGGAGCCCTTAAAAATAAACATTTGAGAAAATGGGGAGTGTGTTGGCATCTGTTTAGCTGGAACGATTATACAGGCTCTCCTACTTTAACAGGAAAGTGTCTACATGGTTGTTCAAGGAAACTTAAGGTTGAAATCTTACACACCTGTGGTGATGACCTGCTCATGACGTTTGTGTGGTGTGTTTGTCAGGTGGCTAAAACAGTCGCTCAGAGGTTGAACACGGATCCCATGCTGCTGCAGTTCTTCAAGTCACAGGGGTAGGAGGCTTGTCTCATTCATACGAGGAGCCATAATGATGCATGATCATCTTATTCTTCACCTTCCCACTTTAAATATAGGAACGAGACCTTCTGATTGCAAAGCTAATTTTGTTTTGAAAAATAATACAACATGCATATAATTCATAATGATATATAATTGCACTAACAATGATTTAGTTATCAGTGGAAATGTTGCGTAACCTGTCCCCCCTCCACCTGTCTTTTTGTTTTTCCTCTAACTCCTCCCTCTCTGGCTGCTGCCTGTCCTCTCACCTCTGCGCATCTCTTCTCTTTGTGTCCACTTGCCCTTTTTTTCTACTCCTGTCTGCCTCTCCTTTCTCCTTCACTCCGCCTTCCTCCCCCTTCATTGTCCTCCCCCCCTGCCTGGTGGTGTGGTGGCCAGGTACAGGGACGGTCCAGGGAATCCTCTCAGACACAACTATGAGGGAACACTGCGAGACCTGCTGCAATTCTTCAAGCCTCGGCAGCCCAAGAAACTCTATTACCAGCAGGTAAGGAGAGCTGGAAGCTTGAGACTTTTTTTTATATGTTTAGTTTGAACATCTGCTGTTGGCCATGTTGGTCATAATGAATCTGAATACCTCAAAATTGAGCAAACTATGATTCGTTTTTTGTCATCCTGAAATGGTTTAGCTAGTTGTACGCAGCCCAAGCTGAGCTAACTGGGTTAAAGCATCTTTAGTTGTGCTCTCCATCAGCCTTGGATGTCAGAGCTGGGAATGGTTTATCTGAGTGGACAGTGTTCAGGCAGCAAGACAGCCAGCCAGTAGGGTTTGTTCTTGTTTACCAAACTAGTTATTATTAGCATCCCATAATGATGTATAACGCTGTATTTTGGACATCAGTCTGTGTGCGACTCAGTTTCTGAGACACAAACTGTCAGAAGTGCTACTAAAAGGTCTCATCACTGCTGTTTCTGTCACTTTTCATGTGCAGGGAAGCTGTGTTGGGTGATGTTAGGACTGGTCAGGATCATCCAGCAGTTCTGTTTTAGATGTGACTGTCAGGAAAGGGTTGAGTTGAATTTAGCTCCAGATTGTAATGGAACAAAATCTTGACCGTATAGCCTCCAGCTGATGACTGAAAAAGACAGCGGAGCTTTGTGTTTCCTTCTGGTAATACTATTTTCTTAACAAGCAGTGCATTTAACCTCGTGGGGCAAGGCTATTGCGAAGTAAACTCTTGGAAGACTTTGATCCCAGCTGTTTTTTGCTAGGATTTAGTTTGAAACATGAGCTGTGGCAAAAAATATCACCACTGTATTTTTTTTATGTTGATCAGCCTTGAGCATGGCTGAGCAAATGGCCAGTTACTCTGTTCTCTGAAGGTTAGTATCATCCACGAACAGGCCAGATATTTTGGAGGTACTGACTCTTAATTTAGCCTATGCTAAGCACACCTCCTCAGAAATCAAATCTTTTTCTCCCAGTTAAATATCAACCATAATTGAGCCGTTTGTCTCTTTGAAAAATCTAAAATCTGTTACCTCAGCACTCGTATCCTCTGGGCTTGATTTCTGTATCTCCTTTTATTCAGGTGTTTATCAGTCTGCTCTGTCTCAGCTGCAGCTGGTACAAAATGCTGCAGCAAGACTCATAACTGGAACATCTCTCTTGTCTTAATGTCTCTGCGTCAGCTTCCTGTAAAATGTTGCATTAAAATGAGTCTTGGTGCAGAACTTCATTGGCTGTTAGATCCATTTAATTTGAGTCAGGTGTGTTGATGCAGAGAAACGTAGAGAACCTGCAATCAGCCTCCATGAATTCATGTCCGAATTGAAAACTCATTTATTATTAAGAGCTTTTGGGTGTTCTTAATCTTTAAAAACCTTTTTTTATGTTTATTATTTTTAATTCTTACTCATTTTTACTTTATTTTTTAAATAAACATTTGACTGTTCTATCCTTTGCTTCTGAACATTTACAAGCACTTTGCTCAACTTTATTTGTTTAAACGTGCTATACAAATAGGTTTTGATATGATATAGAAGTCATTAATGTGTCAGTTTCAATCTTTTTTCTTTGTTTTGAATTCTTTCCCCATGTGATGGCTTTCGTGATGTTTCTCTGTTTCATGTTTGTGCTGCAAGAATTTTGTACAAGTCACATCTGCTGCATTTTTATGCTTTCTGCGTAGTCGCTGGGGTGATGCCTTTACCAGGGGGTTAACAAAAGTCCTGTTTTGACATTTACCAACCAAAAGTTTGTATATTTGCACTTTATGTAGGGATGCACAATAATCTTTTTAAAAAAACTGATACCGATAACTGATATATTTCAGCTCCTACAGGCCAATACAGTAGCCAATAACACACACACACATACCTAATCATGACATCAATACTATCAACAAAACCTAAAAGAATTTTTCTCTCCTTATTTATTTTTTCTAGTGAAAAACCATCAGCAAGCCTCAAACATTTTCTAAAGGATATCAGCTAGATCTATTTGATATTTCACGTGCACATCAACTTAAATATGGTGCATTGCTTACTGGTACAAAAATAAAGGCTCCTTGAACTGATGCAAATAGATGCATCAGGATTACAAATCGAAAAAGTGCAATCAAGAAGTTAAAAAAAACAGAAAATGATGAGCTGACAAGTTGGATGCCAACATTTTGTATGTTAACGCAACATGAAAAAGTTTATTCGTAAACAATAATAATGAATGACAGGTTGGACTTGTCTGTAAATGGGAGCATTTTTACACAATAAATCTGGTCTCATAATCTGAGCAGAACACGGCAGTGCAGACAAAAGTCATATGTTATTGGGGCAAGTCGTCATGATATTGAACTTATCAGAATGACGTAATAATTTCCTTTTATCGGCCCGATAATTATCATGCACCCCTTATAATATTTATTGGATGTTACTTATTACTGACTTTGTGGATCCTTTTTAGTCTCCTACTTGGATAGTTTGGGAAGATAAAATGAGTCCTGTTTCAGACTTGTCTCCTATCATCAAGATGGACATCAATTTTGGTCGTAATGTAGTTCTAAGATGGTTTTGTTTATCATTCTGTGTGCATAATCCAAGAAACAAAGGTTATTGGCTCTATATCTAAATGTGAACATGTAGAAATAAAAATGAACCTAAAAGAGCTCAGAGTTCATAGATTGGCTGTCGTGTTTGAAGACTTTTAAAGCAATACATGACATGATTGTCTTTTTTTTGTGTGTGTGTCCACAGCTAAAGATGAAGATCACAGACTTTGAGAACAGGAGGAGTTTTAAATCCATATGGCTCAACAGTCAGTTCAGAGAGGAGGTAAAACACACACTTCAAGACCAGGAAGAAGCAATGTTCTCCTGTTCCTACACACTTGGCAAAATGTTTGAACTGTGAATAACGTGTGTTGCAGGAAATCACCCTCTACCCTGACAAGCATGGCTGTGTGCGGGACCTTTTGGAAGAATGTAAAAAGGCAGTGGAGCTGTCTGAAAACGGCTCTGAGAAGCTCAGGTATCCATCACAGACAAGTGTGTGTTTGTGCGCAGAGGAAATATGGCCAAGCAGCTCTTTACTGATAAACTCAGCCACGCCCTCCTGTAGCTACAGATGTTCATCTTATGAAGTATCTGACATTCGCACACATTACAGAACTCAATTAAATCATCTTGAATCCTCATCCAGTTTCAGTTCGTCTGTTTCTATAGCAGAAATTTCTACGTCCAGCTGGAGGCTGAAAGGGCCAAAGTTTAGTCACATTTCAGCTTTATTGGAGCTTAATGAGCTGCCGAGTTGAGCTTCTTATCACCAAAAAAAATAAACTTGATAAAATAAAAATGATGCTTAAACGTTGAATCAAACCTTTGGAGCCTCCAGTACGAGTGGCTCTCAAGGTTTATGTGTTTTGAAGCCACTTTCCTTCTCTACAGACGAGAGTTAAATGCAGGAGCATTTCGACTGTGGTGTGAATCTAATTCAGGGTAGTTGGACAACTCAGAAGGGAAATATTTGGTTTCTTTAAATGTTTCTGGACTCTCAAAATAATAGACAATTTCAGTGTTTTATCTTTGTACGCCTTCAGGTGTACTGAAATCCAAGTACAGCTTCTTCTCTGCCTGCTATTATTGTTAAATGATTCTTGTTATCCCTCACCTAATGTGGTTTTTCCTGCTCTGAAAATGTGAGTTTGAAGTGCTCGAACAGCTGCCGCTGCATATTAAACCCTGTTCTCTTTCCCTCTTTCTGTCTGCAGGCTGTTAGAGATAGTAAGCTATAAAATCATCGGGGTTCACCAGGAGGACGAGCTGCTAGAATGTTTATCTCCTGCTGCCAGCCGCACCTTCAGAATAGAGGTGTGTGTTTGTGTGTGTGAGGTTTCCTGAGCCATCTTTATAGTGTCTCTTTACTTCTTTAGCTTATTTTAGCCATTTTTCCGGTATATTTCCACTTCAGAAGTGATCAGCCAGGGTTGGTCTACTTCTTTAGCAGTTGTTTCTTGCAGGATTTCCACTGTTTAAAATATTCCACCTTATTAGTCAAAGAGTGAAACATCATGCTGAGTTGCTTACACGTTTTGGCCTATAGCACCATACGAGTACCACACTTGTGCTCCATTATTAATCGATGATCGATAATTGGTCTTTTTGGAATTTTTTCAATGACGCAATTTTTTTTAGATCATTCGACGGAGTCTAAATACATATTTTAGAAAAAAAAAAATTGCAATAATTTTTAACATGCATTTCTTAATGATTAAATCGATAATTGATCATTAATTCTCCCGACGATCGATCAAAAAGATGTTTGCAAATGCCCATCCCTAGTGTAAATCAAGACCACCAGAGCAGTTTTTGGAGTTCTTCATTGGACCAACATTTAGTCATTTATGCAGCTTCATGTTTCCTCACTTTTTCTTTGGGTCTGTGTCATTCAGGAGATTCCTTTGGACCAGGTGGACTTAGACAAGGACAGTGAAATGCTAATCCCTGTTGCTCACTTCCACAAGGAAGTCTTTGGCACCTTTGGGATTCCCTTCTTGCTCAAGATCAGACAGGTGTGTATACACTAATCTACCTCACGTGAAGCATTTGTTTGGTTTTCCATCCTGATTCACACCTGCCTCTGCGTCTCCTCTGCAGGGTGAGTCATTTCGGGAAGTGATGAGGAGGATCCAGACCATGCTGGACATCCAAGAGAAAGAATTTGAGAAGGTAAAGCATCAAGCTCAGGGACTGATGCTTGTTTGATTAGTTTCAGTCAACATTCTCTTCTTATCAGCACTTTAATGTCCCAGCTGTGGTCAGTGGTTGTGTGCGGTCACTACTCTCGCATCACACTGTTAAAGCATTAGGATTAAAGTCCAGACCCGTTACCTGGTCAGTGATTGGCCTGTCCTCCTCTTCTAGCTTTAGCATTAGCACCTCCACACCTCCTCTCTTAAATCCATTTTCCAGTCTGGGCTTCACCTCTCCTTTGAGAGACTGGGTTAATGGTTGGAGTAACATGAGCTCCCTCCGATGGCAGTTTGATAACATTACAGCCACATCAGCAGTGTTGCATTAGCACTGTTTGAGTTATGACCTTTTTTTTTTTTTTTTGATAATTGATTGCAGCTGTATGTTAATAATCTCTGTCAGCTGTTTTTCTGCTGCTGTCTCTCATGTGTTTAGAGCATAAAGCTGTTAAAAGCATGAACCAGTAACTCCTCATAATCTTACTAACCTTGACTTTCCTTCACGCTGTGAGAAAATGCTGGTAATTTTACTGTCACAACGGTTAGTTGAGCTTCCATAAATTAACGAGTCATTTAATGATCGTTGAAAATTTTCTTCCAGCCAAGTTTCTCCCTTAAAGGCGATTGTTCACTATGACCCTTTCAAGTTTTAATGAGGTGATGAACATTTACCTAGTTGTTTGCTCATTGCAGACGAGGGATTTGATCATTTTGAAATGGTCGTCTTCATCACCTCATGTTGGGTTGTCTGGGGTGGTTGTTTAAAAAAGCTTTGATAAGAGCTGAAATGGCTGTTTCAGGATTCTTTTTTGCAAACATACGTAGACAAGGACCAAAACTTAATGGTTTCTGAAGACTGGAATTGAGAAACACTGGTTTAAATCACATGAGGTTCAGGGTAAACACCATCACTGCAGCAATTTTCATATAGGAGGCTCTTACCTGTTTGCTTAGTTAAATCAAGGTGGTGATGTCTTTTTTTTTCCCCATTTTGCTAGTAAGTGGTTGTAAATGTAATTATGTAAGGAAAACATAACCTTTTAATACTTGTGCGCCGCACACATGCTCCTAAATACTCAGTGGTTTGCACAAACTATATTTGACTGCAAGTTAATGCAAAAGCTTTGCATGATTTTCTTGAACAGCAGAGGTGTCAGTTTGCAGTTCGAAGTTATATTGCTGAGTTAAGTGCATGTCCCTGTGTGTTCTCAGTTCAAGTTCGCGATTGTGATGATGGGCCGACATCAGTACATCACTGAAGATGAGTACGAGGTCAATCTGAAGGACTTTGAACCACAGCCAGGTATTTAGCTGTTATTACTGGGTCTGCGCTAACGCTGCAAGCTTAAAACAGTCAACAGGTGTTCAACCATGAGAAAATGCATCACAAGGACAGCATGTTGACACTGGCATGTGCACCTGTACATTTGTTGCATTGCAGGATGTGTAATAAGGGAAATTACTACAAATGAGAAGTCTGACTAGTGGCTTCTTATCACTGAGGATTAACATTTGCTTTGTGACATGCTGAGCAGTCATTCAGCGAGATGAGTTTGTGTTCATGTTATAAATCTGAGCTCACGAGTGCTGCAGGAGACATGCCTAACATCCTTTTGGCTTCATGTCCTTCGCAGGTAACATGTCCCACCCGCGCCCCTGGCTAGGGTTGGATCATTTCAACAAAGCTCCAAAGAGAGGTCGCTACACCTACCTGGAGAAAGCAATCAAGATCCACAACTAAAGCAGCCTGCCCCTCTTCTTTGTCCTCCTCATCCTCCTCTCCTGCGACGCCTCCTTCCCTTCCTACTTTAACAAACCATAACCACAGACTGTAACCAACTGTGTGTGTGTTTGTGTGCAAGAGGCTGTTTGGGTGTGCGCGTGCGCTGGAATGTGTGTGTGTATTCATCACTTTTAACACCCCACCTGGACACCTCTACAGCTCTGCACCGGCACTACGTCTTCAGTGAATAACGGGATGTTTCTGCAGCTGACGGATTACTTCTTCAACCACAAAATAAACTGCACCAACCACCTCCTGACTGTTGATTTTGTTGTACATTTAATTTTTTTTTTTTTTTTTTAAATCGTCTCCCTCTACGTTTGAGGCTGTTCGATTGTTTGTTTTTTCTTTTTCTTTTTTTTTTCCTGGCTTCTCTACCTGTTGACTGCCTGCTTTTTTGTTGCCTGTCCAGAAGTGGGAGACATGAAATTGGATTTTAAGACAAAAGACGTGAAGAGGGAAGCGGAATTGGGATGGAGATGTGTATATGATTTTGTTTTTTTTTCTCTATCCTCATCCCACCTCACTCACCAGCTTTTTTTTTTTTTCCTGAGTTTTGGGGGTTTGTTTTTAAATAAAGTTGTTTAAAGAGGAATCAGACCGCTGTGTGCAGAGTTTGATGGAAGGATGTTTGTGAGGACTAATGGATAAAGAGAGGGAGGGGGAGCCCAGATGGTCATTTTGCAGGTGAAACTGCAAGCTGACATTCACGCTGAATTTCACTAGTTGCCCCGATGAAGTTCTTAATAGTTTCTGCTCCGATCTTATAGTGTAACAAAGAAAAAAATAAACAGTATTTTCAAGTTTACACACAATTATTTCTCATTTAGTTTGGTTGGAGGATTAAGTAATTTTTGTCTTTATGCAGATCTTGTATAATAATAAAAAAAAAAATCTGCAAAACAGCATCTGTTTAAAAATAAACGGAAGAAAAATGAGATTTGTCTGTATGTCATCTTGAACATTGAGGTTTCTCAGGACCGGCAATTACACATTTTGACTTTAAGGAACACACACCCCAACATTACCCCCTTAACTCTCTTTTCCTTTATTTTTTTGGGAGAGTGTATTTGTTTTTCTTAGTCATTCCTCGAAACACAAACGTACACACAAGCTTCCATCTTCCCTTGATTCTGTCGCCTCCTGGTGGTTGAGAGCAGTAACTGCGCTGTGCTTGGTTAGAGCTGCAGACCCTTAGAGCCCCACAGGTTTGAGGATTGTGTAGAGCCAAAAAAAAAAAAAAAGAAACCAGCATTGTGAAAAACACTTAAAGCCCTATGAATTTACTTTTTTTCTTTTCTTTTAAAGCACAGATGGAATGCACCCCTTATAATGCATAGCTGGCTCTGTAAAGACAACATTTAAGAATTGTATATTTAAAAATATGAACATGTAAAATTTAAGAAACACGCCTTTTTTCTTGGGTACAGATGGAGCCAGGTGTTCATACTTCTTGTGAGTAGGATTTTTTTTTTTTTTTTTTTTTTTCTTTACGTTATTGATGTACCATTGACTAAATTTTTTTTTTTCTGTTACATCTGGATGTTTTTTTTTTCTTTTAAAACTAACTGCGGTGGTTTGTCTTGTTAAAACCTTAAAGTACAATGATGACCTGCAGAATCACAACCTTAATTTGATCTTTTCCAGTTTAAAATCATCAGTGTAGCAGCAGTGTACGACAACTATTCCTGTATATTGCCTTTTTGCTGGAAAATGTATGTTGAATAAAATTTTCTATAAAAACTAAAACGCACAGTGCGACTACTTGTCCATTAGGGGGCAAACCACTGATGTAGTTATTTATTTATTTATTTTTAAGTGGACTGGTGATTGTGTGAATTCAAGTTAGGATGGATAGGAAAAAGTTTGTAAAAATTGACATGCTTGGTGAAAATTCAGAGCCTCTCAAAGCAGTTGAGCCATACTGAGAGAGGACATTTTAAAAGTGCAGGGAATAAGTAAATCAGAACATCATCAAAGTTGCTGTAAAAACAAAGTGTACCTCGTGTTTCAACTATAGGTGACAATTTATTTTGCTTTTTGCCCCTCCAACAGGATGAGAGGAAAATGCTGTGCTGACCTGATCTGTTTTAGTTCCCACACCAACTTAATTTGTGAAGTATTTTTACACAAAGTATAAAGTGAAATCTTAATTTCAACCTAGAGTTGTAAATTTTGGCTCTGCATGCAGTGCCAGGGGGTCAAAGTCAACAGGAGGGGAACTCAGTGGCACAAATGCTATCACTTCAGTCTTTTTATTGGTAAAATTGAAGAAGCTAAAGCTTTCATTTGAACAAGAAATACAAGAAGAGCTGCAACTGAATAGGTTTCGTTTTGTTGTAGCAGAAACAACGGAGGGAAATCCATGCTTTCAAAAAAGCCCAGAGGAGGTATATACAGTAAAATGAGAAAAGTTGAGGTCCTTAAGACTGAGCCCTGTGGGACCCCAAATGAACTAAACCAATCCTGGCGAATGGTTACATCTGCGGGCAAAATTTCACCTGTAGCATTTACCTGTAGCCTCAAACTTCTCAAAGGGCATTACTAAATATCTAACTTACTGCCGAAATTGTATAAAAATTAACTTTTGTATTTATATTTCATGAAAAAACTAAATGGTCAGAACATGGATAAAAAAATGAAATAAGGGTTACGTTCTTCACAGTCCTACCCAAAAAGGACCTGTTCCACCCAGGGGCTTTAAAAACAGAGAAAGTGGGGATGGGGGCAGATGGACAGGTTGTCATTATTACAATATATTTGTGAATAAAAAGTTAGACAAAGATTTTAACAGATCCAGATTCTTCTATGGAGAAAAAAAAAAACTGCTATGCGCTTTCGCCACCAACTACTTGAAATTCATGAGTTCAGATAATTGGGAATGGGTTTAATTACTGGGAAAATCTGTCAGCCTACTCAAGGCGACTTAAAATTTTTTGCTGAATTCATAAGTGATACCTGCATAATCCCTCACAGAAACTACATGCAATTGATAAGTGAACCAAGAGTTTATTATTTTAAAGAAATACTTCGAAGATTACAAACAAAACCATCTATCTGGCAGATGTCTGGCATTTCATGGCTGGAAATGTGGCTGACTGAATGTTTCTTAAAAGAATAAGCAATGAACAGCTATTCAATTAATGAAGGTTGAAAGTGGAAAGCTGCATGGTTGTGTGTGCCTCGTGCCCCAGTTTGACACAAGCTGCCCCTGCCTGACACTGACCTCTGACCTTTATAAACACAGAGGAAAAGGGGATGTTGAAAGTGCATCTTGGAACTGGTGGATCCAGTGGTCTCGTGTAGCTATGACTTAGTAACTACTTTTAATGTCTTTTAAGGCATTACGTTTCCCAAACAGTGCTCTAATTACAGTTAAACAAAGCTGGTACAGCAGTTTTAAAGTTCAGAGGGTTTTCACTTCATTCACAATGTTTTGTCCATTCAGGGACACCATAGTAAAAACGGCGGCACAAATATGGCAACATCCATGTATGTGCACTGTCTGTCGCTGCACAATCTGTTCAGGTTGCATGATCCGTAACATCGGCTCATCTGCACATGTGCAGAAAGGAATACTTCCAGGTCGCCACTGAATCTGCTGCATTTAGGAAAATAATGTCCCAAAAATAAAAACTTCCATCCTTGATAATAATAAAAGTAACAGATGGGGGAATGAACATTATTGATTTTGAAGTGATGAATGCTGTACTGAAATTAAAATGGTTGCAGATGCTTTGCATATGTGATTTTGATCCTGAGTCAATTGTCAGAGTACCACACAAGAAAGTGTTGTACAAACACAATTTCACTTCACATAATATCTATTTGGAATAATAGATATATTCTACATAAGAGAAATCCTTACAATAGGGACTGGGAGGAAAAATTAGTTATGGCCATTGTTCACTTAATGGATACAAATGGTGACATTTTAGATTTCACAGATTTTAATAGCAAATTCAATTTAGACTGTCCACAGAAAGTTTCTGTCTGTAGTCCAGGCACATCACAGTTTTCTAATATAAAAAGATGTGAAGGAAAACTAAACCATAAACTATTTTCTTTAAAAAACAAACAACAAACAAACAAAAAAAAAAACATCTGCAGCCATTTTAATTTCAGTACAGAATTCATCACTTCAAAATCAATAATGTTCATTTCCCCATCTGTTACTTTTTAATTATTATCAAGGATGGAAGTTTTTATTTTCAGGACATTATTTTCCTAAATCCAGCAGATTCAATGGCGACCTGGAAGTATTCCTTTCCGCACATGTGCAGATGAGCCGACTTTACGGATCATGCTTCCTGAGCAGATTGTGCAGCGACATGCACTCCCAGCAAGTAGATGTAAATGACTCATTCTAAGAAATAAACATATAACAGCTATTTTAGTGCAGCAATTACACATCAATAGAAACATAGTTTTAAATCATATGTTAAATTTTTCTGCCATTGACCTTTGTTTATTCTACATACTGTACCTTTAAAGTATGTTTGGATGTTGGTGCAGTAAATGCAAAAGAGCTTTCCAAATTCCCGTATATGTACGACAGTGAATGCAGCATATTTAAAACACAAGGAGACATGTATAATCTACGTATATGACATTGTTTTATTAGATAAACATAGATTTTAATTAGTTAATAATGGTTAATAACGGAAGTTTAAGTATACTTAATTTTGTCCAGGGTTATTGTGAAAGTAGAAAACATTTTGCTACATATTGTGATTGACTTATCAAGCAAAAAGTTGTTCCAAAGAAAGGCAGAAGAAATAACAGATTGTATATCTACCATTATCTATATATAGATATAAAGACATATATTCTATTATTTTATATTGGTTGATTTTTACAATGTATCAAATAAATATGTTAAATTCCCATGAGAAGTAAATATTTAGGTAATCTAGACAAACTTTATCTTCGAACGTTCAGGTTGCCCTTCATCTGCTCATGTTAATGCTGCACAAACAAGTCACATAAGTTTAATTATGTTATGGAGTTTTTAATTTCTACCAGAAAGCAAAACACCAACACAAATATTCTTCCACTGGTTGCAGTTATTTCTTCAAAAGTCTAAATGTCCCTTCAGATAGGCAGCAAATTGGTTTAATTTTCAAATGCACAGCCCCTTCACACACGAAACATTCAATAAAATCTATGTACAAGCCTTCAATGAAGCAGCGTTCTGTTTGTCAAAGTCTGTGACAACATGAGAGTTTAAAATGAGAAAGAAAAAAGAAAGTGCATGGGGTGTCTAGGGTGCGCTTTAAATGACCAGAGCTTGTGATTTTCAGCACGTGATACTCTGACAGCACAATCCCTCCCAGTGTGTTTGCTAATAATATGATGCAGCATGGAAGTCATTCATGTTAGATTTTGCCTCGACTAATGCGATGAATCATCCATAGAAATAAGCTACATTTGAGTGAGACCTCTCAGTGTCAGAAAAGGACCCGACTTATTGTTTTCCATCGGGGTAACCCAAAGGCAGATGAAGGTGACAGGATGTTATTTCTTATTTCTATGGGTCCTTTTGTTTCCCTCCCTCATGTTTGTCATTTACAGCATTGTTTCTTCTCTACGTGCAGGACTCTGCGGCATTTGGGGCACGTGTGGTGGGCATCCTTGAAGCGTTTCATGAAGAATGGGATCAGGCAGCAGCACAGGACTAACCTGCAACACACATACACACTCAGTGAGCTTCATAGAGATCTATTGATTTATTTTGTCAAGCATCTTTGTTCAGTGATTTACCGAAAAAGTGTGGTAAAGCTCAATGTTAAAAGCCCAAATCAAGATGATAATGCAAATTATATTCCAATAAAATGTGATGATTATTACATTTACTGTATTTTAGTATTCAAAAAATGCCTTGTATTTTAGTTGTGAAAATGTGTCAGAGGAACTTCAAAATAAAGCCATTTTCATAATAAAAGTGGATTTGACATTGAATTTTGGTTGATATTGGGTTTTTGGATCGATTTACGATCAGTACATCGATCTATAGGACACCCCCAGTCCTTACAAAGAAATACCCCTTTTTAAGAGGGTCAAGATTTGATTTTTAGCATTTAGGTTTTGGTTAGGGTTGGGGCAAGCTGGTGGTGCAGTAGGTTAAGTCATTTTGGGCTATTTTGTCTTTTTAGAGATGAAAATGTTCAATACAGAAACAAACCTCAAGAAGAAAAAGAAACAATTGCAGCTGTGGTGGACATCCACAACAAAAAGCAAGTGGCTAAAACAAAGTTCCCAAGCAGACTCACCCGAGGCAGATGAAGAGTAGGCACATCAGCCAGGCATAAGTTCCTGCTTTGTAGGTGACGTTTGTCATGACCTGTTGTTGGCAGTTGGGGCAGGTTGTCATGCCAGGGTTAGACCCCAGTCCCACATCGTAGCTCACAAACTTTCTTTTGCCATCTGCAGAGTCGGCCCCGGTGCCCAGGCCTCCTCCTCCACTTGTGTATACTGTCGGTGGCAGAGAGGAGGGAAGCGGAAACAGAAAAGATATTTGATTATGGAAGAAATTAAGGCAAAAAAGAGAGAATAAAAGTAACCTTGGGGATAAAACTACCTGGTGTGACCTGAGTTGCTGCGGCCTCCTCTGAGGTGGGAGGGGTGAACGGGGTGTGGACGTGGTAAACCTTCACTCCACTCCCTTGAACTTCTACTGGACCAAACCAAAAAGAGAAGAAAGAACAGAATAAAAACAGATCCAGGAAGAAGCAGCAGAAAAAATCAGCTGGCTGTGATTATTAATGTAAGCACGTGCGTTTTGACGTACCTGGTATGAGATAAGGAGGGGGGTCTGTTGTTTTATCTGAACTCATTTTGCTGTAAATAAAGAGAATGAACAGAAATAATTGGTTACAAGGAGATGATGAAGATAGAATCCATCAGTGCTTCCTCATGTGAGCACTGTGCGATGCTACTTGTAGCCACCAGATAGAGCCAAACTCCCCTAAAGCCACTTGAAAACATGCTCTGTGGCTCTGGAGAAAATGTCTGTCCTCCCAAACTCACACATGTACAACCCAAGATGATAGATTACTCAGCCCGGGGTGCATATGAACAGCATTGTATGGATGTTTTGTGTCAGCATCAGAGGAAACACCCGGGTGTGTCTGCTACGACACAAATGGCTGACATGTCTCAGGCGTGGTCACTTTTTTAAAAACTTCTTTCAGCCTAAATAAATATTTGCAAGATGATCTGAGTGGATGCAGGATTCACTTTTCATTCATTTTATGTACTACAAAAATCACATAGATGCATATATGATTATCCCAGTTCCTTCTAAATCCAGTTTAAGAACTGAATAAAGCTTTTCATATCAATGTATTGACTGAGTGAGCTTTTTCTCTCCTTATCTACCTAACTTATGTAATTGCTCCATGAAATTCATTATTATTGAGGAGGTTATTTGCAAAATTGCCGTTTAGAACCACGTACAGGAGCTGTACCACAAAAGTAGCACCAGTCAAAATGTTGTTTTTTTTACATTGAGAAATATGCAGTTTAAAAGATGAAGCAGCATCAATCACGACTTAAAGGTACAGTATGTAAAAAAAAAAACCAAAGGTCAGTGGCAGAAAAAATGTGATATATGATTCAAAACTGCTTCTATTGATGTGTTATTACTGCACTAGAATAGTTGTTATATGTTTATTTTCTTAGAATGAGTCATATATATCTACTTGCTGGGCGGTGCACATATGGATGCTGCCATATTTGTTCCACAACTGTTACTACAGTGTCCCTAAATGGACAAAACAGTGTGTGTGAAGTGAGAACACTGATCTTTAAAACTGCTCTCCCAGCTTTGTTTTAATGGGAGTTACACTGTTTGGGATAAGTAATGCCTTAAAAGATATCAAAAGTAGTTACTTATATTACAGTCATAGCTACACCTGAGACCACTGGATCCACCCACAGATTAAAATATTTTTGTCTGGGAGAATATTGGCCACTAACAGCCACCATAAATTCAAAACAGTGCTTGGAATATGAAGTCATTTGAAAGAAAACATCTTTTCTTTCAAATACCCATCTCTACCACTAGATGTCAGTAATTGTTACATACTGTACCTTTAAAAGATTTTATGCACTTGTCGCAGTCCTATAAATCAGATTTCATACACAAAACTTTGAAACTATGCATGCTGCACATGCATCTTCTGTTTTAACTTCTGTCCCTTTAAGAATCTCCTTTTGGTAAAAGATCATTTATCCTGATTGGTCCGTTTATTGGTGAAAACGATTTCAAGAAAGCTGCTCATTTCTTGCATTTTTTTTTTAAGGACTTAATCTTTTTTGTTTGGCATTCTGAGACACTGTACATGGTGAAGAAGATAAGTAACTGGAGAATAGCCTGGCTTGCCAGTGACGTATTTCAGGCTTTGTAGATGCATGTTTTGTTTTGTGTGGAGACTTTTTTTCCCTTTGATGTGGACGTTGGGATGTTTGTAACTTTGCAGACTTTATATATGTATAAGAAAAAGCTTGTGCACAGGAAATATGAATAAAAACACACAAAACATCTATTGATTCATGTCCACAGACATCATTTATGTTTTTTTGTGTGTGTGTGTGTGCGTGTGAGTGTGTGCAAATAACTACAAACAGGAACACAGAGTCAACCACATTTTTGTGAAATAGTCACAAAAGGGTTGTTGCATCACATATAGGTAACAAAATCCTCATTAATTAGTCTGTAAGTGGGGAATGGAGTGATGCATAGGACTCAGGTGAAACAGCTGGATAAAAAACCAAATAACAAATCAAACCCCTGAACTTTCTATTATAAGCTAATTGTAGGCCAAAGGTCAATGAAAATATTCTGTTGTTTCCTTCTTCTGTTTACCTAACTCTAAACTACATCAGCAAACCACAATGCTGGCACGTACAAGCTGTTCCTCACAGCGTCACTGACTGAAACCACAAATATCGATGACAAATACACAGTTACAAACATATAAAACACTGAAGAGACAATCTGAGAGATAAACTGAGGAAAAATACAAACTATCTAACAATTGGCCATGAAATATCCCAGTAATGTCAGCTCAGAAACAGAATTCATGATAATTAGACTATGTAAAGCGATCTGAGAGGACTTATGGAGAAAGATGGTGCATTATAAATGAAACTGAACTGAAAGAGCTATTAGCTCAGCATTACATGTTGCTTAACGTTACAGCAGTGTTTCTTGAAGGAAAACACTTGATTTAATAGATTCATGTAGTTTTCCAGGTTCATTTTTATTTCTTACGTGAAGCTTGATGCATTGTTGAAAATAAATGCTTTATAACTTGCTCATTTGAGAGAGCTCAGCACATCATGACCACTCAAAAATAATAGACTGAATAAATCGTTAAAAGATTGAAAGCATTCATTTTTTTGTCCCTGTTTTTTAAACTTTAATGTCAGCCTAACCTCAAATCAAACGCCAGCCTGGTGCGCCTTCCTCCCCTCATTCATCACATGCACTGAGGTGCAGCCACAGCCCTTTGCGTGCGGCTGCAGTTTGGACCCGTAAAAGATCATTGCTTTGTCAATGTGTTACACACAGATGCTCACAGACGGACACAGCCTGCATACACCCATACGCTGGTGCAGGAATGCGACGGAGCTGCATGCTTCTCTCTGTGTCACAGACTGAGGGTGTGTCAGCCAAACCTGCAGATGATGAGCTCACACTCTGCAGGTTAAACGTATTCTCAAAGATTGATCTGAACTTTTATCAAAACGCTCATTCTGAGTCAAATATCTACTGTGTTTTATTTAAAATAAGAATTAAGGTTTACTCCAGAAAGTCACTGAAAAGTATTTCCAAACTGCTGAAACTTCAGCGTGCTACATTTCTCTCCTCTGCATCCCCTTCTGTACACGTGTACTGTCATGGTTGCAGCTCAGATCTTAGAAGACTGGTTCCTCCAACCATTTTCTGGCACTGCTGGTGTGTGTCAGCTGACGGTTCATAGATTGTAAATGTTGGGTGTGTTGGTTTCAGGTTTGTCAAGGAAACTGCTGATGCCGGAAAAAAGTTTCCAAAATTTACGTACTCTTGACAGATTTGCTCCCTTAAATGGATGAGGAAATCATACTGTACTTGCAAAGTCTGGGATGCTGCACTCCAGATCTCTTCATATTTGTAATATGAACATTAAATAAGCCTGAAAAAATAAATAAATGAAGGCAAACACCGAAGCAGGTAAAATCTACCATGCATATACAGATGGATGCATAAATCATGTAGTTTCTGTCTCCATATGGGACATCTGGCCAGTGGTGGAGACAATGTTTGGGTGTGGCTTCTGAAAATCCATCTGCCACATTGCAGAGATACTTTCAAACCACTGTTGGGGGGAAATTACAGACTCAAACAATACATCCTTTGTAAAAGTAGCCAAAGACTGCAGCTTAGACTGCACGGCAAGCGCTTGGGACTCGTGGAAGAAAAATTTGTGAGCCAGTGAGTTGCTAACCCACCTCATACCCCCCCCCCACCATCACCAAAAAACTCTACCCAACTTGCAAACAGGCCTCTCTCTGTGCTAACGCCCTGCATCTGAATCACAGGTGTGGCCTCATTGTCAGTGACATCTGTGATGTGTTAGTGGGAAGAAGGTTCGCTCCCATCATGCATTTTAATGACCAGCTGGTGAAGCAGACAACTCAGAGCTGGAAATAATCCACTTGATCTCTCACCTCTTATCAGTATTTTGATTTTAACTGCTGGGAAATTCAGTAAAAACGCTCTTGAGATGGCCCCCCCAAACCAAAAATGAACTCCAACATATTCTTTCTAAAAAAAAAAAAAAAGATCCTGTCACAGCGTATGATTGAACCATTTAAAATGGTTAAGATGAACACTTTTGTTGTGTTACAACACAAGTAATGTGTTTCTGTTTCAGTTAAACTCGCATCTTGTAACCAAAAACCAGTTCAGAGTTCAAATGTTGAAATTCGTCCACATTTCAGACTATATTTGTATTTTTGTGTCAAACTTTAAGAGGCCTGAAGTATGACTTATCGCTGCCTGAACACAGAAAGAGAATGTATCCATTTACCTTGATTTTGAAGATAAAATCAGTTGTGTTTTTTTCCTAAATACATTCACAAGTTGCAGCAATGAACAACAACTCCCATCTTTGTAACTTACAACAAATCTTGCAACAATAAGACTAAAGTTTACGAAAACAGCTACAACTTCTCTATGCACAAATACCAAACCTCCAGGTGATTAAATGTTTTAATGAATATAAGTTTCAGCCAAAAATCAAATGAAGTCTCTGTACATGACGAGAAGCTCTTAGTCTTACCTTGTTGAGGTGTTGCAGCTGGTAAGCAGGATGTGTGTGTGAGCTGTGAGTTCTGACAGATTGCAGCTGAGACGTCCACCTGTCATACCTGTATCTCCTCAAGCCTCACCTCCATCCCGCCCACAACCCTGCCCTCGCCAAAAACAAAGAGCAAGCGGCGGCCGTGACTCACTTGTTGGGTTTGATGTAGCAGTCACCGACTCTTCAGGTATGCTACGTAATTCTCTCTTTGTTTCTGGGAGATTATTGAGGGAGTGTATCTGTGTGTCACTTTCTTATATGGGAAGAACTTGTTTCCCTCGAGTTGCTTTGTACGATTCAGCAAACGAGTTGGCTGAACACAGATTGGAGACATTGATACGTTGTCATCAATGCCTGGAATGTCACTTGAAGGCTGCCGTGAAACTGAGTGGCGTACGTTTACATGGTTTTACACACAAGAATTCAAACTATGCTTGCAAATTCTCAAAATGACAAACCATTTTCTTTCATATCAGTTTGTTACTCTGGGAATTTTTCTGTAATTAAAAAAGAAGCCTAAAAACCAAGTCCTTCGACCTAAATATTGACTGCTATCATAGAGACTCCACGAGTTGTCCTGGGCTGTTGGAGAACCTTTCTGATTATTGTTCTGACTCCACTGTCTAAAATCTTGTGAGGAGCACAAGCAGTTTCGATAAGCTTCTGCAATGTCAAAAGATTTATTTCCATCCAGTGTTGCATTAATTTTTCACCAAGATCTTGCATTGATGATGGTAGAGTCTGACCGCTGCGCAAAGCCCTCTCTAGCACATCCCAAAGATTCTCAATGGGGTTGAGGTCTGGACTCTGTGGTGGCCAATCCATGTGTGAAAATGATGTGTCATGCTCCCTGAACCAGTCTTTCACAATTTGAGCCCGATGAATCCTGGCATTGTCATCTTGGAATATGCCTGTGCCATCAGGGAAGAAAAAGTCCATTGATGGAATAACCTGGTCATTCAGTATATTCAGGTATCAGTTGACCTCATTCTTTGAGCGCATACTGTTGCTGAACCTGGACCTGACCAACTGCAGCAACCCCAGATCATAACACCGCCCCCCACAGGCTTGTACAGTAGGCACTAGGCATAATGGGTGCATCACTTCACCTGCCTCTCTTCTTACCCTGATTCGCCCATCACTCTGGAAAAGGGTAAATCTGGACTCATCAGACCACATGACCTTCTTCCATTGCTCCACAGTCCAATCTTTATGCTCCCTAGCAAATTAAAGCCTTTTTTTCCGGTTAGCCTCACTGATTAGTGGTTTTCTTATGGCTACACAGTTGTTCAGTCCCAATCCCTTGAGTTCCCTTCGCATTGTGCGTGTGGAAATGCTCATACTTTCTATTAAACATAGCCCTGAGTTCTACTGTTGTTTTTCTTCGATTTGATCTCACCACACGTTTAAGTGATCGCCGATCACGATCATTCAGGATTTTTTTCCGGCCACATTTCTTCCTTGAAGATGATGGGTCCCCACTATCCTTCCAGTTTTTAATAATGCGGTGGACAGTTCTTAACCCAATTTTAGTAGTTTCTGCAATCTCTTTAGATGTTTTCTCTGCTTGATGCATGCCAATGATTTGACCCTTCTCAAACAGACTAACATCTTTTCCACGACCACGGGATGTGTCTTTCGACATGGTTGTTTAGGAAATAAGAAGCAAGTCATTGCACCAGTTGGGGGTAAATAACTTGTTGCCAGCTGAAAGATAATCGCCCATGCAGTAATTATCCAATAGGAGGCTCGTACCTATTTGTTAAGTTAAATCCAGGTGGCAACTTTTTTTTGGCCAGGCAGTGTATGTTTACATGGCTGAAACATCCACACACAAACGCATAATGCAAAGATAAATGTGCAGTCAAAACCGGCCACGAAACCAAGTTGTAGCTTTGTGCACTGAATGAAGTCGTAACTTTGGCAAAACTCACGTTTGTTATGAGAACGTCTGGATTAGCTCAGCTTAAGGGACAGTACAGTGGCTCTGCTTCCTTCAGAACAGCGTATGAAAATCATACAACTAAACCAAGCAACTGCCGATCGTTCTGTTACTTCTTTGATATTTATATGAATTACAGAGAACGCATTTATTGCTGCAAACCAGCCACAACTGCGCAAAATGTTTAGGGAGTCACGTTAGCTTTGGTCTATAGTAATTCTGGCCGTGTTTCGCTAACAGGAAACTATAGGCAGCTTATACAGCTCTTATTGACATTGTTTTGAATAAACGCTGACTAAAAAAGAAAAGCATCATATTTTCGTATGTTTACACAACAGCCAAACTTACTTACTAGTCTAATGATACCGTGGCAAACAGAGAGTGTGTTTTGCTTCCACACTGCTGTTTTAGAAATCTACAACAACTGAATTCTTTTCCAATGTCCACTCGTGTTTTTGATCTGCTGTGATCCCTTTGCCTCTTTTTTTCTGGCCTGCTCAGACATCACTTTCACCTTTTTACTTTGTTCCGCCATGACAAAGCTTCGAGTAATGAAAGAAAGTAGCACAAGCACAAGCTTTCTGTGTTTATGGAACGCTCACCTCCGTAAACACGACGACGGCTCGCCTCTCTAAAGCTACGATGTCTGGTTTCTGCAGAGGGCAGCCCGCTCAGAGTGCTGACACGCGTCAGTCACTGTATATTGGCCCAAAAAATCATCTAATACTGCTCATTTTAGGCTTAATATCAGTCAAAAGTTACAAGGTATAACTTTAAATAATCTGTTACTGACCCAAATTAATTGTCACAGTGGGTTACTTTTAATCCTTGTTTTAGACCGCTTCACTTTGAAGAAAAAAAAAAGAAAGTAAACAAAATTAGCTTTACTGAAAATTTGTATGTGAGCACTGAGTAGATGAAATGCAACGATGTCTAGCACAAAGCTAAATTTCACGGATTTGACATGCTACATAGCCTACAACATGAATGCTACTGCTACGTACAAGTCACATGACAAATGATGAAAAATACTGACAACATTAGGGCTTAGGGCATTTTTTTTTTTACGGTGGAAAACTTGATGAAAACCAACAAAAAGTTTTTGAAGTTCCCCATTTTAGATGTTAACTGAGAAACTGTTCACTAGCCAACGTTATTTCAGGCTAAAGATACTTTAGCTAAACGTCTTCACATCTGTTGCTAGGGTTGCCACCCGTCCCGTAAAATACGGAATCGTCCTTTAATTGACAATAAAACGTTGCGTCCCGTATTGAACCAATACGGGACGCCATTTGTTCCGTATTTCCATAAATGTCAAATTCACATGTCTGTCACACATATATAAACATTAAATTTAGTAATAATGAGCTAAATAAAACACCTGAAATTTTAAAGCCAGCCAAAAGCAGCGGGATCATCGCAGGATCCTCCAGTCCTGCATCTCTGCCTGGCTGCCTGCGCGCCTGCGTGTGCTGCTGTCACGCGCGCTCTCGGCACCCGCGCCTTTTAAAATGTCCACACCTGATACTCCAGCATGTTCTCAAAAGCGAAAACGCTTACTAAAGAAAACACCTGAGTGGGAACAGGCCCGTCCTTGGGTGGACAGCGTCAGTGGAGATGATGAGAGAAACTGTTAAATATGTGAGTGAGTGTTTTCTGTGGCGCGCGGTGGACTGTCTGACATCAGACATCATCACGCATCAGAAAAGCAACACAGACACGTGAGAACCGTGAAGACGACCTAAACGTGAGTGTCCCATCTTCATCTCCTCATCTCCTGAGACTGAATCAGTCATGACGTCACATTCAGAACAGGATCAGTTTTTATCTGGTTGTGTTTTTGCCAGAAGATGTCAGAGGAAAGTTTAGGAGACTGCTGGTTTGGTTAGTTTATTGATTGTTTAGGATGTTGACTTTTTAAATTTGAATGAATGATCATTTATACAGAAACCATTATTAGTAGCAGCCAATATAAATGTTATATGGTTATTTAAACAATAAATCACAGTAATGGATTAACATTTGATAGATAAATTAATATAAATTAAATTAATATTGTTTCATTCATATATGTAAATATATATATATATATATATATATATATATATATATATATATATATATATATATATATATATATATATATATAATGTGTGTGTGTGTTTATGTATAGCCTATATGCATTCAATATATTTCCTATATAAACCAAACTTGTACAGCTTTCTGTGTATTCTGTGTCAAAATGTTTATTTTGAGGAACACAGTGTTCAATTATCACAACACAAATTCTTTTCTTGGTGTGGTTTATCTGTCTGGATGACCTGACTTTCTTTCAAGTCTTAAGAGGCAGCAAAAGAAATAAGTTTAATGAATCTGTCATCCCACTCTAGGTTACAGTTGAGGTGACACAGGTGTACCACAGATTCGGACACATCAGAGCTGTCTACAACAGATCACTTTAACAGTTACATTCAGTTCTTCATGTATTTACTAGACTTATATTTTAAGTTAATTGTTGCACACTCCACACAAACAGATCTCCTTTGGCTGCTGGTGCTGCCATGTGATACGTGCATGACAGCTTCTCATTAATTAGGTTTTATTGATAATGCAATAACTACGTTTTGTGCTTATGGCACTTTGTTATATATTTTTTCCTCATTTTATTTTAAATAGGGATGGATGTAATTACAGCATATGTAGACTAAATGACAGCACTTTCTATGCAACAGTGTTGCTTGAACAATGTGTTCATTGCAGCATTTCAAGCTTTAAGTGTCACCAATTGTTTTATTGATAACTCCTTTCCTAAAAACACTGGTGCAAAATAAAGCATACCACTGATGTGAGGAGCCCACCATACGAGTATCGGCCCGTGGTGGTCGTGGCCCCGATGAGCTGTGGTAGGTGTCCCTTATTTTTTTTTTCTGAAAGGTGGCAACCCTATCTGTTGCACAGACAAGAGAAACAAAGAGAAAAGATTGAAAAGAGTGTCACCATGCTGACACAAACACACGTAAGGTCAGGTTATAGTCTTTTATAGTCTGGTGTGAAAATAAGATGTTGAAATATCTGAGATAAGGAGCTGAAAAGTTGCAAATGGTCAATTCCCCATGTAGCTAAAACCAGGGTAGTATTTCATTCACATTATATGTATATTAAGCCAAAAGTTTATTCTGTTTATTAGTTTAAAGTGTGTAGTATTCTTATTCTCAATGAGGAAGTGACTGGATCAATATGCAACCTTGATAATGGCACTGCCATTAATAAGATGTTGTCATATGTCCCATGTGTAGTATCGTGTTAGCTACAAGCTGATAGCTTTTTGGGAGACTGCACCCAACATGTCTGTTGTAACTTGTGTTTGAGTGTAATCCTTTTATGTTTATGAGGTGAAACCAACTCAGAGGGCAAGTGAATTTGGGCAAAAGCCCCTCAAGATGTTACATACTGGAGACCCTCCACCTAGCTAAGAGCTAGTTGGACCTCGTTCAAACTTTATTTTGAAATTTACAGAGCAGATTTATTTATTTATTTTAACATTTGTTGGCTCTCTTTCCTTTTTGTCAAACAACCTCTGAGTAGATTTGTGTTTTTTCTGAGCAATGCAGAAACAGGCCAGCTCAACCACATTTTTAAAAATGTTGGTCACTGGAACATAGAGTACTTGCAGTACTGATGGCTCTCCTTATCTTACGACTGTGATGAGGGAGACTGGACGTGATTCCTGCTTTGTTATCGTTCAAACTATTCCAGTTATTCATTGTCCAGCTGAGAGCCCATTTCTGGGGTAGATGCAGGCAAAAATCAAGACTTCTTTAGCACTAATACTAAGTAATATCTTCTTATTGCCTGGTCATCTCTGCCTTTTTATGAGCACAACTCAAATGTCTTTTATAGCCTAACATAGCACACAAGGAATGAATCAAAGCCTTGACAGTTTTATGATTACAGATTTTTTTTTTCTATAACTATATCACATAATAAGCATAGACAGAAATTGTATGTGGATTTTTAAAAACATTTTCCTTTTGGCTAATGATAAATCACATATGTATATATATATATATATATATTATATATATATATATATATATATATATATATATATATATATATATATATATATATATATATATATATATATATATATATATATATATATATATATATAAAACATAAAAGTTAAAAGGTGACGCAGTACTTTGTACTTTAAAAATCAAGAAAGAAAAAAATATCAGGGAATAAAGAACTGGGAACTAAGCATATTGTATAGAAAACAGTTTAAATCATAGCTCATCCATTGATGGTGATTGTGTGGCACAAACTAATTAATTTCAGGCGATTGCTAATCTTGAATAAGTCAGAAATTTGCTGTATTGGTGTTTAGTTTCTTTTCTGTTCTTCTATCATCTGAATCACTCATCAGAAAGATGTACAGCAGCAAGGTGATGTGTGAGAGTTTGGGTGTTGCCTCTGGTTGATGTGTACTGGGTGAGGTGGCTGTGTTTCGATGGGCCAGATGGACAACATTCCTGACGACAAACCTACCCCACGGCTTCAGACATTCAACCCTTAGGAAGCTGGTGGGTTATCAATAAAATCTTGACAGCATTTAAAGGTTCAAGTTACAGACAACAAACAGGCTGTAGTTTGTGTAAATCACAAAAGGTAACATGAATAAATGTGTCTGTGTAATTAGGACATGGACCTAATCTGCATCTGGTCACTTTCCTTTACAGTTTCATGAGGTTGAATCATTATGGTGACTGCTAACGTCCTGGGACATAAAATCAAACATGTCAGTTGCCTCAAATATGAGTTAACCTGCGATAGTTTTGTCTGCAGAGTAAAATGTGAAATTTTATGATTTTGCAGACCACAGGCAACATATAATTAGGATCATGTTCACATTTAGTTTGGATTTTTCTGTTTCATCAATTTAACCAAAGCAGCTTGTGTGAGACATCTTCTCACAAAACAAATAGTTCTGGTTAATATGTGAGGAGAGACAGGAAATGATCTGAAACGCACATTTGTTCAATCTATATGTGGTGAAATAAATGTCACCCGTTTATAATGTATCTGCTTTCCTAATGAAGGGCTGGGTTTGTAGAAACCATGGCGATTACACTCTATCATGCATACATTTTCTGTACTTTTTATACTGAAAAAAGTGAATCAGAGCAGTTGTTGACTTTTTAAAAAACAATTTATGTTCAGTTAACATATAAAATAGGTGCTTGTTGGATTAAATATTTTTTCTTAAGTTATCTTAACATGATTTTTTCTCATGTTATCCCTACATAATATATATGTGTTGCATGAAAACAATTCATTTAAGTACAGTGAACAACAAACTATGATTAACTTATTTCTTTTCAGTTAAAGTAACATGTTATAATTACGTGGACCCTATTGACATAAAAAAAAATGATGTAAGTCAGAGATTAATTTTTTTGAGTGTACCAGGGAGCTGAAGTCTGGCCTATCCTCATTTACACAATTTATATGCAACTCCTGCAAATGATGACCAGAAAAATAAGGTTATAATGCATATTTGATAAGGAAGTAGCACTATGCTGTACTCTAAAGTTGAACTATGAAACTTCCTGAACTAAAATAAAATAGTTTCTGACTTGTTTTGATGGCACGGAGACATTTAACATGTACATTCCTGGGGTTGTTGCCTTGCAGCATCCAGAGACTTTATCACTTTACAGCTAGGTTTTGTGTTTTTGGTGTCACAGACCAGCAACTGTGTATCCAGATGTTTTGAAGCACACCATGATTTACTCATCAAAGAAACTCTACAGGACATTGTTGGAGGAACGGGACCAAGCAAGAGAGAAGGCAAGAGCCAACACTGGACTGACTTATTCTTTGGAGTGAGCTCAGAGGTAGGTTGCAAGATGGATGCTGAAAACATGAAAATGCCCAGTTAAGCCGTAAAAAGGTGTCATCTGCATAGAGTGAGATGTGCATAAATCTGGCTCCAAGAACGAGTGCTGTGGTACATCTTACCACTTAGAAAGCATCATATTCTTTCTTGGATAATTAGGAGCAGATCTTGGAGAGTTCCTGATGATAGTTTAAACTAATTGACAGTCATATTACTTGTTCACAGGTCCTATAAACTCTATTAAAGGCTTAAAGCTGATAACTATAAGAAGGGTTTGTCAGCCAATGAACTTTAAATGAATTACTTCCAAACCATGAGCTAAGAGGAGTCTTTTATGCTTATGCCAATTTTGAAATGGAGGAACAATCATGTAGATGTTAATCAAGTTCACAGCATTCACAAATGCAAATTGCTTTAGGCGTGGACTGTGGGTGGAGGGAGAATGAAAATGGGCGTTGTCAGAAATCTGAAAATAGCTCTGACTCAGTGAGTATAAAACTGAGTGAAAGAGGTTCACAGTTCACAGTCTCAGCCTCTTTCTGTGCTTGTGTGTGTGTCCATGTATATGTATACCATTTCTAGAAGACAAAGAAGGATGAACCTGATAATCTGGCCTTTTCTCTCAGTGTTGTAAAGCAGAAGATTCCATTTAAATGAAATAATTAGAGTTTTCTGGGATGATAATATATATATATATATATATATATATATATATATATATATATATATATATATATATTTTCTATTGTCGGTTTGTGGTTTTTCTTTTCATGGAAATGAAGAAGAATAGATGCTAAATTTATAGTATAGACCAGGTGATTACTCCTTTGAAGCCATGCGGTGTTGATGCCGTTTATCTGTCAGGCGCTTTGTCTTGAAATATCCAGTTCAGGTAACATGTATTTATCAACTTGCCTGAAGAGGTGCATGTCTGACATAGTAATATGTACCTTTTTAAAGTGATGGTTTATGAGTCCTTTAGGTATTACAGCTTGTAGTCATTTTAAGAATGTCCCCTAACAAGATTAAATAATGGTTTCCTGTGGTTACTGAGCCAAATTACAGGACATTTCCATTCACTTAGTTTTAAAAATGATAAGAAAGCAAAACTGAAGCACAATATTGCTGTTTTTCATGACTGCAGTAAGAAAATAAACACAACATATAATTTCAATTACATATGAGACCAGGTACGTTTGCAGGAAAATATTGGATCTTTAAAATGAGGGCTAAACTACAACATTGACTCATGAATTACACTTCCTATAACCACCATTTCTCACAATTTAGATTGCAGCAGTTCATTATAAAGAGCGAGTAATAAACAGATTTGCGTCATTTTACATATAAAAACATATTTGTGTGTTTAACTGCAAGAGACAGCAAGAAAGCATTCAAATTCATTCCAAGTTTAAAACCACTTTAATTCAATTATCTATCTACGGTATGTTTTGTGGGTGTTATTAGTCTTCTAGTTTAGATTTAATCTGTTTAGTCATCACATTCTTATGCAATACTACCATCTGCAATGATACCTAATTCCCACACCTTAGTTCTTCAAAATCACTCAGTAAATGTTTTCTGCCATTGTCACCCAGACACGCTTGTACATTGCTTCATACTCTAACACAGGGTTACTCAAGTTGGTCCTATAAGGGGTAGGGGTTAGGATGATGGATGGATCCATAAGCCATTGGAACTCTGCACAATGACTTATTAATTTGTGTCAGGTGTGTTGGAGCAGGGGTAAAATGAAAACCTGCAGGACTGCGGCTTTCATGGGACCAACTCGAGTAACCCTGCTCTAATATGTTTTTGTCACTCGATGATAGTAGAAAGCATGGGAAAAGATACTGCAGTTACATCTACATTTAATCATTAATATGGTTTTTAGGTCTTATAAAGTAATAATTTCTTCCAACTATTCATGCTTTACAACTGCTAGTGAAGCAATTCGGTATTCAGGAAAACATCTGCAGCTAGCTAAAAGCAGCTACCTAAACAAAAGGTTTTAAATAAAAAAAATTTAAAACTTTTTTCTTTTAAATTTTTTTGTAAAAGTAGCGACAAGATCTGAGTTATCGCTTTAGACTTTTTCTTCTGACACTTTTTTCAGAAAATTGAATTCACTATTCATTTATTTTTTTTTAAGTTTAAAGGATGTTTAGATTGCCATCTCCTGATGTCATCAGAGATATCTGACCAGTCCTGAATTCTTTCTGGAGCATGACAAGAGCGTCCAATATATAGCTAGTCATTAAAAATCATCCGAGTAGAAATCCTTTCAATAGAGTTCTGATTTGCACATCATGAAAACCAGTTGCAGGATGTTCCAGACAACGTATTATTTAATCATCCCATTAGATTAAAAACCAATGAGACTTTTTTTTTTAGTGCCTTAAATGTTTAAAAAGCACCATATGCACAGTTGCATGTGTATTTTGCCGACACTTCATAGATTGTTTTACTTCTGTGATTTGGCAGCATAAAGATGGTTTTTAACAGGGGTCATTGGGCAGTACTGTTGGCCGGATCAGAGTCAGTCCTGTGACACTGAGTGTACGCTTTGGCATGTGATGTGGCTGCTGAACCCTGCAAAGCCTGTTGGCATGGTTGGCATCAGTTTCTGTCCTCTGATAACCCAGAGATAATAACAGATAACAGTATATCAATCCGTTGTGAACTCTTAAGGAGACCATGATTTAACAGTTTTAACTGATATGTTAAAGAATAATACAAAAAAATAAGGCAAATGAATGTATTACATAGTTGGTTTGTTGCTGTATACAGTGCTTCTATGAACTGACTGTATGTGGCACACAAGTACAAATCACAACTTAATAAAGTGCTTGTAAAGTACAGCAAAAAGAGGATGTTCAGGTGTGTTACTGTAAACTGAAAGCATGTTGTAGAAGTAGAGCAATGAATCAATTTAACTTAAAACAACACTGCTAAGCTTTTGCTACTGAGTCTGCATTAAGCTGTTTGTTCAGTTTCAGCCATTGTTACATTAGTTTCGCCTGTGAGTCTCATACAATAAGGCTTTTTTTTGTTCCTTTGTTTGTTAACTCACATGTGTACTCACTGTGCACACATCAGAAGTTACAATGACCTTAACTAAGCTGTGCATCACATGCCTTCAGCTAAATGCAGGTGGTTTTCTATTGCCACAGTTGAAAGAAAGAATAAGTGTTTAACCTATTTGGGGTAACGCAGAAGGGGGGAGGAGACCTAACTGCAGACTGAATAAATATGGTTAAAGTCCTCGGCATCTGCTCTGAAGATCCCTCTGCTTCCTGACCTCAGTGTGTGATTACTGATTAATTGAGCTTCATTATAATTAAAAGTCATCTTTTCGAATGATTCAACATAAAAACTTATCTGCAGGTTTCAGCTGGACTGCATATCAGAATGTCTGATTGTGAATGAGCGTCCTGTCCTGAAATAGTTCTCAATTTCCTCCAGCGAGCGGCCCCGAGTCTCTGGGATGCACACAGCGTTGAACAGCAAGCAGAGGACGCACACCACGGTGAAAATCAGGTAGGGCACGTACAGGCCGTAACTGTCCACCAGGTGAGTGAAGGCGTGTGTGAGCCCAAAGGCCGTCAACCAGCTCACGATGACGCACAGTCCCGAAGCCTTGCCCCTGGCAACCAGTGGGAGGACCTCTGACATCAGCAGCCATGTAATTGGGCCCCATCCCATGGCGTATCCTAGGAGACAGTCAACAATGTGATGATGAAGCACTTAACAACTCTCATGTTTTAATGTGTTTTTGTTAAACGGGTGTGACACCACAAATCATGGTTTAAAGAATTTGAAGATGTAGATGTTGCTGTGCAATGCAGGGCAGTTTATAGAGCTAAGAATAGCATCTAAACAGGACCTAAACCGGTCTAGACATGTTGGAACAAGACATCATGTGGTAAAATTCAGAGATATGTGCCAGGCAGTTGATAAAATCTTTGCTGAATTAACCATCTAATAAGGTATTTGTGAACGCACATCATGTATGTTTATGGAGGTTCGATGACTTGTTTATGTACACAAGCCCTTGTACTTAGACATTTCCAGCATGCCAGCCAAACTGGAAAGAGGTCTCACACACACCCGACCTCACCATATTTTATCATCACTTTTTACGTTTTTATACGCAACACCGGAACCCCTGGAAACTATTGAGCAGCCATTGGTCGGTCCAAAGTTACCCTCACTCGATCCATATCCTGCTCAGTCAAGTTTTCCTTTATTTAAGATATTAACTGCCAAAATGAGCAAATAAATAAATAAGTTTATCAGGTAACTGTTTACTGAAGCAATAACTTATCATTTCTTAAACCAGTGGGGGCAACCTCTGCTAGCACGTAAACAATGGCTTCACTTTCTATTCCTAGAGGCTACATTAGAAATCCTAATGGCGTAGATACAGATAATTATGAATAAACCAAGATGGAAAACTGATAAGCTCATTGTCTGTGATCCATTTCATGGTATAGTGTTGGTTGAGTCAACTCAACGACTGAGTTTTCTTTCTTGTAGAAGTTGCATGTAGCCTGTGAGACCACTAAAGTTTCAGTCTATGACCGTCACTGAGCATCACTGAGGTGCAGTTAGAGTGACAGTTGTCCATAGTTTACTCGAGGCTACGTCTGTAGGACACTGAGTCCAGTCCAGTTGACTTCACTCAACCGATGTTGGCTTAGCTCATTGCTGTGCTCACTGACTGGGCTAGCTTTCATTAGCAGCGCAAGCTAATATCAACACATTGCAATCTAATTTACACATTAAATAGGGGGGGTCAGTTGATCTTTCTTACTGGAAACTAGTGGAGCGCGCTATAACTGAGAACTTTTAAAAAACGGTGATGATCTTGTCTTTACTCTTGTCTTTGGCTAATCTGTATTAACAAAATTGGTTATAAATAATCATGATTTTGTAACATGTCTTTCACTGGTTTGACATGATGGAACTAGATACACCTAAAATGTAGACCCAAACCGCTAGACCACTCTGTGTTTTTGGTACTCATGTGTGAGTGGACCTCCACTCTTTCAGCCACAGCATTGACATAGCTAAAGAAAAGGTGATAGGTTACAGAGGCATGCATGGAAGAAATTAACTTGTTGCTTTTACTCACCAAATATAAAGACTACAGTGCTAATGAGAGGGATGAGGCTTGCAGCGGTTTGCTGGCTGGCCTGTAAAGTGGTGCCCAAGTCATGATGGGAGTTGTAGTCCAGAGTTGTGTGGTTTAGGGGAACAGGGCCTGGAGGACATGGTGTAGTGTGGGAGATCATGGTCAGAGTCAGAGTGGACAAAAACATCAGCATGCTTGAAGTGTACAGCAGGGCTTTGCGTCCTGCTTTGTCCATCAACGAAGCTGCAATGGCAACAGCACAGAGGCGGACGGCACCCACAATGGCAGCATCGTATCTGACAGATGCAAAAAAATGACCGGTTAACAGAAGAGGTTTGGGATCATACATGAATAATGTAGGATTAGTTTGTGATTTAATACTGTAAGATGCCCAACCTGGGCTCCAGGGAGACTTTGCTCTTGGCAAAGATGGGCTCCAGGTAGACTAGAACTGGCGTGATGCCCGTCATCTGCTGTAGAAAACGCATCCCCACTGAAATCAAGATTGGCCGGTAGTAGATGGGTTTACCCAGCTGAGACCATGTGATCTTAGCCTGCGAGTTGATGCTGTGCTGCATTTTAAAAGACAAAAACACAAACAAACATGAAATCATTTGCATCAGGGATGTAGCTCGTATTCAGCCAAAGTTGGAGTGAGTACATCTGCTTTTTTGTGTTTTGTTTTTTACTTGTATGGCAAGTAGCTCAGTATGTGTGTCGTAATCAGGTCCCCGAAGCCATCGGAGAACCTTCGCCGCCTGCTGTTCTCGGCCAAGAGAAAGGAGCCTTCTGGGCGAGGAGGGCATAAAGGCCAACAGCACAACCATCAGCACAGCCGGCACAGACCCTGCAACCGCCAGCCATCGCCATGGCACCACCAGACCTGTGCATCATGTGTTAGCAGCAAAAGAAGAGAAACTGTTGTTCAGCTGCCATGCATCTCTCTGATCTTTCACAAAAAGATTAATCAGTGTATATGAAAAAACACACCATTAATATTAGAATTTAGCTCAGAAAGGGTTCACCTATTTACTGTGTTTGAGTAAAAAACAGCTGTATGTGTATCGTCTTACCAAGAGCATAGAGAGTCAGGGTCCCAAACACAGCTGTGATCTGAGGGCAGGAGCCAAGAGCTCCTCTCACCGCTTTGTGGGAGATCTCTGAGATGTAAACCTGTAGCAGAAACATACAGGACATTTACATACAGGAACAAGAACATGTGCAACAGTTAGGGGTGGGAAAGGCAGCAACTGATTCTGCTTAGTTTGTGTGAAAGTCATTTTGCGGGCTTCCCCCCCCAGTCATCTTCCCGAGCTTAGGCTGACCTTTGAGATTATTAATAGCTTCCATCTATGTAACCGTGTTCCACTGCACCCGAACTCTCTTCCTTACTCCTAATTCAGTCATCTTTGATCTGATTTTTTTCTGGTAAGTGCCATACCGGTTTTCTGATCCAAAGTCGTACCATTGCCATTTTTGGTTACAAATAATGAGCTTTATGTAAATAAAATGGATGTATGAAGCTAAATTCTCCAGAATTCACATGCATGGTAAATTTGCAGGTCTTCTTCATCTTATTTACACTGGACATGCTTTAATTATTTGGTCGACTTGTCCAGTTACTTTTGGGGTCGCACATTAAGAAATGAGTTATAAACCCATATAAATACTTTATTATTTAAAATGCATTTTTTGGGTACAGAGAATCAAAGCATTCAGTCTAGATTTTCAAGGCTCTGTAACCATGGTAACCTACTGGAATGGATGCTGCAGTCATCCCCCCGGCAACACCTGTCAGGAAACGTCCGAGGTGGAGCATCCACAAGTCCACAGCTCCCCCCATCAGCATATACCTAAAGCACAAATATTACCAGATTTATCATATTATTTATCATTATCATATTATAAATTATTACTATATTGGATTTTCCTTCATGGGATTGATAAAGTATTTTTCATATCATATAATATCACACAAACCAGACAGTAAGAAATACAGTAAATGCTAAGCATAGAGAATCATAATCTGTAAATATGGACAATGAGGAAAACATAAACCCTATCTTTCCAGAATTATTGGTACCCCTGAGTTGTAAGCAAAGATTTTAGAACAATAAGATATAAATTCTGTGAGATTGTGATAAATTGAAGTTATTCAACCAGAACAAAAAAGTTCCAACAGCAAAAACAGATAATGTGAATTAAAAAGTATTAACAACAACTGCAGCCTCGATAGATTAATGGCAACCTTGACTCTTCCTTGGCTAACTTGACCAACAGTCCACAAATGTTTCTTTTGACCATCATAAAACTTTCGGTTCCTGTCTGGTGACAGTTTCTGCCACTTCTTTGCTGCTTCCTCGAAGTTAGCAGGTTCTCAGCTTCAAAGGTTAAAAGGTTTTCATTTCTGACTTGTTACTGGCAAGTATAAAACAGTCTTTTCTGTTCGCACGATGTTGAGTTTTCTCACTCTGGGTGACACATTGTGCTGAGAAATACCTTGGAAACGTCTGCTTTCATCATTTATTTTATAAGTTTAATGCCTGTTCTGCAGAGGCAGCAAAACAGCAACATATTATGATGTAACCACCTCTGTATCATCAGTATTGTTTTACAATATGAGCGTCATCCCCCATTTAAGCAAACTGATACACTGATTTCCATGAGGTTTCATCTACCTGTACAGTATCATTTTGCATTTATAATCAATGTCTTTGTCCTCTGTTTTTGTCTGTAGAACCCTGCAAGGTTCAGTGTAATACGTATATTTGAGGCTAAAACTAAGCCTGTGATCAGTTTTCTTCAAGTTTTCTTCCATCCACATCTGCCTTTTGAAAGTTTGCTCATTGAATTTTCTTTTTTAAAAAATCATGGAATCATTGGAAAAGTGTTTTTTTGCCTCTGTAATATTTAGATGATAATGAAGTTACTGTATGGTTTGAACATTTGTTGTCTGTTATTTTCATCAATAAAACGTGTTTGAAATGATTGTAAATAACTTTGTCCTGTTTTTACTTGCATTTTACACATCACAGCTTTTAAGGAAAATATTAAGTGTTAATATGCACAGTGCTGGTGAGATAAACAAGAGCTTTGTATTATATAAAATTGTATCTTGATGATGTAATCCTTTTTTGTTGATATGATGTATTTTGTAAGTAAAATTGTAACCCTTTGACGCCTAATGTATCATCATTAATACCTACAGTTTCCAAGACCTATTGCATCACTTTATGGTAAAAACTGCTGAAAACCCTGTTGTGTGATCTGAGACTTCTGACCCCTACTAGATATCTTTTGCACTACAACAGTTCAGACCAATATGGGAATAAACTGAACCTGTATGCAAATAAATTTTGTTTATAATTTTTTTTTTCTTCTATAAAGACTTAAAAAATGCCCACTCATTTCTTGGGTGAGGTGTAAATGTGTTAATGAACAGCTTCATATAAGTCACTTACTCTTAATGTGGTGGTTATTTTTACAGGCGTCCAAAGCACTGCTCACATGTATTGTCTGACAGCTTCTGTTGCTGTTACTGTTCATTCTTCCTGTCTTATCAAAAAGTTGATGACATGACATAAGCCACAGTTACTGAAAGTGAAAGTGAATTGTTACCGTCTGATCAACATGTAAGTGATATTACAAAGCAGTCTGAAACTGGAGAACTCTGATGCCTCCAAAGTAACTGGAACCAGAAAATCCACAGTTGCATTGATATGCTGAGACCCACCCAACAGTTGAAGGCACTGCTGACATCATGATGCTCAGTTTCCGTCCAACCAGGTCATTGAGCAGCATGGCCCCCAGTCCACCGGCCGCTGCTCCCAGGGAATAGATGGATCCAAACCAGGCGGCCTGCTCCGTGTCCATCCTGAGCCGAGGCTCAGCATCAGGATTCTTGAACTTTGGCAGGACAGGAGACGAGTAGACAAGGGAGTAACCGAAGCTGAAGTTCCCCAGAACAGCCGAGAACACGGCCAGGAACAGTTTGGAGTTATTAATCTGAGAAAAATGGAAGCAGAGATGTCATAATCCAAATAGAACAATCCGCATATTAATATAATCCAGCTCCAATATATGAACACTTATAATCTCAGCTGTAAATTTCTACATCAAGATCCTAAAGATTCACAACCATTTGGTCAGTAATACATCATATTAAACCATTTTCTGCAATGACATAGAATCATAAATCAGTTGTGAAAGAAAATGATGAATTCGGTCAAATAAATACAGAAAAACAAAAGAAGTTTGAAAAAAGTTTTCAAACATTTATTATAAACTTACACTGAAATCGAAGTTATGAGCAGTTTAATCTCTGGAATCAAATACTTAGACATAACATTTACATGCATGCTTTTATCGGAAGTGAAATTTTTTGGTGCCCAGTCTGTGCAGAGCATTCCCTGCACAACACAGGAGAACGGTTGCACTGATATAATCATCATGATCAATAGAAAAAACTTTTGGAATGATTCCATGTGAAATTACATATTTTGTGTTACAATGTGACATGAGGAGTTTAAATTGAGGCCACATGTTGCTTTACATCTGTTTTACTCTTCCTAAAACAGTCTTGCATTAGTTACAGTCATTTAAGTTGATAAAAAAAGTATTTTTCTTGCAGTAATTTAAAGGTACAGTATGTAACAATTACTGACATCTAGTGGTAAAGATGGGTATTGCAAGAAAAGATGTTTTCTTTCAAATGACTTCATATTCCAACATTTGTGAATGTATGGTGGCTGTTAGTGGCCAAAGTTTTCCCAGACATAAATATGTTTTCATCTGTGAGTGGATCCAGTGGTCTCAGGGGTAGCTATGAAGGTACCATCAGTAACTATTTTTTATGTCTTTTAGGTATTACTTATCCCAAATAGTCTCTAACTCCCATTAAACAAAGCTGGTACAGCAGTTTTAAAGTTCAGAGGGTTCTGATTTCACATGCATTGTTTTGTCCATTCAGGGACACTGTAATAAAAATGGTGGAACAAATATGGCAGCCTCCATATATGCACCCCCCAGCAAGTAGATGTAAATGACTCATTCTAAGAAAATAAACATATAACAGCTATTCTAGTGCAGTGATTACACATCAATAGAAACACAGTTTTGAATTATATATCACATTTTTCTGCCATTGACATTTCATTTTTTACATACTGTACCTTTAAACAAGAGTTAAAGTACTTGTGGTTTTCTTTGTAATACTGAATCAGTCACAAGCTGACTTCACTAACCCTTTATAATATTTAAAGACTTGAATAAGAAAGCTGTTTCCAACCTTAAATCCAGATGATGTTTCTCTTTTATTCAGCAGCGGCGTCTCTTCATCCATGCTTGCAGGTCCAATAACTAGAAGCAATCTTTATCACAGCCGTTTGATTTTTGTAATCCGTTGCAGGTTTTGGTTCCCTCTGACAAGGACAAAGCATTACAGAAGTTTTAGATAAAGAATAAAAAGATAACCAGGTGGAAAGATAACTAGTTTTACCTTGTCTCCCTGAAATGTGATCACAGTTGAACCTGGAGCAACAGACTAAAGCACGTTTACTATTAAAACAGTCATATCGCTGAAGGATCTCACTATGAGCAGCGGATCGTTGAGGGATTTCCAGAGTGGCAAAACAAAAGTTGCAGAGGCTGCATTAGAAACTACTTCTGGCAACAGGAAAACTGAAACTGAAACAAAAAAGAGTGCTCCCACAAAGAAATCTGCATGGACTGTTTAGTTCCCATGAGCCTTTGTTCTTCAGCAAACACAGAAAGGAAATAATAAAAAACATGTGAAAACTCACACTGAGCCGAAATGAGTTCAGCTACGTTTTACATGTCAGAATAAATGTTTAAATAGCTGCAGTGTGAAAACCAGGCCAGAAAGCAGAAGGGCTGATCACTTGTATGAGTCCTGGATTGGGCCATTCACAGAGAAAGCAGAAGAAGAAGAAAACAGGACCCCCCCCCCCTCTAGCTGAATCACGGGGAAGAGGAAAGTACAGGCCGGTTCTTCCTCAGCCCACACATCATGAGATATTGTTGCATTACAAGCGCACACAGTGGAACTAACTTGCAGTCAGTACCGGAGACTTCTCACTCTTTTCTGACTGACAGGTATCTGATAGTTTGTCCCAAAGGAAGGCACTGAGAGCTTTTAATGAACAGGTAACTCACAGAGACACACTATAACACCATGATGTGTTCCCATTACCCTGCTTTTCAGTAGATACAGAGCATGAGAGTCATTTGAACAGCAAAAACTGAGGTCCTGTTAAATCCATTTACATTTCCTCTCAGCTCCCCAGTGATGTTCTGGAGAGTGTGCTCTAATCTGTGGGAGTCCTTTTTGTGTTTTGTGTGTGATCATACAGAGTGCATCAAGTCCAGCCCTTTTCAGCTGCAGCATTTCTTTCTGTTACTTCACTTCCACACTTCCAGCAAGGACCCGGTCTTCCATTTGCACCCTCTACACCCCACCATGGGAGGTCCCCGGCTCCAGATCCTGCTTTATGTCTTTCTTTTGCAGCTTCAGGTTGTTAAGATGCAAAGAATTGATGCCATTTCCCAGAAACTACAACAACTCAGTGAACAGGTGGGTTTGAATATAACCAGCATGTTTGTGTTGTTTTTCATTAATAGTGTCAAATTATTGCAACAGCATTTGCTGCTGATCTCATGAGCAAAATTGTGGTTCAATGCTCTGCCTACTGTACCATGTATCATTTTAGATCATGTATTGGAAAGTAGAAATTGGATTTGGATGGAGAATGTTCCATGATAACTGAAATGAACATGGCCACAAGTGCGCAGCACCACCTCTAGAAGTCTCTTTGGCTCCTCCATTCCCCTTCACTCCACTCATAAAGGTGCAGGGGATCGAAGACTCCACACCGCTGAGCCACATCTGCCTCATAAAGAGGCCATTTGGGTTTAGAATAGTAACAAATGTTACATTCAGCTTATAGACTATAAATAAAGCAGGATTTGTTGGAATTCAGGCATAAAACAAAAGGAAACATTTAGCTTAAACTGACTTTTAAACAACTTTTTTTGTGTCTTTTTTTGTTTAAGACTGAACATTATTTTAAAACGGTTCAACAGTTTGCATATATAGTGCCTAATAAAGAAGCTTTAAGAAAAACTATTTATAATGGAGTCTAATGGAGTTTAATGGAGTGGGGACCTGGATGGATGGATGGATGGATGGTAATGATAGAGCCTCCTCACAGCTTTGCAGCCCTTGACAGTCTATTTGTTGATCTTGGTCATTCCAGCTAATCTCAACTAATGTTTCTCACTTTTTCTTAGATGCACTCTAAAAATAAATTGGTTGATTTCAACCAATCTAGTTGATAGTTTTGTGTCCGGCCAATCTTTTGGTTGTTTTAACCAAAAGGATTGGTTAGATTACCAATATTTTGGTCAAAGTGACCAATGCTGGTTAATCAAAAAATTGGATGGATGCATTACTACCAATCAGAATGGTCAAATTAACCAATCTGTTTTAAGGGTGTGTTGATAATATCTGGTTAACAAGTTGGGATTTAAAAAAAAATTTTTTTTGGTTATACTGGTATGATACCCGAGGGTAAATTAGAGCTCTGCATTCTACCCATCTCTGTACAGCAATACTACTTAATAGCAGTGGGCTGCTACTTAAAGTGCCCGGGGAGCAGTTGGTGGGGTTAAGGACCTTGCTCAGGGGTCCACAGTGGTTCACCTAGGAGTCACATGGGGGACTCAAACCAGGGTCCTCTGCGCCAAAGCCCACGGCGCTACCACTAGGCCACCCACTTGAGCTTATATTTGACATTTTTGCCATCACTTGTATTTGAAATACATAATTCTGGAGCTATTTTACAGACCAGTTTCTGCAACATTTGATATTATCCTTGAAACCATACATACAGTCATCCTCAAAATTATTCATACCTCCAATGAAAGAAAATGCTTAATTCATATTAATTCACATAACAAGAAAATAAAGCAACGAGCAATAAATAAAATTTACAAGATTTTAATTTATTGAAATGAATGTTGCTTTTGAATTTTTGTTGGAAATAGTGGAGCAAAATACCTGTCAACAGGTCCGGATGTGTTTTTGAACATTACAGAAAACACCTGATTTCAGTGATTGCCTCAAAGTGTTGCTCAACAAAATTTTAGCTTTGACGCCCCATTATGCTTGTTTAGTTGTTTTATTTTCAAACCAATGTAATTATTTTTATAGAATTTTTATCTATTACTTTTGTCAATTTCAACTTATTTCACTGACAGCTGATTTTTTTTCCACCTTTAATTGGAAGGTATGAATAATTTTGAGGACGACTGTATACCCTTACATATTCATAAAAGTAGTAACATTAGCGTGTATAATGTTTTTTGAACTATGGAGTTTTCAAAATTGTAAAAAACAACAAAAGCTTTTGACTTAGTTTTGACTCATTCTGGGGGCCAGAATATTACAAAAATCCAAATGAGATACAGTTTAAAAAAACAAACAAACAAACAAACAAACAAAATAACATAGTGTCCTATACATATCTGTGCTTGTGACAAAAATGATGGGTAATATGCAATTTTACTGAGTGGCCTCTATTGAGTTCTCCACTTTTTCAATGAAGTGAAAGTTGTAGAAGTGGTGGACAAATTGTCAAATGACTCATTTCTGAGTTTTTGTATTTGACATTGCACCAGAAAAAGAGTTTAAAGGAAAAACATTTTATACTCTTTTGTACTTAAGAACAGCCTCAAATTAGCAGAAAGTTAACCTGTTACAAAGCCATAAAAAGTCCAAAGTCAAGTGTTTCTGAACAGCTGCGATTAGTCATTCTGTCTACAGACTAAAATTTGCTGAAATGATGGAAAAACTCATGTAATGACCATTCCTGCTCATCACTGACATATATGATCTGTTCTTTTCTTCTCTGGACATTTTCAGTATTTCCCCAGCTTTCAAATCAGATTGCAAACAAACTCATGACATTTGTTTCTAGTTTTTTCAGTTTCAGGCAGTGACCCAGGCCCGATTGGACATGTTGGCTCTGAACCCGAAGAGGGAGTTATCCTCAGATATGCTGGAAAATCGTGTTCAGGCCCTGAGTGACCATTACCACCACATGTCGCAGGATCTGGAACACCTGAGGCTCGGCACAGAGCAGGAAACCAAAGGTCTAAGGTTAGAGTCGAGGGGTGAATGTTCATCAGGTATGAATGTGTGTCATAGGTCAGACAGCCCAAACAAAGCCTGTATTTGGCCAGAGAAGGAAAAAAAAAAGCATATTCTTGCAACGGTCATGATATAGACTGACATTGGTTATAATATTTCCAAAACTCGCAGACTGAGTTCTTTTTTAAAAATGAATTTATCTACTTTTCTTAGTTTCAAAAGCAGAAGCTTTTGCTAAGAAGCTTGCAAACAATTGTTTGTGTTGATGAAATTCTGAAATATTCAGTATACTCTGTGACATGCTTTCTGGAAAGACAGACTTTAAATTTGCATGACAGAGTGGCAAGTTATTAATGCTTTTCCAATTATATGTTAGTCTGTATTTTTCATATGATCTTATAGCAGAACTTGGAAAATCCATAACCAAACCTTTCCTCACATTGATAATCCCAGAGGCTGGATTCGGAAGATTGACAAGAAGACCAAGAAAATGGAGGGTTTGTTGGAAAAAAACCAAAGAGAGAACTGCTGCCACACCCAGGAACTGAAGCCTGATCCCGGTCAGGACCTTTCCAACTTGACCCTGGAGCTTCAAAGCCAAGAAGAAAAGCTGGTTGCCCTTCAAGTCCAACGGGACGAGCTGATCATTGGACTACAAGGTTTGCAGGAATCGCTGAGACAACAGGCGCTGATTGTGACCCGACTGGAGCGTCACATTAGCCAAGTCCTGCAGTGGAATGGAAGTCGGAAGGTGAAAGGGTCAGCCAGCTCCAACTTTACATCTCTGGAGTTCTCTGAAAGTCACAGGAGAAACAAGAAGCATAGAGGAGGAACGGGATGGAGGATTCTGGACCGAGGAACCCAACCCAGACGAGAAGGAATCAGCCAAACTCATACTGATAGTCATTCATTGGCTGAACAGTATCAATATCATAGAACAAATAAGCCTAAAGATTCAAAAGCCCAGAAGATAAGAGCTCATCTAGAGAAAAAAAGTCCAACATCCAAAAACCGGACCTCCTCCCCCTCAGTCACAAACTCAAACATGGCCCTATCCAACTAGGCAGAAGCCCCTCCAGCCTGATGCAACTGGAATTCATAATCACACCCAGATCCAGCAACCATCATATCCTTGGAAACAATCCCATTTACAGGACCATCTGGAACCTAGCAAAGATACACCGAATACGACCATGGAGAAAGCTCTCCATCAGCCCAGGGCTGAATCTTATCATCTCAGGACCAGTGGACGGGATGAAGGAGAGACGGACAACAAGGACATGAAAGCAGAGTCTTCAGCGATCCATGATGTCCTTCAGCTTCCTGTGAGGCACAAGATCCCAGCACAGCCAATCCCCAGAAAGGAAGCAGTCAGTAAGTAAGGTGTCTGATGAATAAATATGTCAAAGCAGTCAGACAAGAAACAGTGTTAAGATACAGCTTTACTTGCAGGTTTCAAAGGTCTGCTAAACAAGATTTACATTCCTTGATATAAAAAAATCAGAGCAAATGTGTACTTTAAAGGTACAGTATGTAAAAAAAAATCAAAGGTCAGTGGCAAAAAAATTTAATATTTTAAAACTGTGTTTCTATTGATGTGTAATCGCTGCACTAGAATAGCTGTTAAATGTTTATTTTCTCAGAATGAGTCATTTATATCTACTTGCTGAGTGGTGCCCATATGGAGGCTGCCATATTTGTTCCACTATTTTTACTATGGTGTCCCTGAATGGACAAAACAATGTGTGTGATGTGAGAACCCTCTGAACTTTAAAGGATAAGTTTCTTTTTTTTTCGACCTGCACCTTATTTTTAGGAGTTTATACGTGCATTTACTCACCGGTAAAGTTTCTGCATCACTTTGAGTCCTCCGTAAGATGTTACATTAACTGGACATCCTGTAAAATGGCGATAACGAGGCAGCCACTATACAAGACATCATCTGCAGCAAAACTCCTTGATTTTCACCAACACTTTCAGTAGCATGAACGAACGAATATGTCCTGTGGGTCCAGATTTAGCTTTCTGTTAGTTATCAGGGTGTTCTCCTCACTTTTCGGGACCGCGCATTCACAATGCGCGCTTCCGTAGTGCAGCTGAGAGGAGCAGTTCGCTACCCAGACAACAACAAAAACACATTTTGCGAAACTCTAAACTCACGGGACAATAGTACTCGTTCATCCATTCATTCTACTTAAAGCATTGATGAAATTAAGGAGTTTTCCTGCAGATATTGTCTTATATAGTGGCTCCCCCGTCTCCGCCATTTTACAGGATGTCCGGCAAACGACATATCTTCCAGGGGACTCAAAGTGATGCAGAAACTTTACTGGTGAGTAAATGCACTTAAAAACTCCCAAAAATAAGGTCCAGGTTGAAAAAAAAGAAACTTATCCTTTAAAACCGCTGTCCCAGCTTTGTTTAATGAGAGTTATAGCACTGTTTGAGATAAGTAATGCCTTAAAAGTTATTAAAAAAAATAATAAGGGGGGAGAAAAAGAAAAAAAAAAAATAAAAAAAAAAAAATATAAAGAATATAATATATATATTTAAAAAAAAAATAAAAAAAAAAAAAATTAAGGGGGGCGCATAAGGAAAGAAAAGTTTTTTAAGGACATTAAAATAAACTTAATTCAACAAAGTTGGTTTACTAGGAGATATTTAAAGAAAGAAAAGGAAAGGGAACGAGTATAAAAGAAATCCAAAACATTAACATAAAAACCGAAAGAGGGTTTATTTTTAGAAGAAATAAAAAACTAGGAATTAACAAAGGGGAAAATAATAGAAAAGGGAAAAAAATAATACAAAAAAAAAAACCGGGGGAGGACGAAGAAATAATTTTTCCTTTTTAAAAACCTAGTTACTCATAGTACAGTCATAGCTACACCTGAGACCACTGGATCCACTAACAGATTAAAACATATTTATGTCTTGGAGAATTTTAGCCACTAACGGCCACCATACATTCACTACATTGCTTAGAATATGAAGTACTCATCTTTACCACTAGATGTCAGTAATTCTTACATACTGTACCTTTAAGTGAAAATTCAGGGTGAAATGAGGCCCCAATTTCACGGAGGTTAACTGGAACTTCTGAATATTTTTCTAAGTTATGAGCCAAACAGGGAATATACTCAAAATGAGGACTATACTTCTTTACATGTTGGTGCCATGCTTGTATTAGACTGAACATGTCCTCTCTTGCTCTGTATCTTCAGTCTGTAACGTGGACTCCATGCTGTTGTTCCCGTCAGCCTCAGCGGAGAACTACGTCACCTTCTCCCTGAGTCTCCCAGATCTTCTTGAACTTTCTCTTTGCTTATGGCTCCGTGTTGATGACCCACACATTGGCACCCTGCTCTCCTACGCCACAGAAAACAATGACAACCAATTAGTTCTGTATGGATCCACCTCCTCTGCTTCCTCCTCATTCTCCCAACCTTCTCCATCCTCCGCTTCATCCATCTCCCTGGACTTTGTCATTGGAGACCCCGTGCATCGTCGTCTCCCCGTGTCATCACTTATGGACCTGCGCTGGCACCACCTCTGTGTCCTTTGGTCCTCTATCCAGGGCCGTTTCTGGTACTACCACAACCGCCATCTCATCTCCTCTGGCTCTGACTTTAGGAAGGGGTGGGAGATTCCTGGTGGTGGATCTGTGGTGCTGGGACAGGAGCAGGACTCCCTTGGTGGTGGGTTTGATCCTGCAGAGGGTTTTGTGGGGAGAATGACAGGGTTTAACTTATGGAACCGAGTGCTGAGCCCTTCAGAGGTAGAAGGCCTGGCAGAGGGGAGGGGTGTGCCCAGAGGAGCGGTGCTAGGCATGGAGGATATAAAGGAAGCCCATGGGGAGGTGCAGCATGTGGCCTGTGAATGTTTAGAGCACTGCTTCTGAAGAGAAAAAGTCAGCTGATCTGTCAGATTTACATTTGTTTTAATATACTCATATAATGCAAACACACTTAATATATCAGCATGGCTTGGACACATTAGCAAGTTCAAACCTGGAACCAACACAGATGGACAATGATGTTGCACATTTGATGTTAAAATCCTTTACTTGTATGTCAATAATAACTTTGCAAGAGTTAGGGTCACAGTGATGCATCCTTCATTTGGACTGAGGCAGACTTTTATGTATTGTATAATACAAATCTATAAATATCTTTAAAATTCTTAAATGTTGATATTTAATTAAAAATAGATTGAAAAAAATATGATAAAATATCAAATTTACAGCTCATGCCTACTTTGACTTTAATGCTAGCAACACATCTTAAATAAATAAGTTGGGATGGTGCCAACAAAAGGCTGGGAATATGTCATGTTGAATATCAGGTAAGTTACAGCCCCATTTCCCCCAAAACTGGAAAACTGTGAAAAACAGACAGCCGTTTGCAAATGTGTTAAACCATTTTGTACTCCCAAAAGAACATCATATCAGATGTTAAAAATTAGACATTTAAACATTTCATAGAAAATAGCAGCCCATTTGGAATTTGATGGTAGCAACAAATAATGATTAAAAAAAAGAGTTAAAACAGGATGATGTTTACCATTGTGTAGCACATTAGTTCTCCAACTTTTTGAGCCATTACCCCCCAAAAAACATACGTTGCTGTTTGCTGAAATTCTGTTTTTCTCACCAAAATAGGGCAAAATTTGGGTTTTAAATGGCACAAGTAATAACTTTGTTTCTGGACATGGAATGATAAAGATTTGAAATGTATGCTAGAAAACAATCAGAAATTTAATAAATAAAGACTTTTTTTTGTGAATTCGGTTTACTGCGGTGACAAGGCACTTACAGTGGATATAGAAAGTATTCAGACCCCTTCAAATGTTTTACTCTTTCATTGCAGCCATTTGCTAAAATAAAAAAAGTTCATTTTATTTCTCATTAATGGACACTCAGCACCCCATCTTGACAGAAAAAACAGAAATGTAGATTTTTTTGCTAATTTAAAAAACAAAAAAACAAACAAACAAAAACTAAAATATCACATGGTCAAAAGTATGCAGACCCTTTACAGTGACACTCATATGTCTATTTCTTCTGATCCTCCTTGAGAGGGTTCTACTCCTTCATTGGAGTCCAGCTGTGTTTAATCAAACTGATTGGACTTGATTAGGAAAGGCACACACCTGTCTATAGAAGACCTTATAGCTCACAGTGCATGTCAGAGCAAATGAGAATCATGAGGTCGAAGGAACTGTCCAAGGAGCTCAGAGACAGAATTGTGGTGAGGCGCAGATCTGGACAAGGTTACAAAAGAACTTTTGCAGCACTAAAGGTTCCTAAGAGCACTGTGGCCTCCATAGTCCTTATATGGAAGAGGTTTGGGACGACCAGAACTCTTCCTAGACCCGGCTGTCCAGCCAAACTGAGCAATCCTGGGAGAAGAGCCTTGGTAAGAGAGATAAAAAAGAAGCCAAAGATCACTGTGGCTGAGCTCCAGAGATGCAGTAGGGAGATGGGAGGAAGTTCTACAAAGTCATCTATCACTGCAGCCTTCACCACTCGTGGCTTTATGGCAGAGTGGCTCGATGGAAGCTTCTCCCCAGTGCAAGACATATAAAAGCCCGCATAGAGTTTGCCAAAAAACACAAAGGACTCCCAGACTGTGAGAAATAAGATTCTCTGGTCTGATGAGACCAAGATTGAACTTTTTAGAGTTAATTCTAAATGGTATGTGTGGAGAAAACCAGGCACTGCTCATCACCTGCCCAATACGATCCCAACAGTGAAACATGGTGGTGGCAACATCATGCTATGGGGATGCTTTTCAGCTGCAGGGACAGGACGAGTGGTGAAGGAAAGATGAAAGCGGCCAAGTACAGAGAGATCCTGGAAGACAACCTCTTCCAGAATGCTCAGAACCTCAGACTGGGCTGAAGGTTCACCTTCCAACAAGACAATGACCCTAAGCACACAGCTAAAATCAACTACTCTCGTTGAGATAACACCAAATTCTGACTTTTAATGTGGCATTAGTGATAATTTCCTTATTTATCCAGTAACTACAAGAATCCACTTGCTAATTTCAGATTAATCTCTTTACAATAATTTGTCAGTTTTGACAGCTCCAATATAAACAGAAATTTATTTGATGAATTTAGGCTCTTTTTTTTTTTTTTAAATACAAAGTATGATTACATTATGCCTTACTTATTACATAATGTGATCACTTTATGTGTAACAATCAGCAAACTATTTTCTTAAAAATTATAACTTTTGAAAAATAAATAAATAAATAAAGTTCTGGTATACATGTGTTATCTTTTTCTTTGTGCCCTTGTCTGCCCCTGGTCAAACTACAGTATGTTCAACTCCACAACTATGCTGTACAATGCGCCTAACATTTATTTTTGGCCCTACGCGCGAGCCTTACAAAGCGTCACGAGACACAGGAGTGATCATGGGGAGATGAGAAAGAAGTATGTAGCCAGCAAACAGCTGCAGTTAATGAAGGGTTTCTCGACAGTTTAGAGGAGCGATTAACCAGCGGCCAACATGGCTAACATTACCAAGAAAGTGTCGTGGTCCAGCCGGACCGACGAGTCCGGGGCGGCCGGGGAGGGGACCCCGTTACTCAACGGCTCCGAGCAGCCCAGGCACTCCAGACAGGTACTGCTAGCAAGGGGGCTAACTTTACTTAGGCTAACAGCTGTTTCGACTGCAGCTGAAAGAAGACGCTTTGTCATGTTTTTATTTGTTAATTCATTTTAATTAACCATTTTAAGGTCGTGTCCCATTTTTAATTGCTGCATGGGCCATGAATGCTTGCAGTTATTTTAATGCGTTTGCCACATACATAACGGTCATGTTTTGATGTGTTATGACTGGTTTGCAGCTGCTGTGAGATTTCATAATAAGGCTTGGTTTGTGACTGTAACTGGAAGAACGTAATAAAATCAGTGTCAGTTCATTACAGAGGCACATAACAAGACTAAGATATAATTAACAATAATCGTAATTATGTCATGTGAGTTCTGAAATGCTTGTGCCTCTCATTGCTCATTTGCTTACCATTATAACTAGAACACACTAATAGATGTTGACAGGATTTCCAGGGTTAAGTGAAGGCCGTGAGAGTAGAAATGGATAACCAGGTCATTTAGAGAAGTTTTTTTTTTTTTTCCTTTAAAGTATGTCAGGTAGAAAAGAGTTATACTATAAAGCTCAAATAGAAATGACGAGATGCCATGGTTATTTTAGCCTGGAAATACAACTTCCTTATTTCCATTCAAGAGGGCATCAGGACTAGACAGTAACTTCCCCTACAGCATGATCACAGGTGGAACTAAACTGACTGCATCTCTTTTGATTTGATTCATTCATGTAAGTTTTAATTAACGTTTTGCAGAAGTAGTACAGTAATTGGAAGCTACGTATGAAGTCAAAGTGAAATACTGATGCCATTTTGCCTAAAAACCAGACACAAATACTTTTCTTCCTTTGTCATAAGTGAAGTAAAGAGAGATTTATCGCAGATCTTATGTAAGCAACTTTTATTAGTTGCATTAGAGACAACTATTATTGTGAGCTCAGCTCTTTTTTAAAGTCTCAATAATAATAGTGAGTAAAAGTAACACTGCTACTTTTGTTCTGCTAAAAAAAACATTGTCGAGCTTTTGTTTGAGTCAAACATTTACATAATTGCAAGTTTTTCCCACTTTTGAGGCCACTGAGTTTATCTCCAGAGCAGAATCTGTTTGATATTAACATATCCACATGGCCATACATATTTCTTTTACTGTCTGTGGTGTCTGTAGCTGTCTGGAGGAGGCACTATATATCAGATAGGCAGACTCAGCACGGTGGATTTGGAAGAAGAGATAACATCGGAGGAGGTAAAGTCCGAGCTTCAACTGCAAACACACTGTTTTTGTGTCTGTCCTCGTCAAATCAAGTCATCATGTCTTTGGCAGAATTTTATCCAGCATCTGTCCGATCTGAAGAAGCAGGATTTGTTTTCAAATAAACTTGATAGTTCTGACATAATTGTATTCGTCTTAGTTACTTCCTTTTAGTTATGGACAAAGTCTAATTTGGGAAAGCTGACACAGACAACCAAAACAACCCAGAAACGGCTGACTCATACAGCGTGCTTAAATGGCACATGTCTGATAGTTTCCACTGTGAAACATAGAAAATAATGAATTAATTCAGGGCGTGTGTTTGCTAATACGAACAGCCCAGACCCCTAAGCCACTAAGTGCTTTAAGAAAACTCATTCTGAAAAAAATAACTGGGATTTTACTTTGTTTGATCATAAAACCTTACTGTAAAATGCAGTAAAATTGAAGTCTGACATGAGTTTAAATGAGGTTGAATTTGTGTCAAATTGTGTTAGCTCATGCACAAGGAGTTAGAACAAAGGAAACACTCATATATGGCCTCCCAACTGATGCCAACAAGTGCAAGTAGTTGCAGTACAACACAGGATAACTGTCTGAAGCTTGGTGAGATGCAGATTCACTTCATTCCATGACATAAAGCATTAGTTACCGTCCAGTTTAACAGTGGCTGATGGAAATGTGACTCCCAGGCATGTGATTTGCTTCATTGTAAATAAGTTTAATTGCAAAGTGTTTAGTTTGTGTCTGTCTGTTTCTTTGATTATTGGTGTCTGATTTGCTGCACAGATATGCTGCAAACAGAGGCCCACTTAACATTGCATGATGATGTGAAGTGGAGAATTTCTAATTGCCTTAATTTCTTTGCCTGAAGTTGTCTTGTTTTGGTCTTCACAGCATCACAGCTTTGTATGTATGTATGTATGTTTGTCTGTCTGTCTTACGTACGTGTACGTACGTACTCAAAATTATTCATATCCTCCAATTAAAGACGGGAAAAAATCAGCTGTGAGTGAAATAAGTTGAAATTGACAACAGTAATAGATAAAAATTCTATGAAAATCATGACATTGATTTTGAATTGTGGTTCAAAAGACATATTAAAAACAAAACAACAACAAACAAAAAAAAACAAAACAAGAAAAAGAGCATGATGGGGCTCCAAAGCTAAAATTTTGTTAAGCAGCAATTTGAAGCAATCACTGTAATAAGGTGTTTTCTCTAATGTTCAAAAAGACTAATACACTTGTTGACAGGAATTTTGGTCTACTGCTCATGGGAAAGGTGCCCTAATGTGTCTTGGGCAATTTTATTTGATTTTTCTTATTATCATTTCCAGCCACAATTAAAAAGCAGTAATTTATTTTACTAAATTATAATTTTGCAAATTTTCATTTATTATTAGTTTCTTTAGTTTCTTGTTATTTGAAACATTATTGTAAATTTAGCTTTTTCTTTAATTGGAGGGGGTCATGAATAATTTTGAGGACGACTGTGTGTGTGTGTGTGTGTGTGTGTGTGTGTGTGTGTGTGTGTATATGTGTATATATATATATATATATATATATATATGATTTAAACTTAAACATAATTCTGGCAATAATCCCCCCAATTTATCTAATTTTAGAAAGGTTTTTTATTGACGGTTGTGAAGGAAATGCTCTTTTTTCAGTCCCTGTATCTTCCGCCGCATCATAATTAAAGTAGCTCTTTACAAATTTCTCTGTCAAACATGTCCTTTTGCCTTTTAAAATGACTTTTGAGTAAAGAATTTTTTTCTGTTCCTTAGAATGCTTGTGAATTCTTTGTTGTCATCTGTTGAATATTTGGTGTCAGTAATTCAGCTGCCAGCTCTGCGCCGTCTCCTACATGCCTCTAATCAAGGGTCATAGGTCAGCGGTGGTGTGACCTCTGTCTTTCATCTGCTCTTCACTGCAGGACTCTGCGAGGGGGCGGCCCAAAGAAATCCCTCACAATGAGAAGCTGCTGTCACTTAAATATGAGGTAAAACAAGTTAGATGGTTGTGAAAAACCTGGATTACACTCAGATATTTCTATAAATGAGTTATTCCTCAAGGGGGATGGGAAAATTTCAGTTGCAGTGTAAGCAAAAACACAGAAAAAACCCACAGAGGAATGCATTATAGGCCATGAAATCCAAACGGCGTGCTGAAGCAGCAAAGGGAACAATAATCCTCTTGGCAGCTCTTGATGAAATTAGCCTCGTTTTAACTCACTTGATTTCCTCTCAAGCTGCATTCAGGAGTCAGTTTTGTCCCATTTTCAGGATTTCTGTTCATCAGGAAGAGTAGAAGTTACTTTAATAACTTGGTAAGGAATTGTTTAATGCATCAGTCTTTAACCTATTCATTTGTTTCAACTTGACATTGTAGAGTCTGGACTATGATAACATTGAAAACCAGCTGTTTCTTGAAGAGGAGAGGAGGATGAGTTTCATGGTGAGCAGAGCAGACTTCACCTCCAAATATGTCAACCTACCAGAACATTATGCTTTACACATTAATGTCCCTTCTGTCTATCATCCTAATTTAATTTATTTCCATCCTTCATTTCATCTTTCTGTTATTCGTTCCCTCTGTTCCCATTTTGACTTTAGGGTTTCCGCTGTCTGGAGATCAGCCGTTGGGTGGTTTGCGGTCTGATCGGCTTTCTGACCGGCCTCATCGCTTGTTTTATAGACATCGTGGTGGAGCAGCTGGCTGGGTTCAAATACCAAGTGGTCAAAGAGAGTATCCTAAAGATTTGCAACTGAATTTCACTGAAATGTGGCAAATGTTTTTGATTCGAGGGGCTCTTTTCCAGAAAACACTCATATCGATGCTATGGCTGCCACAATTGGTTGATTATTCGTGATCATGTTTACTATCAAAGTAGTCAGCCACTAATTTCTTAATCGCCTAATCGTTTATTGTTTTTAAGCTTTGTTTTTCTTCTCAAAATTGCTACTGCACCTTCCGCTGCCTCGTTAGACTTTCTGTCCTTGACACATGTGGGTAGTCGTAGCTGTCGAGGTCAGCTTTTCTTGAATTGTATACTAACATATAAACACACACTACCAGTCAAAAGTTTGGACATGTTTTTCCATTAGATTCAATGAGAAAGATTTCAAGCTTTTGACTGCTACTGTCAATATGTTACAATTTTCGTATGATCTGATTTAGTCGACTAATCGCCAAAATAATCAGTGACCAGCCGATTATCAAAATAATCGTTTGTGGTAGCCGTAATCAATGCCAGACCTGTAAGTGGCGCTGCATTGCTGCCAAAAAACCGAGAAGACGATGTGGAGCACGCACACATGCAAACCACGAGTAATAAAGAAGCAGCAGAAGAACTTTAGCTTTGGGAACAGCTTGTGTAAAAAAGGATCTGGAGCGACTGCGTCATTGAGTCTTTAAAAAAGATGCGTCCAACTTGTGTAAACAGGATGGAAAAGGGTGGATTTGCACAGCTATTCTCTTCGGGAACTGTTTTAGAAGCAGTTTCGGGCAGTTCTTGGACTAAATTAACAGCTTTTTTGCTTTATGTTCTTAATTATTTGCCAGAAAAAGACAAACTTTTTTTTTTATTGCATACTTTTTTGTTTGTAAGGGCATTTTTGCAAGTCTATGTTGTTTTATTTTCCATTATGATTATTAAGGTTGATTTCAGATTTGGACACTTCCTTGATTCAGGACCCTCTCAGACATTGTTAAGTTTACAGAAATGGGCGGTCTGTCCATCTCTCTCATCCTCTGGGCTGTCCTCAACTCCTCTTTCGTCATGGTGGGAGCCATCATTGTTGCATTCTTTGAGGTAAGCTCGAAAGCAGAAATGATTTAGATGTCATGGTAATTATGGTGCCATAGAGTTTGCTTTTCTTCCTCTTTCATGTAAAAGTTGATTTTGAAGAAGCATGCCATTGAAGCTTTTCGTTCAGTCAGATTCACACTGATAAAGGGAACGCTGTTGCCTAAATAAGTTTGAAAATGAAAGAAAGAAAGCAAATGTTTCTCTAATCTTGCCATTACGGCTGAGCACAGTGTAGCTGTGTAACCTAAGCCTAAACCGCTTAGGTTTAGGCTGTAAGGTTGAATCAAATACACAGTAGTACTTTAAACTACTTTTTTTCCCTACCGTTTATCTTTTCCTGTATTATGTTATGACATTCTTGACTCCTGTTCAGCCGATAGCAGCAGGAAGCGGAATCCCTCAGATAAAATGTTACCTAAATGGAGTCAAGATTCCCAGGGTGGTGCGATTAAAGGTAGAGGGACATAAACACACACCACCTCTCACGCACACATTGGTTCATCTTCTAGAGCTTCAGCTTGTCAACATGATACTGTGGTTTGTCCTCAGACACTGGTGGTGAAAGTTTGCGGTGTGATCTGTTCGGTGGTCGGTGGTCTTGCTGTTGGAAAGGTGAACAGTTTTTTTTTTTTTTTTTTTTATCTTGAAAGATGAAGTGATGGGATTTAAGGGTAAAGCTCTTTAAAAATGTTCCCTGGTGTGCAAATGCTGTTCATTTGGCTGTTAATTCCATGCAAGCATAAAAACTAGGGATGCACAATATTGGAAATTTTGGCTGATATCCGATATACCGATATTTTAAAACTCATGTGGCCGATAACCGATATCGATACCGATATTAAAGCTGAAAAAAAAGAGCAGTCATTTAAAATAGCTGTTTTGTTATCCGTTTCCGACACTTTGAAAAATTGGAGTGGGAAAAAATATTGATACACTGAAATAACGCAATATTTTCGTATGCCGATATTAAATCGATATTTAAAAACGCGGTATCAATCTATTTTACTTACAAAATCTCATGATATTTCATGAATTCTCATAAGAGAACAGAATGATGAAATATCGTGAGGTTTTTATTAGTAAAATAGATCGATACCGCGTTTTTGAAAGTCAATATGACAGCATATGAAAATATTGTGAAATATTTGTGAATTCTCGCGAGATTTCGTAACAAAACAATGAAAAATCGCAAGATCTCTTTAGTAAAATAGACCAATACCGCATTTTTAAATGTCAATATAATATCGGCATATGAAAATATTGCAATATTTCAGTATATTGATATTTTTTCCCACCACTAGTTTTTAGAAGTTTTAAAGTCTGTAAAAAAGTCTGTTAAATATCGGTGGGGTGGCTGATGTCCGATACTCAGTTTTAAGGCTGATATAGGCTGATACCGATAGGGGGCTGATCATATCGTGCATCCCTAATAAAAACCCCTTTACATACCTATTTTCTTGCTTGGCCACCATCCTTCAGGAAGGTCCCATGATCCACTCTGGTGCTGTTGTGGCTGCAGGGGTCTCCCAGGGCAGGAGCACCTCCTTAAAGCGAGACTTTAAGGTCAGTTTCACGTCATTTTCTGTCCTGTTTGTGTCGTACTCTCCAGCAACAAGTCAAGTTCCTTTATTAGAAATAAAACAGTAAATTGTTCAGGAGTTTGTGAATCCTAATAATTAGTTTAGTCAGAATTGGTTCAGTAAAGTTGCTTTGATTTGAAATGAAGGTCTTTGTTTGCAGATATTTGAATACTTCCGGAGAGACACGGAAAAAAGAGATTTTGTTTCTGCTGGAGCTGCTGCCGGAGTTTCTGCTGCTTTTGGAGCACCAGTCGGTAAAAACGCAGTAAATGTTGCACAACCCTGTATAAATGTGCTTTGTTATAGCTTAGTTGTTGCTATACTGACCACAACTTGATGACTGCATGCCCAAACTAAATGCAATGTGTCTTTAAAGACAAAAGGGGGGGATTTTTGTCCTTAATGTCATTTGATTGTGATAAATGGGCTGATTAACATTTGATGCAGTAGTAAATAGTTGATGTTTTCTTTTAGGAGTTTAACAGATAATGGCCATTTCACTTAATTCCAATAACTAAATGTTCCTTTTAGCACATCAGCACCATTAGAATTTATTGAAAAATCCACCCCTAAAACCTATTTGGGAGTCATTCTTTTAAAGGGTACGCTGCATTAATAAGTAGCTATTAGCTAAATTAGACCAGAGACCTCCAGCCTAATTTCCTCCTGCAGACCAGGGGGAAAGTTTGAGTTTACAGCAGATCGCCAGAGTTGATTTAGTTCCTGTAAACATTTGTTCATGTTTCCATTGTCATTGTGCAATTGTGGAGATTTATTACTTACATTTGCTTTTACAGCAATGACTGCTGAGGTTTTTCATCAAAGCAATTTTTCAAAAATAGTACATCTACAGAACGTCTAGAAGAGTTAGGATTTTACTGAAATTTGTTTTTTCTCAGTTTTGACAGGTCCAATTTATGAATATTTACAGTTGTACTTGGAAGTTTACATACCTTCGCTTTATGGAAAAGACAAAATTCACAATAGTAATTCAAATAAGAAACTGAAAAAGTAAATAAAAATTTACTAAATTATAATTTAGGGAAATAAAATATTGATTTAAAGTTTTTGTTTAAACATAATTAAAAAAAAAAAACCCAAAACAAAACAAACTGTCCCAGACTAATTAGAGCACCTTGCTCATGAAACTAAATATCTGCAACTGGTGCAGAAATCTTATTGAACATTACAGAAAACACTTGATTGCAGTGATTGTCTCATTCAGAGTGTTGCTCAGTACAATTTTAGTTCAGGAACCCCACCATGCTTGTTTACTCATTTTATTTTTTGTTTGTTTGCTTTTAATATTTCTCTTCAACCACAGTACAAAACCAATGTCAAGATGTACATAAATTTTTATTCATTATTACTTCTGTCAATTTCAACTTGTTTCACTGGCAGCTAATTTTTTTCTGTCTTTAATGTGAGGGTATGTAAACTTTCTAGCGCAATTGCTTTATGCACATCCCAGTACTTCTGACTTAGTACTGCACTGTTTCTGTTACATGATTGGATGAACTGATTAATCCAGGTGTGTCTGGCCATTTGCTGAGATGAGACACACCTGGATTAATCAGTTCATCCAATCATGTAAGACAGGAAACAAAGGTGCAGTACTAAGTTCAGGAAGTACTGGGGATGTGCATAAAGCCCATTGTGCATCTGATTATCATGCCAATGTCTACACTGAGGGGTTCTGCACCATTAGCTTTAGCTCAGGAGCTGCTAGCTCAATTGCTCTGTGTAGAAATAGCATCTTCCTTGCCTTACATTTCTAAAATTTATGCGGACAAAAAATCAAGCAGGATGAGGGTAGCAAAGGGGCTTTAAAGCCTGAAGGAGTTGCTACTTTCCTCCTGGACATGTAAGTTAAACATTTGTTTATGTTAATTAATAGTTAGCTGGTTCTGTAACATTGCTAATGCTAATTGAGTACGCCACCTACTGGCGGGGAGGAATTAAACTCATAGCTTTCACCTTTAAGGGTGAGTTTGTCTTTCTCACACAAACTACTGATAAAACAGACAATCTAATGAAAGGTTTACAAACCTTTATACAGCGTGGTACATCTCCAGGTTTGGGTGATTTATCCTTCAGTTGTTTGGTTGCTGACTGTAGATTATTGTCTTTCTTCAACAGGTGGTGTTTTGTTCTCTCTGGAGGAGGGAGCTTCTTTCTGGAACCAGATGTTGACATGGAGGATTGTAAGTCATGCGGCTGTGTGTGTAACCATTATAAACTCACTATTAATCATCATGTAATGAGTTCAAGCAAATCAAATCAGTATTGTTCCATCCATAAATGTCATAAAAGAAGAAAACCGAAGCAGAAATGTTTTCCATTCTCATTTTGTTTTGTGCTCCCCAGGCCCACAATCTGATCATGCTTTCTTTCTCATCTTCAGTTCTTCGCCTCCATGATCTCCACCTTTACTCTGAACTTCTTCCTCAGTATTTATCACAACAAAACAGGAGACCTTTCCAATCCTGGTCTCATCAACTTTGGGCGCTTTGAAAGTGAAGTAAGAAATTTAAATGTATTTTTTAAATACTTTTGTACTTTTTTTCTCCTCTAATGGAATGAAAAACATGACATTCTGCTCTTGCTTCTTTATTTTCCTCCAGAGTATGGAGTACAACCTCTATGAGATGCCCTTGTTCATTGCTATGGGGGCTATTGGTAAGAGCTGTTTAACTTCCCTCAGTGTGTGCATGGTTCCTTGACTCCAACATATGTTGATCAATGTTATAAATATGATATTATTGGCACATGCGACCAAGAACATTTTGCCTCTGCCACTGCGTAAATTAAGAAACCTCAGTTAGCCAAATCTGGTCCAATATAGCACTTAAAGCTAGGGTTGGAGATCCTGGAAAACAGTTCGAGCCAGCTACATTTTGAAAATACTTATTTCTAAAGTCCAAACCTTTCTCTTCAGACTAGGCTTATTTAAATGATTAAATGGTGTTTTTTCACTCCTGTCTGTTCCACAAGTGACAATTTATCTATTTATTTTTTGTGTTGGAGTATTTAATTAATTGGCTGCAATCAGGGTGTGAAAGGAATTTAGGCAATATAATAAAAAATGCTCCTGGAAAACATCCCCACCCCACCAGGCACCTTAATTTGCTTTTAACTTACAGGTTTGCACAACCTGCCGAACATCTCTGCTGTTCACATGTGAAAAATACTCAAGATTAACTTGTTTGATCTGAATGGTGTCTAACATTTTTGGCCTTAATTTTTACCAGGACTACAGTAATGCATGATTGTGTAGTGAAGCACGGAGGTGGAAGCATGATAATGTGTGCAAAATTAATTGAATGAAGGTGTTAAACAAAATCTCATTACAATCTTTAAGTGATACTGGATAGGGATAAATTCTCCTGTCATATGTCAGAGAAATGAATTTTTCCTCTAAAATGTTTTGTTGTTGAACTCATGGCTATTCATTGGATGCCCTTTTTTTCTCATTCCTGCTATCTAGGGGGAATATTGGGAGCTCTGTTCAATGTACTCAACTACTGGCTGACCATCTTCAGGATCAGGTATTCTTAAAAGAGGGATCGAACACAAATCCAACACCAAATTACAGGAAATGTTCAATTTACACATCATCGCTGTTGTTCACAAACCTCCTATCTCATTTTATATTGGTCAGAAACCCTTTCCTTCATGTGAGGTTGATTTGGATAAAGTAAAAAAAAAAACAGATAAATACAGTCAAATATATTTAAAATATATGTATCTGTATATAATGTAAAAAACACAATGCAGAGTTTGATAATGATGTGTCCACTTTTTACATGACCACACGTTTTTTTGTCACTTCCTGAAGAATAACAGTTTTGGACATACTATGAGGTTTGTGCCAGACAGTGACAGGATGTTTGCTTTGTTGTGTGACAGTAACACGTAAAATGATTGAAACATGAATTATTTCCTTTTACCCTTCAAAAACAAGGTGTGGGTGACAGATGAGGTGGTTTCAGTAGAGCACTAAAAATAACTTCAGAGAATATCAACATCTTGTGATTTAAGTGAGTTATATAAAAACAAAAAAGTCCCATCTTAAACAGGTATGACCACTGTGGGACTTATACTGGGACATCTTCCTGGTAGGTTTGCAAAGCTGAATCATCATAACAACTGATATGATACTAATATCCAGATCATTCTAAGGATTTATGTTTAGCCTTTTTAAGTCTCTTGATGAACATGTAAGCCCTTTTTTAAGCATTAAATAACTTTTGTGGCTTGAAAGTCTTCCTGAAAGCTGCAGAAGGAGACATGTTGACATAGAGTTGTTTATAGAAATTATTTATAAGAAATGTAGAGCTACAAAGTTGCTCTACTGTTGTCTTTAGTGTTGTAAAAAAAGATGTGTATTTTAAATATAAAATGAGGTTAATATTTTTAGTTGCATCTGTTATGTGCTGAAATCAGAAGATATTTGATCACGTATACTGTGTCACATGCTCAAAGCAATGACAATCATAATTGTTTTTGACCTAGTTTTTTTTTTCAGACTCATGAAGTTACTGAATCTAATCTGGTTGGTTTACGATGATGCTAAAGATTTCTTTAGTTTGAATAAAGAGATAAATGGCAGCGTAAACAACTGAATATTGCATTTTTTGTGTGTTAAATGTTGCTTTGTTCAAGAAACAGTTAATCTTATTGATGAAATGAGAATTTTATTATTTCTGCTCTGTGCAGTCTTGCTAAAATATAATCCCCTCTCCTGACATACAGACTGAGTTGAAGGAAGTCTGTTTTCGTGTCGCGTTACATAACAATCATTCCACTCTGCATTTGCGCTGAGATGGCCTGAAGACAACAGCAGATTTAGCAGAGAAGCTTTGTTTTCCTCTCAGCTCTTTTTAACGCTCACTCTTCAATGTGCATGTGGGAAAATCCACACTGATGTTGATGCATTTATGTGTGTGTGTGTTAGATATGTTCATCGCCCATGTTTACAAGTGATGGAGGCCATGCTGGTTGCTGCAGTGACCGCGGCGGTGTCTTTCACTATGATCTACTTCTCTAATGACTGTCAGCCTCTGGATCAAGACCACACTGAGGAGTATCCGCTGCAGGTGCACACAGATGCACACGCCCCTACATGCCACACCTGTGCACCTTGGATGACATGTTATAAATGTGCAAAAAGGCCTCATCAGACATCTGATTTTTAAGATTGGAGCTTCTCATTGCAAATGACACATGCATATAGACTCAGATCAGACGTTTCTTTCTCATAGTGAATCTTGCTTGTTCCTCTTTTTTTTCCTTCCCATGAGCACACAGTTTCATTTCAATAAGCTTTAATGACATCAGTCACAAGAACATTACTAAAGCATCTCAGGAGTTATGCAATGTCATTTAAGTTGGTTCCCAGGTTCCCTTTTATCACCCCAACATTTCAAGCATTATGGACTACTTTTCTTGTTTTGACTTCTGTCCCATTTCTCCACCTTGTCCAGTTGTTCTGTGCAGATGGGGAGTACAACTCCATGGCAACAGCCTTCTTTAACACTCCTGAGAGAAGTGTGCGAAGCCTCTTTCACAATCAGCCAGGTAAATGTTTGTGTTGAAGAATTGTAGTGAATGAAATGGAAATCATTAAGTTCCTCTATAACCCACTAGGATAGCACATTTTATCCCGGTGTAACAGCAATAAATGTTATAGATGATGGTCTCGTAAGTTAACTTGGTTAAAATGCTGTGAACAGTGAATGGATAACTTTTTTTTTTAAATTTAGTAATTTGCTTTTATTTTGCTGAAGTTGAGCTTGATCTTAAATGAAACCTAAGATTCAAACAGTTACTTTTCTCCTGATTATTTTGTCTAAGAAAATTGGAAAAGCTACAGGAGACAACTGTTCAGTCAGATGCTGCTTGTCTTCTGTGATTTAAAGGAACCTACAACCCTCTGACGCTGGGTTTGTTCACTCTGACCTATTTCTTCCTGGCGTGTTGGACCTACGGCCTGTCGGTGTCTGCTGGAGTCTTCATCCCGTCTCTTCTGATCGGAGCGGCCTGGGGGAGGCTGTGTGGAATATTGCTTGCCTCGATAACTTCAGAGGGCTCGGTCAGTACACAGAACCTCCTAGTTCCAGTTTGGAAGCTGACCATAGATGTTGGGGGTTTGATTTTATTTCATTTTGTTAAGATGCATGCACGTTATACGGTTGTATTTCCTGATTAACAAAAAGATATTTTTTGCTTTCGCAGATCTGGGCTGATCCTGGTAAATACGCCTTGATAGGAGCAGCGGCTCAGTTAGGTGAGGAACTTCTATTCTTTTCAATTTTTCAAAATGAATAATAAAGAATACTTATGTTGACACATGTCGTGTTTATCAAAACGGGTAAATTAATGCGCTGTTCTCCACAGGGGGCATTGTGAGAATGACTCTCAGTCTGACTGTCATCATGGTGGAGGCAACAGGAAACGTCACGTACGGTCTTCCCATTATGCTCGTTCTCATGACTGCCAAGATAGTGGGAGATTACTTCCAAGAGGTGAGTTATGAAGCACTGATGCTGTCTTTGGCTGTTGTAGATGGCTGTTCCTACACACAGAAATCAAAATAAAAACAGACCAACTAACTTATAAAAAGAGATGCTGTTTAAATGTGGACAAATGTAACAAAAATTCTGTTGTAATAGATTTATATTTGTATTTATATTTATATTTATTTATTTTTGTAGTAGCGGTTTATATAATACCAGGTACCGCACCAGAGACAGCCTGTGATGTCATCAGCTCCGTCGTGGCTAAACTACAAACACAGCATCCAAACTCATTCATAGCGATCTCTGGAGACTTCAACAACGTCTCCCTCTCTGCTACGTTGCCAACTTTCCAGCAGTTTGTCAGCTGCTCCACCAGAGAAAATAAGATGTTGGACTTATTTTATGCAAATACAAAGAATGCATACAGCTCCTCTGCCCTGCCTCCTCTAGGAAGATCTGATCATAATCTGGTTCTTCTCACCTCCACCTACAAGCCCATTGTTCAGCAGCAACCAGTCATTAGGAGGACAATTAAAACCTGGTCTACTGAGGCTGAAGATGCTCTGAGAGGGTGCTTTGAGGCCACAGACTGGAATGTCCTCTGTGAACCTCATGGAGATGACATCAACACCATGACTGAGTGTGTGACAGATTACATAAACTTCTGTGTGGACAGCATCGTTCCAACAAGAACAGTGAGGTGCTTCCCCAATAACAAACCCTGGATCACCAGTGACCTGAAAAAGCTGCTGAACATCAAAAAGAAAGCTTTCAGGGATGGAGACAGGGAGTTACTGAAGACCACACAAAAACAACTGAAAACACAGACTAAGAAGTGCAAGGAGGACTACAGGAAGAAGTTGGAGAGCCAGCTCCAGCAGAACAATGTGAGGGATGTATGGTCGGGAATGAAGAAAATCACTGGCTTCAAGCTAAAGGGGGACCAGACTGACGGAGGTCTGGACAGAGCTAACGAACTGAACATGTTCTTCAATAGGTTCAGTTCCCCCCTGCCGACAACCCAACATTCCACACACCCTCCATGAGCTCACAGCTTTCCTGTCCCACCTCCACTCTGTCACCCTGCACCTCAGTCATGGACCTGAACACAGCCTCATCTCCCTCCACATCAGGACAACCTGAGACCTCTTTTGCCTCCACCTCCAGCCTGACTGTCTCCTGTGACCAGGTCAAGAAACAACTAGAAAAACTGAACCGGAACAAGGCTGCAGGTCCAGATGGTGTCAGTCCCAGAGTTCTCAAGACCTGCTCAGAACAACTATGTCCGGTTCTCCAGCACCTTTTTAACACCAGCCTGAGACAGAACAGAGTTCCTGTGCTGTGGAAAACATCCTGTCTTGTTCCAGTCCCTAAAAAACCACAACCAGCTGAACCAAATGACTACAGACCAGTTGCTCTGACATCTCACATCATGAAAGTCCTGGAGAGACTCTTACTGGCTCACCTCAACAAGCAAGTGAACACCTTTCAGGACCCATTACAGTTCGCATATCGTAATGGGCTTGGGGTTGAAGACGCCATCATCTTCTTGCTTCAGAGAGCCCACTCTCATCTGGACCAGTCAGGCAGCACTTTGAGGGTCATGTTCTTTGATTTTTCAAGTGCATTTAATACTATTCAGCCTGCTTTGCTATGTGAGAAGCTCCATAACTTCCAGGTGGATCCCTCCACAACCACCTGGATTTACGACTACCTCACAAACAGACCACAGTTTGTGAGACTGAAAGGTTGTGTGTCTGAGATGGTGGTCAGCAGCACTGGAGCACCACAAGGGACTGTACTCTCACCATTCCTCTTTACACTGTACACCTCAGACTTCCAGTACAACTCTGAGTCCTGTCATCTGCAGAAATATTCTGATGACTCTGCTGTTGTGGGGTGTATTAGTGATGGACAAGAAGCCGAATACAGGGAACTTGTCAATCAGTTTGTGAAATGGTGCAGTAACAATCAGCTCATCTTAAATACCAGCAAGACTAAAGAGATGATTGTTGACTTCAGGAGGAGCAAGAATAAGCAGCATAGTCCTGTCTACATCCTGGAAGAGGAGGTGGAGGTGGTAGAGAACTACAAATACCTTGGAGTTCAGCTGGACAACAGACTTGATTGGAAATGCAACTGTGACTACATCTACAAGAAAGGTATGAGCAGACTCTTCTTCTTAAGGAAGCTAAAATCATTTAATGTCTGCAAAAAGATGTTGCATATCTTCTATAAGTCTGTGGTTGAAAGTGCAATTAGCTTTGCAGCCATCTGCTGGGGCAGCAGCATCAGAACCAGAGACTTGAAGAAATTAAACAAGCTGATCAAGAAAGCTGGTTCTGTGCTGGGGATAACTCTGGAGCCGCTGGAGCTGATCGTTCAAAAAGAATGCTTCACAAGCTGATGAAGATAATGGAGGACACTTCCCATCCTCTCCACAACACGGTGAAGAATCAACAGAGTGTGTTCAGTGGGAGGCTGCGTCAAGTTCGCTGTAGGACGGAGAGATACAGGAATTCATTCCTGCCAGCAACCATCACCCTAAAGAACAAGACTAACTGACTTTTTGTTTATTTATAAAAAAAAAAAAAAAAAAAAAAAAAAAAAAAAAAAAAAAAAAGTGAGCTTTTACAATACTGAATTTCCCTTCGGGGATGAATAAAGTATTTTTCATTTCATTTCATTTCATTTCAACTTAGCCTTTTGGAAGACATTATGACTGAGTTAAGGATAAAAATGTGGCGAAAAAAGGACAAAAGTGCTGAAGTGTCATTGTGGGGAAAAAGAAGATATGTATTACTTCCTGTAACGGACAGGAACATTTAAATCATGTTAGCATGAAGTGGCAAAATGTGTTTGTAACAACTGTTTTTTTTTTTTTTAAGGGTTTGTATGATATCCATATCAAGCTGCAGAGTGTTCCCTTCCTGCACTGGGAGGCTCCTGCCACGTCCCACTGGCTGACTGCCAGGTAGGTCCTGTCTGACTTGTTCAACACTAACTTAATGTCATTTTATGAAATGACTCTTAAAAAGGTATTTTTCAAACACAAAGGGTTTGTGTAATGCATTTATACATAGCTGATTTACTTTTATTGCTATTAAAAAAGATATTTCTGCCATATGCAAATAGTTTTTTATCTGTGATTATGATCTTTTCTCCTTTTTTTGGTAAAGTACTTTGTATTCAGGGTTTGTGCGCCGTCTTAGAAGTCTTAAATTTACAAAATTGCATTTAATACCTTTAAAAGTCCTTACATTTGACAGTTTTGGTCTTAAATGTCATATGGTAGGGCTTAAATTATGTGACACTACAACGGATTACAGTCACTTGTGACAAAATGAGAGCAATGGTTTTTCCAACCAATAAAATTTGTTGCTAACTTTGCAGGTAGAAATTATTGTGGAACATTTAATCAAACACACACACAGGAAGCCTTTATTTACACGTGACGGAAAGCAACCTTTCAGTGAATTAAGAAATTTGAGGATTTCTATGTATGTATGTATGTTTTTTTTTTTTGTTAACATACAGTATATTCTCTGATTATGTGTGTGATTGTTTTTGTTCAATCTATCTTTTTTCTTTTTTACATTATCTTTGTATTGCAGAAGGATCTGTGTTTTTGCCAGCGTGGCCGTGAAATAGGCATTAAATTATTAGTCTTAAAACATTTCAAATGTAACTTGTAAAACCGTAGGAACCCTGTGTGTTACACTCGTGTTTTTAGAATCAAGAAGAATCTAACGGGGCGCTGAGATAAGAGCTACTTAAACCGGTAAAAGAGGAGCAAAATTATCCAAAATTACTTAAATCTCAAGAATTCAATAGTGGATTGAGCAAATACTTACTGTATTAAATTTTTGCCACATCACTAATATCACAGGTTCATTGCTTTATTCTTATCATCTACTGACCATTTGAGTCCATCTGCAGTTGTCAGGCTTGTTGGTCAGCTCATTGCTGGGAACTGCTTCAGCAAAGATTTAAAAGATGCTAGATATCTGTGCCTTTCCAGGCTTTTCTGAGTTTTTACTGACTCAGTTGGAATTTTGGGATTAGACCAGAAGAGTTGTCGGTCACAGCTGATAAGTGACAGGATATGTTACTCAGTAAGCGAATAAGCAGTGATGCATAGTAACTTTGATTTCCTGCACATGTAAACATCACTATATATGGTTTTAAAAAGGTTCAAATTGCTATAAAATTTTTGACGTTTGAGGTATTTGTAGCTCCTAAATCTGTTCTGGCACCAGCATTACTTTTATCATTTCTTCATTTTGCCTTTTGTCCTCCTCGCTGTCCCTCTCCTTCTACACCCCTCTCTTTTGTCCTTCACAACCCAGGGAGGTGATGAGTTCTCCAGTCACTTGCTTGAACAGGATTGAGAAGGTGGGAACCATCGTAGACACTCTTAGCAACACCTCAACCAATCACAACGGCTTCCCTGTCGTTGTGCAGGTTTCTGATAACGATGAGGTATGGTTAGAACGAATGACACTGCAGATTTGTAATGAAGCACACAATTTTCTTATTGACTTAATGATTTATAACGTATTGTTATTTTCATAATTCTAAAGGAGAATTAGATCAGGTTAATCTTTAATGCAGATGCAGCATCTTTTCTAATTTACAACTTTTTTGTTTGTTTGTTTGTTTTATTCCTTTTTCTCTCGCTCAGCCCGGGAAACTCTGCGGCCTCATCCTCCGCTCTCAGCTTATCGTTCTTCTCAAGCACAAGGTAACGCCAGGCCCACCTGCAGCTGCGTCTGCTTGTACAGGAAGTGGCGGATATGCTCAGGACTGATGTATAGAGGCGCTGCTGGCAGAGTAAAGCTCTTGTTGTCTGCCGTTCTCTCCTGGCAGGTGTTTGTGGAGTTGGCCCAGTCCCGGCTGACTCGGAGGAAGCTCCAGCTGAAAGATTTCCGGGACGCCTACCCTCGCTTCCCCCCGATCCAGAGCATCCACGTCTCCCAGGATGAGAGGGAGTGTATGATGGACCTGACTGAGTTTATGAACCCAACGCCTTACACCGTTCCCCAGGTAACGGACATGCTAGCATCTCTTTTATGCATTTGTCTCCTCATCTTGAAGTTGGACTTAAGCAAAGCGTTTTATTTCCAGGAAACATCTTTGCCTCGTGTGTTTAAGCTGTTCAGAGCACTGGGACTCAGACACCTGGTGGTCGTAGATGATGAGAATAAGGTATACGTTCACGTTTCAGATCCTCTGTTTGCCTCTTTATGACGTTCACTTCCCCAAAATGTGCAATTATGATCTTTGTTTTGAATTCTGGGTTGTTATGCGTTGCAGGTGGTTGGACTGGTGACGAGGAAGGACTTGGCCAGATATCACCTGGGTAAACACGGGCTGGAGGAGCTTCAGCTGGCTCAGACATAGTACACACATGCACACACACCATGAACTATAACCGCCTGATGCCTCAGAGGCTGCTTACCACCAGCTGTGCAGCCATAAAGGACACCTTCGAAGCCCCCAGAGGTCTGTTATTCTTCGGGTGATATAAAGAATAACTGCCCTGTTAAATCTGAGTAAGATCAGAAGGATTCTGGTTTGTAGTTTCTTCAAGACCTTTTTTTTTAATATTATTATTCATTTTCTTTTTTGTGTGCTGACTCATCACATTTAGTTTCTTATATTTATCGTTTTTCTTGTGGCTTCAGCATGTTTTGTCTCCTGTGGTCGTACATGTTTCCTGAACCGGTTACATTTATCTGGGCCAAATGAAGCCACAATGACTGGATCACTTTAAATGAAAGACTTTGTACATGATTTATTCTCCTGCAGTGAATCTTCACAGTAGCCTGATGTGTGAGCCTCCAGAAAAGTACCTGCACAGGAAACCAGAATGCAGCATCTGAGTGGCTTACACCGCTGTTGAATGTTAAAAAAGATGATGCTTTGTTTTATATATATATATATATATATATATAAAAAAAAATGCAATCAAATCTGGCTGATGTTTTGCAGACAGTCGCAAAGGCTCACATATTTAAGGCTACGGTTGTAAATTTACTGCATCATCATAAATCAGGTTTTAGTTGATAAATAGAAACCTCTCTGCTTTATGACGAAAACCTTCACACCTCTGTCCTGTTCTGCCTCATCTTCTTAATTGTAACACTAGATAATTACCCCGTTATGAAATAACTATAATAATCTGCTGTTATGAAGATGCAGCTAAATAATAGTTGATTAAATACATTTCAAAGTGGGGGAGATGTGGGTTAATGTATGTCCTGCTACTGAATTAAGAGACATTTGAAGGGGTTTTCTTGGAAAATCTTTGATTCTTTGAGTGTTCATGTTCAGGATTTGGTTTATGTCTCTCACTGATGAGGTAAAGTTTTAACGTTATCCATGTTTGTGTAGCTTTGCACTGAGAAATGTTATTTATTGTTGTTAGTGAATGATGTTTTAATTTAAAATGAAGGGGATGGATTGAGCTCGTGTATGGTCAGTTTGGGTTTAACATCCCATGATTTATCATCTTGTCCAGCTTGTCATGAGGACTTAAAAAAATGCCTGAACATCTGTCCAGCTGGATACTGATGTGTCGTCTAGCTGGAGACTGATGTGTCATCCATCTGTATTTCTGGTAGTTCTCTTGAGGAAGTATACACGGATGATGTCTTTGTACTTCTGTCAGTAAAAACTAGGTTGTTTCTCAAAGGTACGATCATTTTAAAGTTATTTCTAAAGGTTTGCACTTCGACCTCCTACTAAAAAGAAAAAAAAAAAATCCGTTCAAAGTTTTGTAGAAGTGCCCAAAAGTGTCTCCTTTATGATTCTCTGTATGAATGCAAGTCTTTGAACAAATGTTCTCTCACTCCACAGATACATGTAGCTTTCTGATTGTTTGTACATCTAACATTTTTTTCATTATCTGTGTTCGTTTTCTTTTTTGTGCACTTCATTTTGACCCTTTAATTTGGTTTCCTTACACGATTTTGTTGTGATTTATGTAAAAAACAAAAAAACAGTCAAGTTCGCTCTCTTTTATAGCCACTGGACAAGCCTTTTGTGAAATAAAGTTGGAATCTATCTATTGTTAGATCTCCTTGTACATTTGATTGGTGTGTTTATGCTTCCCATATTACTCCCCTCCTCCTTATCATCTAATATTAAAAAAAAAAAAATCAGGAAAAGTAAGTAAGGTACCTCATTTTTATCACAATCAAAACCTTTCCACTTATCCAAATGTAACAGCTATACCAAGGTTTTATCAATGATTTATGAAATCATAATTTGAATACTGATTGATAAACTTCAAAGCATTCATCCCAAATCATACTTTTATCTTAAGGCTTTTACAGCAGATTTTAAAGTACCATTTCCTCACCATTACTTGCAGACATGGCTCAAAATTCATTAGCATAGTTGAGCTGCAGTTGTTGAGCCAAATAAAGCAGTTATTACTTTTCCTAGATCAAGGATCTCAAAGTCTAGTCCTTCATTTAAATGCTTCCCTGATCAAACACACTTGATGCAAATGAAATAAATCCACCAGCTTGTCAACTTCTGCACAATCACTAGATCAGGTCTTGAAGCAGGAAACATCTAAAATCTCCAGAACGGTAGCCCTTGCGCACCAGAGTTTAAGGTTGCTGCTACAGAGGAATTTAAAGGTGGATTTAGTTTTAAAACTCTCCGAAAATGTCGACAATTCTGCTTGGTTTTATTGAATTTGAAATTGGTAATTTGATCTATCAGCTTTTTAAACATTTGTTATAGTAAAGTTAGACTGAACATATAAAGAGTTAAAGGTGCAGTGTAACAAAATCAAAGGTCATAACATCTATCATTAGAAGCCATCTCTAGTGGTATCCAATCACTTTACTAAAATAACTTTTTATTCTCTGAGAACAAGTCGTATGTACTTGCTGACTGTGGGTCCACATACATGGAACCTGCCATATTTGTGCCACCAGTTTTGCTACGTTGTCCCTGAATGGACAAATGACCCTGTGTATGAAGTGAGAACCTTTAAGCTTTAAAGATAGAGTCCGTAGTTTTTCCCCTGTAAATAAATGCTACACTGGTGTGAGTGAAATCCGGCTTAATCCGTACCTTTGGACCTCTACTCTCGAGTGGCGGTGAATTTTGTTTGCCACTCCCCCTCCCCTGACTGTACAGTATTTCGTCGTTTCCCTTTGTTTTGGTGTGTTCAGGGTGTTTCCGGGTGGAGGTTTGTGTGTTGTCTCCAGCCAATGACAGAGCTAACGGCGTAGCATTCTGTTGGGATAAACTCGGCGATTAGAGCAAACTTTAAAAAAAAGGAAAAAAAAGTTGACTGGAGCAGACACTCCAACAAAAATGGATTCTCAATAAAAATGGTGGATGCAGGGACGGAAAGGAATTATTTTGCGGCGAAAAGATATTTAGAGAGTGCATGCTTGAAAACCATGGGTAAAAATTGGTTTGGCTTTCACCCATAGACCGTTTATAGAGAGGGACGAACCTTCTGCTACGTCACCTTCTGGTTTCTAAAGAGCTAAAAGTGAAACCAGTTGGGCGCGTCCCACTGTCGCCATCTTGCCGTGTCACGTGTGTTGTCACGGAAAATACTAAAATGGGCAAAGGCAAGGCTGCTCTGAGCCGCTGATTGACAGCTGACGTACTCTGGGCGAAATGCTAACCGAGCTAACTTGAAAGTAACAGGAGCTAACGAAGATTAGCCCTCTAAGCGGCGGGGTAAAGGTAAGACACGCTTAGACTTCCTATTATCTGACTAAAAACCGCTGTTGTGCTACTCTGCTACAAACGACCTTACCAAGAGCAAACAAGACGCTAACTAGGAGCCACTGGTCGGCAGGCCGGGCTTCTGGTCTGCCACATGTCAATCAAAAGGACACGCCCCTAATTATGTGTAATTTCAAGATTAAATAACATCTAAACGGAAGTTATAAAAAAATTATTTACCTCCCTCACAGTTGACATGAAGATAAAATTGACCTATTAAACCTAAAATGATTTTTTGAACCAGACTGTAAACGTGTTTATTTCTGCTGTGAAGTTAGCGTTTTTAACATGGGAGTCTATGGGGATTTGTTTTGCAGCCAGCCCCTAGTGGATCAAGGAAAAACTACAAAAATGACTCCTTCGGGGTAGCCTCATAGTCGGCCACCGGAGGTTGCTGCTTGGTTTCACCTGCTTTCAAGCTTAAGGGAGATGCTGGGGGCTGAACGAGCGATGCGGCCATCAGCTCGAGGGGAGGGGCTCTCAGTTTGAATAGTGTTTACAAACAGAAATGAAATGAAAAATGGGGAAACACTCTGGATGCCTCTAACACTGCAATACTGGCCTTGTTTGATAGATGCTAGAGCACCATTTGGATGGATAACACCTTAAAATGCACATAGAAGAAGACATTACACGTGTACAGTCTGTTTTGAAGAATTTATCTGTAGTCAAGATTTCTATTTAAGAAGTCATCACAGAACAGACCTGAACCATCACTGAACACAGCACAGGACAAGACTCTTAGCTAGATTTTATTGGTGATGAATTTTAAATCTTAAAAATGTACAGGACCTTTTCAATGAATGCTTGAGTATTTATACAGATAAAAGTCTCTATGTGATGAGTGTGTGATGCTATGGCCTAATGCAGTTACAGGAACACTGCTATGCCATTATAATTGCCATTAAATGTACTGAAAGTGATAGAAATATGTCTTTTCAGAATATTAGACTAAACCTGCTTGACATCCAAACTTATTTTTACCTCCAGATGCCTCCTGACTGCTCACACGGAGCAATCTAAAGAGGGGAAATCCTGTCACCTAGAGGACAGATGACACCACTGCAGTTCTTCTTGTCCCTCCCATGTGCTATGGTGGGGTAGGGTAAAACACACAAATGCAGCAACTGAGTCTCACCACTCACACTATCTCTTACCCAGATATCTGTGTCTCTTAAATGGAGAGGTCTTGCACAGGTTGTAAGTGAGCTTGTTCATTCTGGTCAAAACATCTTATTGTAACTGTTTCATGGGCTGTAGTGTCAGTTCAGAGGGGAGGATGCAGGATAAATAGCTTAGTAGGTGTGTGAGTACATGCAGTTGTGTTTAGGGTCAAGGTTATGAAGTCAGGTCTTTTTTTTTCCACTGTAAAAAAGGATAAATTCTCCCACACATGCATCAGAAAACCGCTTACATTCTGATTGTGCATGCACAAATGTGTGTGCTGAAGCTAGAAAGCAATTACTACAGCTCATCTACCCCCAGCTTAATGGAATAACATGCCAAATCAATGGAGATTACACTTGCAAATCCACAGTGATATCAGTTTGAGGTGGATCGCAGTGAGTGATAATTGCATTCACTGTTTTCTTTTATGTTTCATTTGATGGCAGTTTGATAGATACCAACATTGAAATGTAGGATTTTTTTTTCTTTTCTACCACCCAGGAGGATAAGTCATGCACATTTTTATTTATGTTTAGCAAAACCATGTTTTTGTAAACCTCAACATTTAGAAAGCTGCAGATTTAAGCATCAAAAAAACTGAAGAATCTGTCAAGTTTTTCCTGTTTGACAAGGAATGTACATCTGGATGGACCTTCACACTTGGCTACTCTGACACCTGGATTTGGCATGTTCATACACATTTTATAGATGGCACTCACCCCACTAAGGACCATTACTGCAGTTGATTTATATTTTCCATAAAACAATAAGTATATAATCACTTTATAGCACTGCTTGCTTTTAAACACAGACACACTGCTGACACTCCATAACTGGTAGGGCAAAGCAGTCACATTAAATCAGTTTTTACTGCTGTTAATGACTTGAAAATTATATCGGCTTTTTAGCCCTACAAAGCTTTAGAATAAGTTTGAAGTTTATTTCATAGACAATAATTTTTGTACTCTAGCATGTGGATTTTTCTGTACTTTTGATACATGACTTTCTAACTGTCATTCATGACCCCAGTTGGTGCTAACTGGGGTCATGAATGATGCTTATAACTATTTGGGTCTTTCACTCTCATTAGGTATTATCTTTAGAGCTCAATGTGTGACCTATAGTCGTCAATGTTAAATAGCGAGGGCAGTAGTAGCATACTGACTAATGGCAGCAAAATTTTGCATTATATCAAATGTGTTGTCCCCTTGTTTTTTTTGTTTTTGTAAATCCCTGTTAAACAGTGTTTCTGTAATTAAGCTGAAATTAAACCTCTGGTAAAAAGTTACAATGTAGACAAGACTCACAAACAACTACAGGCCGATCTCTAAGCTTCCATTTAAAAAAAACAAAAAAAAAAAAACATTTTGTAATCATCTAAATGACTAATTAAGATAAAACAACTGCTATGATATCTTCCTGTCAGGTTTTAGGCAGAACCACAGCACTCATAACCTCACTCCGCCTGATGGATTTGCTCTCGCATATCCATCTGGGAATCATCAGTTGGAGTAGTTTTGGGAAGGGGCGAAAATACTGGTTAGCTGATTGGATAAGGCATCTGTCTGTCACCACCTATGTTGGTGATGGATGGGACAAATCAATCAATCAGATCAAGGAAGCATATAGCGTACTAACAGAGCGACGACGAAAACACAACCACAAGCAGGCTACTCTTGCTGCTGCCGGAAATGGCTCGTTAGCTTAGCAAACAAGAAACATGTCGGCAGTAATTCCGATAAAACTGGAGCGATGGCCACGCTGACGCTAGCTCCATTTGCTGAAGCCGCCATGTTGTTTAGACTAAACTGTCGCTTCTCGTTGCGTTATACCTCAACCCGCCTCAAAGCCAACGCTGATTGGACGTTCGTTTGGTGAGCTGCTCCAAATTCTCTTCAACGGAAAGCAGCCAAACTGATCTGCAAGTAAAAACATAAAGCTCGCGAAATTAGGATGGTCTCACGAGGCTACAGCACTCAGACTGTTCTGACTAAAGTGATTTATGACAAATGTCTGAATACAGATGGTGGAAAAATGTCAGTGTTGGTTTTACCGGCTCTCAATACTGCATTTGATACTGCTGGCCACATTATATTACTCCAATAACTGGAGAACTGGGTGGGTCTTTCTGGTTCTGTACTTAACTGGTTCAAAATGTACTTGGAGAACAGGAAGTATTAACCTATGGAGTTCCCCAGGGCTCCATCCTGGGGCTTCTTCTGTTTAACATCTGATGCTCCCACTGGCCCAAGTTATAAATAACAGCAATATTTGTTACCATATTTACGCAGATGACAGACAGGTATATATTACAATGTCACCAGGGGACTGAGGCCCTGTACAGGCTCTTGGTTATTGCATTGAGGAGATTAATGACTGGATGTGCCTCAACTTTCTTTAGTTGAACAAAAATATGAGGTGATTGTTTTTGGAGCCAAAAAGAAACAACTGCAGGTCGCCACAGAGATGCTGCAGTCACTATTTCCAGAGGCTAACTTGCCATTTCAGTTCCAGAAAATATAGATACAAGATTAATAATTGGATGAATGAATAACTTTATGAAAAGATGAGAGAAAACAAGCCCGTCAAAATTCTTCCTCTACGCCAGTGAAAGCTTATCCAGTGGGTCATTCATAAAAGTACAAGTAAACCTAACCTGAAACACACCTGCTCATCCTCATTTTCTTTCTTGCTGTTTTAGTCTCTTTTAGGCATACAGATAAATCTCTCAGTTACAGTTAAAGCCATATTGTTACATGTCTGTCATTTGAGCTTAAATGGTGACTTTCATAGTAAAAGAAATGTATGATAACTTACAGGTTTTTAAAAATTTGTCTATAACTGTATACATTTTGGGGATCGTTTTTGCAAAGTTATTATCAGAAATATGGTCAATCTGTAATTCCACAGCAATTGACTAAGCCATGCATCAGTTACCACCAATGCTTATATAAATTTCAGCAGGTTTTTGTAAATATTAGTGTTTTTTTTACACAGTATATAGTATATGGGTGTATACATCTTGCTACAGTTTACAAGAGAAATAGGGAAACTGTTTCATACCTTCCCTCATGAAAACCGATGAATGACATATTAATGAGATGTGTGTGCAGACTTGTTTGAAAAGGAGTGGGCCTCATTGTCAAGTGGGAGAAGCAACCCCCTTTGTGTTGGAAAGCCTCTGTGATTGCTCCAGGGGTGACTGGAAAAACTGAGGAAAGTCAAGGGAAAGTGGAAGAAAAGGGAGGGAATAAGAAAAAAAAATGACAATGTTTTTTAAAAAAAGGGGGGGGGGGGGGGGGGGGCAGAGGAAAATCAATGAGAGTCATGATTGAAGCATGCTGCTGATAGGGCGTGGTCACTAAAAGAGAGCAAGATAAAGAAAATGAAGACAAAGGGGTGGAAGAGAAGAAATAAGACTGTGAAACAGAGTGTTGGAATGACAGTGATGAATAAGTGGAGGGGCAGAGTGGACACCACATGAGATTTTATAAAAGTAAAGACAAACGAGAGGCATGCACGAGAGCATGACAGAGTTCCAGGAGTGCGTGAGGAGGGATGAGGTGTGCAGAAAGAAAGGAAGAGATGCGAGGAAGAGCCAACCAGCGAGGCGAGGAGAGAAAGAGGGAGCGAGGGGGGGTAAAGGATGAGCTCATTGCAGTCACTGGGCTGATGACACGAGGAGGGGAGGGAGGGATGCAGGAGGGGAGGGGTTCACTGCTTGTCTGCGAATCAATAGCCAGCGTCTGAGCGCCGTACACACACACACATGCATGCACACACACACACACACACACGCACTTCCAGACAGCAGCCGGCTAAACCAGCATCTGCCTTCCACTAAGAGCCTTCAGCATCTCTGCTGCATGCAACAAACAGCTGACAACATTTCAGCCTTTTGATTTTTTCTTCTTTCTTCTTCTATTTTATTCAGCCACTGAACTCTAGTTTAAGAGAGACGAGAGGAAGTAGTGCAGAAAACCAGCTGATTCTCATGTCTGCTGACTCTCCCTCACCCTCCCTCCATCCTCCCTCTCTCTAGCTCGCACATCACATCCACACCCACACCCAAGGATACCCTCCTTGCTTCTCCACCGCTGATTTTCCTCTATCCAGCCTTTTCCCATACCTTTTTTGTCTTTCTCCTGAGCCCCTCCAACTACAAATTTTTCATCTTACTTCCTCTGGGCAAGAGATGCTGGCCTGATCCCCATTTTTTAATGTGAATAAAGACTTTTGTGGATGCTCTTTTGTTTTTAAAACCATCTTTGCTCTCCTATTTGGTGGTACCTGTGGAGGTTCTCTGGTTTTTCTCCAGCCAGCCGTCATACAGAGCGCAGCCCACAGCGAGGAACCATGCTGGGATTGGACGTGTGTGAGTTTGGGGGTCAGGTGCTGGAGCTGCTCTGGCTAACCATGTGCTATAGAGGTGAGCGGAAAGAAGAAAGCATGCACATATCTGTCTATGTTTAGAATAACTTCAGTCAATCAAGTTATTTCAAAACTGAGATATGAACTTTTTTCATTCTAAAAGCTTTCTTTTCTCTCTCATGACAAAATGTAAATTTTGTGTTTATGTGTCAAAGGATGATTTTATCTGTGTGCGCTTGTGTGTTCTAAATGTCTCAATCCTGGCGGGTGTGGACAGTTTTATGTGTAGCATGAAGGACTGCCAAGACCAAAGGTGATCAGAAACTATTGATTGCTTCTCCTGTGTGTGTGTGTGAGAGTGTGTACACATGTGCACTGCCTTGTAATTGCATTCTTGTTCATTCAATAGGCTGCATGCTCATGAATAGGCACGATGTGTGTGTTAGAGAGATGATACAGCATAAGCAGAAGTCAATGATGTCACCAACATCTCCTCAAATATCTAACAGTATTCTTTGCTTTTGCATCTGCAACAGCACAATTTATACAAGACAAGGCGGCTGTGTGTTTATATATGTGTGTGTTTGCGTGCCTATTATACTGCAGCAGTGTTGAAGAGTAACAGATGGTGGAACTGTGCCGGGGTTTCCCCTCACACAGATGTGTGTGTAAGAGTGTGACTCTGCTCAATTACAAAGAACAACAACCAAATAACAATGGGCAAAAAAGTGTGGGATAATTCAGATGAGGGGTTCTTGGTAGTGAGGATGTGATGCTAGAATGAAGAATAGCATGAATACTAAAGCCTGTTTGCACTGTCCACATACAGCAGAAAAAAAATGCAGACATGCACTGGTTTCCATTTATCGGCCTTCAGCTCAGTGTTTCAGTTCTTTATGTTTGAATAAGTGCCTCTGCTTTGGATATTTCCATAACATTTCGCAAAAACAGTCAGACAAAGTCATATTCTCACTCACTACTCACTCATACATTTTCCTGACAATACATGAAGTTATTGTGTTCACCTGACTAAATTTGGACACTTAAAGTACATGTAAGTATGTTAGTCCACTGGTTCCCAAACTTTTTGAAACATCGTACCTAAACCAGGGGTGTCAATTTATATTTTAGTTCAGGGGGCCATATACTGCACAGTTTGATCTCAAGTGGGCAAGACCAGTTGAATGATATCATTGATTCATTTTCATGCCCATGTGAACATATGTAGCATGCCACCTTTGTAGTTTTGAATAATAAAACATCTGCTAATGAAAAATAGTAGCCATTTTGTTGTATAATTTAACACGGCCACCATTCATACAAGGTAAATAACATGCCCCTCATGTCAGGAGGTGAATCGATTCAGATCATTTACTGAATCAATTTGCACAAGGAAATGTTGTGATGTATCGATTGACATTTTTACCCCCCGGCACATTTTGTTTACATTTGTTTCATATATATATATATATATATATATATATGATATATATATATATATAGAAATGATATATATATATATATATATATATATATATATATATATATATATATAGTATATAGTGTATATGTATGTATCTTATATATATAGATATATATAAGAGATTCTAAACTTTAAAAAACGCCCTGAAACAGACACAATATACATGCAGAGGCAGAAGACTCCACATGATGCATTTACATAATTAAATAAAGGTCCCACATTCCACATTCACTCCTTGTGTTTTACATTGGCACAGTTGTTAGGCAACATCCATCCACTAGAGGGCAGTGCAGAGTTCACTTCTGTGTTCTGACATCGTCCGTTTCTCATTCTGCGTACGTGTGCTCGTGGACTCGTGAAACATCATCAAGTCCAAGTCATGTTCCATTTCAAAGTTCGCATTTTGGCAAGTACACTGGAAATCCCCGGAATAGAACTTTTGCTCATTTTACAGAGCATGCATCAGAGGAGACTTGTGCGTACTTGGGCAGATATAAATCCCAGCATGCACCTGCACACGCGTAGCATTTGGCAGCCTCCCCACCTCCAACAGCAAAACCTGAGCGATCATTCCTATTCTTTACTGTTGTTCTTGGCCTTTTATCTGCATCTCTTTCTCCCGCTCTCCTCTCACAGCTGTTTTTGATCACATAATTATGATTAACTCACCTGATTGCCCGTTTGCATTGGAAATAAATATAACTTACATGTTGGAAACAAAAACATCCTCTCAGTATGATTGTTCAGCAGCAGTTATTTTGATTGTTCTTATTTGTTTCAGTACAATTACTAAATCTCCACAACAATGAACAGCCAACAGATGTAGAATAATACAATATCATTTTCATGTTGACGGGCAGCGCTGCTCTGCTGTGCACCGCAGGTGGTGATGTCACAAGTTTACGTTGTCTCAATCCATCAAGTAGCCGGAGTCCGTACTCCAGTGTGGACTTCCAGTATGTACCCACAAGTACATGAGTACGCAGTATGCAAAGTAGGGGTCTGTCTCAATCCGTGCACTTGCACTATGTGGTACACTTTTTTTGAGTGCAAGTACGGTTTCAACTAAAATACAGTGCTCTGAAAGTACCAGGATGCTGCCCTAATACCGTCGGCTGCACATCCATGATGAGATCCTCTCGTTCCACCACATCCCAAAGGTGCTATATTGGATTGAGATCAGGTGACTGAGGAGGCCATTTAAGTACAATGAACTCATTGTCATGTTAAAAAAAACAGTCTGAGATGATTCATACTTTATGATATGGCGTGTTATCCTGCTGGGAGTAGCCATCAGAGGAAGCTACACTGTGGTCATAAAGGGATGGACATGGTCAGCAACAATACTTAGGTAGGCTGTGGTGGTTAAACCATGCTACGTTGGTACTAAGGTGCCCAAAGTGTGCCAAGAAAAGCTCTCCCACACCATTACACCACCACCACCAACCTCAACCATTGATACAAGGCAGGATGGATCCATGCTTTCATGTTGTTGACACCAAATTCTGAGACTACCATCTGAATTTCATAGCAGAAATCGAGAATAATCAGAAAAGACAACATTTCTCCATCTTTTATTGTCCAATGTTGGTGTGTCTATGGGAACTGTAGCCTCAGTTTCCTGTTCTTAGCTGACAGGAGTGGCACCCAGTGTGGTCTTCTGCTGCTGAAGCCCATCTGCTTCCAGGTTGGATGTGTTGTGCATTCAGAGATGCTCTTCTGCATCTTCGGTTGTAACAAGTGGTCATTTGAATCACTGTTGCCTTTTTATCAGCTCGAACCAGTCTGGCCATTCTCCTCTGACCTCTGGCATCAACAAGACATTTGTGCCCACACAGCTGCTGGATATTTTCTCTTTTTCTGACCATTCTCTGTAAACTCTAGAGATAGTGGTGCGTGAAAGTCCCAGTAGATCAGCAGTTTCTGAAATACTCAGACCAGCACGTCTGGCACCAACAACCATGCCACGTTCAAAGTCACTTAAATCACCTTTTCTTCCTCATCCTGAGGCTCAGTTTGAACTGCAGCAGATCGTCTCGACCATGTCTGCATGCCTAAATGCATTGAGTTGCTGCCATGTGGTTGGCTGATTAGAAGTTTGCGTTAACGAGCAGTTGGACAGGTGTACCTAATAAAGTGGCCGGTGTGTGCATGTCCACCATGCATTGTTTTCCCCAGTGCCTAAGTCAATGAGAGGGAAAAAATTTGGGTACACTAAAATCAAGTAAAACAAACTATTACACAGGCAGGATAGGCTTTTCTCAGCAGTATGTATTTATCTGTAAAAAAATAAATTGGAAAGCTTCTCATTTCTTAATCTGGAGGCAAATACTCCAATTTCAAATTAGATTATTCAACAGAAATGATCATCACAGTGAAAGGTTTCCAGAAAAATGGATTTTCCTTTTGTAATTTCACACTTCCATCTTTGGATTTAGGAGAATTACAATACCTCACTGATGCTCACCACATAGCCAATAGCATGTACCAAGAATGATGTTGGTGTTTTATTCACTAGTAGCTGTTATCTTCATGTTAGTCAGCAAAATGAGTTTCTGGTTAAAAAGTAAAAAACAGAAGAAGATTCCGTACGATCCATCAAGCTCAAAGACACTTGGCAAGTAAAGAGTACAGAAAAATGAGAAGAGGAGGAAGAGATTTTGATGGGAACGTAGGTGGTGACTTGAGCAGAGCAAAAATGGCAAGACTAAGATGAGGGCAGGAGAAAGAGAGGGAACATCTCCAGACAGATTTGATAGAAGTGGGTGGACAAGAGGAGAGAAGAATTGTAGGAGAACTGGAAGCATGAGGAAACGGGGAAGAGAGTTTAGGAAAATGCTCGAGGAGGGAGACAAAAATACGTGAAAAAGATGAGAATGGAGGAGAGGAAAAGGGAATTTCTTTTTTTCCAGGGTAAAGGGATAGGAACAGCAGCTAAATAAGGGAAACAAAGGCTCATGTCCTGTCAGAAGCTGTTACCAACAGTGCAAGATATTTTGAAATTCGTGTGTGGGTGTGTGTGTGTGTGTGTGTGTGTGAAGACTGGGTGAGGCCCAAGTGGCTGAATGCTTTTCATGAGCTGTCAGTCAGCAGATGACAACTCAGGCAGCGAGCAGCCGTCTTTGCAGCTTAAAGAATCCCTTTACCACAGTCCGTCTTCATCTTCTCTTTATTTTATAACCCACTTCATTCCTCCTTCGTTCTCGTTTATCCTTTCATTTCCTGAACAGGACTGATGCTCGCTGCCTTCTCTTTGTTTCCGTTCTACTCTCTCTCCTGTCGTCTCTTGATATTCTCTTCCTTCCACTATCTCCCGATGCCAGATAACAGAACGTAACCTGAATCCCAGCTCACTTCTGCTGATATCCTCTCACTTCCACTGCTCACGCCTCCACACTCACGTCAACTTGTCAGATGAGAGAGTTTGGGAAATCATACTATATCGCCTTCTCGCATCGTTCCTCCTCCTCCTTTGTCTCCCAGCAGAGATAAATGAGACTGTATGGGTGAGCAGAGACATATGAGACCTATCAAGTCAACCAATTAGACAACTCGGTGTCTCATCAAGGCTGACAGAATGTGTGTGTGGGCAAAATGTTAACATACAGAATGTTGATTTTAATCTTTGCAAACTAAATCTAAAGCAGCCAGTGCATCATTCATACAACTCACACAGTTATAAAGAACTGTTGCTCTGACTGAAGGCATCAGCTCTATATAGATTTCAATAATTTCACCAATAATAGTAATAATATAACCTTGGTCAAAACTCAAAGTGGAAAAAATATGAATTGTGAGGAATATGCTGTAATATGGGTCTTCGACACAATATTATACATACTTGTGAAACTGTCATTAAACATAGTCTTTTTAGTTATGCTTCTTGGAGACAACTTTGCCCTTAAAAGAGTCAGCTTGGGCTTCTGGTGGGTATAATTAGTTTCCATTCAAGAGGCTCAAGTTTGTTTCTGCTCTAGCCCGATATTCTCTACAACCAAGAAACTAATGAATATTTTAGCTTTCCAAAGATGTTTAGCTATAACAGAGACTAACAACAAGAAACAAGAAATGGCAGAAAATAAGTGAACAGGTCTAAACTAAAGATACAAATTAATTAAATTTGGCATTAGGCTCTGTTCTGCCCTCTCTGCAGAAAAAGCTAATTTTCTCAGATTTTTGGTCAGAATCTGATGTTTTTGTTGAAACTACACTATGTTCAACGGCTGGTTCCTAAAGAACAGAAAGTGCGAGAAACAAAACAAAAAAATTCTGATGAAAGGACAGTCAGATGTTCCTTTGGGTAATGTAAATTTTTATTTTGTCATAAAACTAAATATTCTGTGGGTCTAGAAAGATCAGTTAAAATAGCCCAAAACGCTGGCACCCAGGGACCATCTGCTCTGAAAATGGCTGGCACTCAATGAGTTAATAATACTAAGTGGTGATGTATTATACATTGTTGGAGAGCCTGATTTGTCACCTTTACAATGAGGTTTAAGTTAAAGAATCTCACAGCTCAATGTGTGGGTAGTGCCCCCAAAATGTGCCCAAATCCCCTGCAACATTCTGCTGTTGGCATCACACTTGTTTTAAAATTCAAGCACTACAAGGTGTGTGTCAGTTGCAGATGTATGACTTGGACCTGAATTAGCATCTCATTGATAGACTGAGATTTCAGAATGAGATTCTGAAGCCAGTGGTGATCCCATTTCTCTAGAATTAATAAAGTGTAAAAAAGTGACTCATACAGATGTGGGCATTAAAAAGTTCCTCCTTTTTCTGCCAGAAGTGGAGCAGTAATAGTGCACCATTACTGCACTATCACTGGCTGAACGATTTGTCCCGCAAATACGTCACCACGTACGGTGTCCAAACTTGGCGTGTGGAAACGTCCTTGTTCCGGGCATTCGTTTATGCCCTGAAATCGTTTCCCCTGGGCACACAGGCGTTTCTCTGCGACTGAGAAACGCCTGTAAGTGGCTGGCAGTCGGCTGAAAGGGGAACTTTTTCATGCCCAGATCTGTATGTGTTGTTTATTCCCCATTTTTGATGTGTGACAGTGCAATCATCAAATCCACCAAGAGACTCAAAACAAGAGTAAATCCCAACAGGAGAATATTGCGGATGATTTCAGCCTATTAAGTGGGAGTACTACTTACATGTTTAGCTGTATTGCTCATTCCATTGAAGCAGGATCTTTCCAAGATATACCTCATTGTAAAGGTGACTTATCAGGCTTTCCAACCATCTATAATACAACACCAACTGGTATTTTAAAGAGAAGATATCAACCAAACACAAATTTTTTGACCGAAGTTTATTTGATTGTTTGAACTCATTTAGAAAAAGTGACATCATCACAGTTTATATGTCATTACGTACAGTTGTGCTCAAAAGTTTACATACCCTGGCAGAATTTGTTATTTCTTTGGCCATTTTTCTGAGGGTATACTGTAAATTGGTGCCAGGGTAGGTAAACTTTTGAACACAATTGTATGTCCAATCTGACCTTACAGAAATATAAATAAAGGCATTTCATCTTGACATGGTGGAAGGTTGTAATGTCTTATTATAACATCCCAATCCTTTGTTACAGTCCTGTTTAAAGGATAACTTTCTTTTTTTTTCAACCTGGACTTTATTTCTAGGAGTATACGTGCATTTACTCACCGGTAAAATTTCTGCATCACTTTGAGTCCTTTGGAAGATATTACTATGAGTCGCCCTTCGGTATACATCTAGTATAATGGTGGAGATGGGGCAGTCACTATATAAGACATTATCTGCAGCAGAACACCTTGATTTTCACCAATACTTTAAGGAGAATGAACGAACGAACGAATGAGTGCTATTGTCCCGTGAGTCCAGATTTAGCTTTCTGTTAGTTATCAGGGTGTTCTACACACTTTTCGGGGCCGTGCGCATTCGTAGTACAGCTGAGAAGAATAGCTCGCTACCCATACAACAACAAAAACACAATTTGCGAAACTCTGAACTCACAGGACAATAGTACTCATGTGTTTGTTCATTCTACTTAAAGCATTGATGAGGTGTGTATAATCAGAGTCAGGTAGGTTAGTGTCTAAATGTAGCCATTAGGACTCCCAGTCATGTTACAATGATGCCGGGCAAACAAACCCTTCTACCATCACCACCTCCTTCTTCTACACACAGACTTTTGTCAGTTATACCTCACTGGATGAATCATGAAACATATGTCAATGAAGCCCTGTTGGTATTTCAGCAATGCCAGCATAAACTTTCAACACATCCCTTTCCAGCACATGAAATTGGGTTGAAAAGCCAACATAGGTCTTCATGCATGCTAGCAATTGACCAGTTTTTCGACCTTGACCAACATGGCTGACTGTTTGATGACTGTATTGAAAATGTGCGGGCTTCTCCAGTATAGTTATGTAAACAATGTCAGTTGCAGACTAGCATGCTGCTTATAGCAGCTTTGAAATGCTGCATGCTCACCACTGATGTAAATCAGCTAAAAGATAGTGATTGTTCTCTGTGCTCCAAAGTATTAACGTGTTAAACATGAGCAGATTAAAGGGTGTAGTATCACAACTTCCGGCTGGTGGTGGTTCTTCCATAAGCAAGTAAAAATGGAGCTGAGATTCCAGTTGTTTGCTACATCATGTCTAGCAGTGATAAAGTATTATGTATCCTGAGCTGACAGGGTGTCTGGAGTTTTTCTTGAAAATATTGCAGGTGACATATCATCATGGTCCTGTTGTGGCAGGAAAAAGGCACACACACTGCTCAGCTCTCTCTCTCACACACACGTTTGTACTAATGCCTTTGTGAGGACAGTCATTGACATAATGCATTCCCTAGCCGCTTATCCTAACCCTAACCATTGGAAACTGATCGCCTAAACTTAAACTTTGCCCCAACCCACCAAAACCAACTGTAACCTAAACTCTGAGACCAATGACCCTCAAGAAAGGGTTTTTGTTAGGCTTTCTTTGTGAGCACTGACCAAAATGTCCTCGCTTTCCAAAAATGTCCTCACTTTGTTGGTTAAACACACAAAATGGTCCTCACAATGTTGCCTGTACAAGTACACAAACACACACACAGTCCTGAAATGCTATTGTGTTGATCATTCTTCCTTTACTACCGTTTCTTCATTGTAAAACCTGGTAATGGCTTCGCAGAGGCCTAAAAGCTTCCTTTTTATCTTCTGTTGTGTCCTTTTGTATATAAGTGTGCGTGTGTTTTGGTGTCCCAGAGGCCTTGTTATAGTATTAGGGCAGAGCAGTGACAGCAAGCCTCAAAGGACTATAAAAAAACAGCAAATCAGCGCTCAGGGTATACACACAAACACACAGACACATTGAGAAAGACTCATACATAGCTGACACACATAAAGAGAAAAAAATGTTTTTTCTGATACAGTAAACAGTTATCTGGGTTAAGGGAAGATGATGCAGACAGGAAGCAATTATAAAAACAAGGCAGGAGGACTGAGGGGGCCAAAGAGAGCAGTTCAGCATTGTTTGCTGACAATCAGATTTCACATTTCCTTTTCCATTTATATCGATTTGCCCCATATATGGTGCAGGGATTTAAACGAATGTCAAAGCTAGTTTCTTTTATTCTGATTCTGATTTATTCTGATTAAAAAGTCATCTGCTGAGTGTCCGAAGCTTTTTAAAAAACCCAAAAAAAAAAAAAAATTTTAAAAAAAGAGGAGAAAAAGAAAGGAAGATGAAGGAGAGGGAGGAGAAAAAAAAAAAATAATCCGCCCCCCAAACCAAAAAAAAACAAAAAATAAAAAAAAAAAACGAAAAAGTATATTTTTTTTTTATATTTTTATTTAAACTGGCGAAAAGAAAGAGGTCTATTTTTTTTCCCTAAAGGAAAAACTGTAGCATCTTTGTCCCGAAGTACCAAATTTTCTATGCAAATGGAGCTGGTTCTTCTGGTATTGCTTTACTTTTAGAAGCTTAGCATTATATGGCCAACCAAAAATGACTTAGGTAGTACCACATCTTGAGAAGCATGTTTCTAATTTTGTTGGTGTTTTTTAATGCAGCTCTTTCGACTGCTCTTTCACCTGAGTTACAGCTGCCCTAGTTCGTATGATTACAAACAGAGTGCAGTTTGCTTTTGCAGAGATGCATAGTCTGGCAGCGTGACAGTGTGTTTGCTGGCTCCATTACTCAGACAGATAGCTGCTGGTTCAACTCTCAACTGTGGGATTTCTGTGGGAGTTTACAGGAGCTGAGTAAAAAAAAAAAGAATAAATGAGGGGAAATTATTAAAAAAAAATCATCCAATACGTCAACTTTGAGAATGAGTTTTGGCCACTCTGCCATAAAGCCCCGACTGGTGGAGGGCTGCAGTGATAGTTGACTTTGTGGAACTTCCTCCCATCTCCCTACTGCATCTCTGGAGCTCAGCCACAGTGATCTTTGGGTTCTTCTTTACCTCTCTCACCAAGGCTCTTCTCCCATGATTGCTCAGTTTGGCTGGACGGCCGGGTCTAGGAAGAGTTCTGGTCGTCCCAAACTTCTTCTATTTAAGGACTGCGGAGGCCACCGTGCTCTTAGGAACCTTTAGTGCTGCAGAAATTCTTTTGTAACCTTGGCCAGATCTGTGCTTTGCCACAATTCTGTCTCTAAACCAAGCGACAACCTCCGGTGGCCAACTATGAGTCGACTCGGACAGTCATTTTTTGTAGTTTCTCCCTTGATCACTAGGGGCTGGCTGCAAAACAGAGCAAATCCCCATAGACTCCCATGTTAAAAACGCAGAAATAAAATAAGGAAACAACTTCACAGCAGAAATAAACATGTTTACAGCCTGGTTCAAAAAATCATTTTAGGTTTAATAGGTCAAGTTTACCTTCATGTCAACTGTGAGGGGGGTGAATTTTTTTTATAACTCATCCATTTAGATGTTGTTTAATCTTGAAATCACACATAATTAGGGGCGTGTCCTTTTGATTGACATGCGGCAGACTGGAAGCCCGGCCTGCCGACCAGTGGCTCCTAGTTAGCTCCTTGTTTGCTCTTGGTTAGGTCTCAGTTTGAAGCAGAGTAGCAAAATGGTGGTTTTTAGTCAGATAATAGGAAGTCTTAGCATGTCTTACCTTTACATTGCCGCTTAGGCAGCTAATCTTCGTTAGCTCCTGTTAGTTTCGAGTTAGCTTGGTTAGCATTTAGCCTAGAGTATGTCAGCTGTCAATCATTCGCCCCTTGACTCGAAGCGGCCTTGCCTTTGCCCATTTTAGTATTTTCCGGGAGTGATGACACACGTGACACGACAAGATGGCGACGGTGGGACACGCCCAACTGGCTTCATTTTTAGCTCTTCAGAAACCAACGGGTGACGTAGCAGAAGGTTTGTCCCTCTCTATTAACGGTCTATGCTCTTAACTACTTGGATAGTTTCTTCAACCTCATGATTCTCATTTGCTCTGAAATGCATTGTAAGCTGTACGGTCTTATATAGACAGCTGTATGCCTTTCCTAATTAAGTCCAATTTGTTTAATTAAACACAGCTGGACTCCAATGAAGGAGTAGAACCATCTCAAGGAGGATCAGAAGGAATGGACAGCCTGTGAGTTAAATATGAGTGTCACTACAAAGGGTCTGAATAATGTACTTTTGACCATGTAATATTTTAGTTTCTTTTTTTTTTTTTTTTTTTTTTAAAAAAATTGGCAAATATTTCGACATCTCTATTTTTTTCTGTCAAGATGGAGTGCTGAGTCTACATTCATGAGAAATAAAATGAGCTTTTTATTTTAGCAAATGGCTGCAATGAAACAAAGAGTAAAAAGTTTAAAGGGGTCTGAATACGTTCTGTACCCACCGTACATCATTCAACAATCAAAGAGCAGAATAGCTATTAAATAACTTTAGAGACTTGATGATGAAAGGTCAAACAATTACATATAAAACCCCTCAGACAAGCGCATATATATGCACCCACACACACACTTGTTGGTATTGGCCTATTTCTCCATTTTTTTTTCAACATTAGACATGTTTGGAGGACTTGTTACCACAGCCAGTGTTTTAGTTTCATATTCACCATCAAGAAGTGAGTGAACAATATCACCTTCATTCTTTGTCAGTGAGCACAAACTTGATATGTAGGAAGAACTTTCTAAAATGCGACTGACTTGGACAAACTCAGTTTTAAGTAGGGATGGGCGATATTTTATCGTGTGCAATGTATCTTCAAAGAAATTCCCCAACAATAACAATTTGAATTTATCGTTTTTATCATGAGATGACAATTTATCAGGTTGTGTTTGCGGTTGCACTACTTTGGTTTTTTTAATAAGCCAAGTTAGTTTTGCTGTTTGCATTGTTTGAATAAATGTGGAATTTGGTCTCATATTTCAGACTTGTTTGATTGGTGTCACTACAGTTTCGCAATACAGGTACACTACTTGAACTTAATTGATATAGTGGTTTCTGGTATTTTGTAGGGCTTTCAAGACAGAATTTAGTGACATATTTTTGATACAAAATATTTTGCTGATAGTTTTTATTGTCACTTATCATTACCGTGATTAATAAGAGAAATTATTGTGATACATTTTTTTAGTCCATATCGCCCATCCCTAGTTTTAAGGTTATTTTAACCATGTCGCTAAACTCTGCTTAACAAAATATTTCCTAGTATGTCTTCCCAGTATGTGATGTCACATTTTCATTGCAGATATTTTGGATGCCTGCTTTTTGCCAGTGACTGGTATCTGAGAGTGAGTGGGTTTTCAGAGCTCCTGTGACCAGTCTTGTCTGTATTCAGCCTCCCTTGAAGCCTCGGAAACAGATTGCTGTGTAAATTTTCTCTGGATGTGTTGGTTTAACTGTAAATGCCTGCAGGAAAATACAAAGTCCCATCGTACAGCTTCAAACAGGCAGTGAAATGTCACTTTAAACTGAACTAAAGATTTGAGTTTTGCTACAGGTTTTTGAAGACATGTTTTAGGAAGACAAATCTGACACTTGTATTTACTTACAGTAAGTAGAATGAGGGAATAAGATAGATGGATCCAAAGCTACTTTTTTAAGGCTGACTTGAGCCAGAGGCTCCAACAAATCCACTTAACAGTATTTTCCAATGCTGTAAAGCACTTTTGTTTTAAAGGTGGGAAATGTCTTGACCAGTTAGGACAGTTTTTGGTAAGTTTTTAGTTTCCCATGTTAGTTTTCTTTAATCAATTACATTTTTTCTACACTTGTGTTTGAAGTTTGTGCAGTGAAGCAAAAGATGGTCAGAAAAGTCACCAGGGTCATAAGGCTGCTTTATGAGCATCAAAGAAAATCTAGTTAATATGAAGTAGCAGATGGGGCTGAAACAGTGGGAGGACCACATGCACACACTGATTTACACAATATGGACAGATTTGACTCGGTTACATTTTCTTTTAACTCAGTAATAACGTGTAGAAAAGAGAAGTCAGTTCTGTTTAATTCTTTTTAAATAGTGTGTTTAAATTTATTGTTTTATATTAATCTAATCAACATATTGTCAGAACAGAGTGCAAATTGTGTCAGAACTGACCAGACATGCTGTCAAGTTGAACAAGTTTCTACTTTCACATACGTCAATTTTTTTTTTAAATGTCAATTTTAAACCTTCCAGTGTTACTAGAGACTGTATCGCTGACCCAACCCTGCCTTTCAACCCGAGAGGTAATTGATTCGGTCAGTGTGACAGGTCAGCAGTCTGCAGTTCAAAGAGTAGCTCTCAGATACAGACAGGAAACTGGTTTTAAAGTACTCTTACTGGTTTGAAACCCACACTATGTGAGTAAATGTGTGCACTGACATGCTGATGTGGGGGAAGACTGCAGTTTGATATGTAAATACAGCCCAGTGAATCATTTATGAGTGCGTGTACTATCCATATCTAACATGCAACGTGGTTTTATATGTGACTGTGTGGGTTAGAGAATTTTTTTGGTGCTTTCAGATTGAATAATTTACTCAACCCCTGAGGTGTCATGGGCTTGGCTTTAACTATAGTATCTAACAGTATGGGAATATTTAATGTTACTCTCCATGAACAGATTTAGATAGTTTGCTTCCTGAATGGCAATAATTTGGTTTATACTGATTCTCTTAAAAGGAGAGGAAACATGCTTATTAATCACGTGGATTTAAGAAACAGCTGGGTGAGTGAGATTCCTGACTGGACAAAATTCCTGCCGTCCAGAGGAGTTATTGGGCTCTTATCCCAGAATTATATACATGCATAAGAGATACATGAAATTTAAATGAAGAACTGATTTCATTTGATAGATAAAAGGTGAAGAGATATACAGATAACCAAATGGGACACAATATTAACACCGTAAGACATAAAATGACAACATGAGACAACAAATAGGCAAGAGTTACTAAAATAACCACAACGAGACAAATCTTTTAGAGTGAAAAAACGAGATGTAAAATGATTTTAAAGCAACCCTTACCGATGTTGCATTCTTACACTATTTTTCTAACAGGGTAAAATGCTATGAATGAGGTAATGGAACTCTGAAATACAAGACAGACCCACCATTAATCAAAATAAAATATTATTCCAATCTCTAAATATTCAATGAAAACTCCAACCAATCCTTGAAGTGGTGTGCACCTCTAGGATTGTCCAACGGACCTGCCTGTCAGACCTTTGATTCTGCATTGGGAGGCAGAGGGAATAAGGGGGTGTGTCTAAGAAGTGAGGCGGGACTGTTTATATTCAAATTATCTTGCTGTGCTTTCTGAAATGCAAGATTGGTAAAGGTTGCTTTAAATTGATGCTAAATTTTTGCAACTATTTGCAAAATTGGAGAAATTATAGATTTACAACACTAACAGACACGTACTAACCAAAATTTGGTCACAAAACTACAACAAAAACACAGTTTAACTTTCACACATTCATTTATGCTCACTATTTTTCCCAACATATGGAGCAAAAAGTCCAGTGTTCAATCAACTCCCAGTTGATTTCAACACTGAGGGTTATATAGCTCCACACTTTGAGTTAAATTAACAGTTTCGAAATAGTTAAATATTTAAGATTGAGAGTTTGCTTGTAAACTCCCACAACTGTGTTAAAGGAGTGATGACATAGCAGTTAAAAACTAGTTTATGTTGTTGGCATTACTGTATATGTAAATACTCCAAAGAAAAAAACGGCATTTTTTACAGCGGAGTATTGTTTTGAAACGCCAGACCTCACTTCCTCAGTAATACAGTTGGGTCCGGTGATGATATGGAGCTTTACCCGGAGACCACGTTGACTTCATTTTGATTGGCTACACCTTATTTCGCTATGACCTTATTTGGAGAATCTAGGTCAAGCTACGGTCGGACTTTGCTAAAGGCTAACTGCTAGCAACATGTGCACTTTAGACAGTGAGCAACGTTTATCAGACAAGACAGCATTTAGAAAATAAATAAACTTACAGGTAATGACAAGGTTGTGGTCGCCTCCATCAGTGTTGCTGCTGAAGTTTTCTTTTAAATCCATTTGTTTGAAAATCCAGACCTGACTGCACAGAAGTTACTACTAGCTCCATACACACAGCTGAATCAGACAGGGAGGGGACGGGGGGAGCGGACGGAGCATAGACCGTTAGGAGAAGGGGGGGGGGCGCTGTTTACTTGATAGTGTGCTCTTATTGGAGCAATTAAATTACGTAGAATGATAGAACTACGTAGAATGATAGCCTGCTGTCTGATTCAACTGTTTTTGAGCAGAGAGACAAAGCTGACAGACCATAAACAGGAACTTTGATTCTCACTCTGGACATTCACATGGCCTCATCAGTGCACAATAGATCATATTATACACCCAAAACCCCAGAAAAGTGAAATTTGATGTCATGGCACCTTTAAAATAACAACAAAGAGATACAAAACTAAAGGAGTACAGCCCAAGTTCCAGCTTTTTTTCTAGAAGCAGCCCCTTCTGGCAACAAATGGAAGTGACGCAAATGTTGTGCACACGCATGAGCTGCTTCGACTGCGTCGGTCTTTAGTTTAACCTGCGCTGCATTCAGTCTGAGCCCAGAGTTAGAGTCATGATGTCTACAAAAAAGGTGAACTGCATGCTAACAGTAACAACAGGCTAACGCTGGTTTGTAGATCACATATCCAAATTCATAGGCTGAGATCACAAATATCTTATGAAATTACCACATCAACTAAATGTAGCAAGTGGCCAGAGAGTATCTGTTCCCCAGGAACAGTCATAAGGCTGTCAAACTGCTGCATTTACATGCTAAAACCTTAGCATTGCAACATTATGCAACCTTATTTCTGTTATACATCACATTTTCTTTGTTAGCGAGAAGAAATCAGACTGTACGTCCCGTTTTAGTCCCAGAGCAGCTAGTCTCCCCCACATGCACCCCCTTGTTTATTCGTACCAGAAACTCTTGCATTGAGCGTGCAGAAACACTATTAGAGACATTGTTGCCAATTTGGCAACTTTGTCGCTATATTTAGCAACTTTTCAGACCCCTCTAGCGACTTATTCTCAAAATATTGGCTAGCGACAAATCTAGTGACTTTTTCTGGTGTTCATAGAGACAGATAAAGTTTATTTCGCTCCACCCGTTCATTGGGTGCTCCCTGCCATCTGCCCCTCCCTCCCTGTTTCCCGGCACTCACTCACTGCTCCCGCTGTCCCTTTGCAGGCAGCAGCCCTTCTGAGCTGCTGTGAGATGATCACACCTCCTCATCCAGATTATTTCCTTTGATGCCATGTGGCACAACCAGGTCTTCTTTGCACCATGACTCAAATGTGTATGTCACCCCTTCAGTACCCTTGTGAATTGGAAACTTGGTGTGTCAAACAATAGCTATGCTGGGGACCATTATTTGGTACTGCATATACGCAACTGTGATTGACTGTCGTGATGTCATTTAGTGATTTCTGGCAATATTTGGGCCAGCCAATAGCGACTTCTCACTCTGAAGAGTTGGCAACAGCGATTAGAGACAACTGCAGTGAAGAAAGATCAGCTCACTCTTCACATCAGGCAATTGTAAAGGCCTTTTCAGATAGAACGCGTTTTTTGCGGCGCGCACCGCGGGGTAGGGCGCAGAGTCGGCAGAAGACCACAGCGGCAGCGAGCACGTAAGGAACGCTCGTCCAGGTTTACTTCAGGCTGAACAAGGACCACTTTTTTTCCCTGAACTGGCCTCTCCTATTGGACGCGCTAGGATGTCGTCACAGCGCGCTGTGCCCGAATTGAAAAATTTTCGAGCGCAGCAGTGAGCTCCACCGCGCGTTCTATCTGAAAGGGCCTTTAGAGCATGTGGAGGAAAGAAAATAATGGTATTTAACATTTGAACTTGCACAATACACCTACTGAAGAGTTCATATTGAACCTTCTAAAGTATAAGTCTCACTTAAAAATAGTGTACTATATGCAAGAGACAGGATAAAAAAAGTCCAAAACCAAACCCTCATTCTCTGGGTGAGAGGCACACTAACCACTCAACCATCAGCTTTACAGTCTACATCATTTTTTTTTTTCTGATGCAGCTGATTGGGAAAAAAAACTTTTGATTTTGTTGACCACATTCACTTCTCTGAAAGAAACCGATTTATTTGGTCCATACTTTAGGGAAATGTTTCCCAGTAATAACCACTGGTCATCTTGTGACAGTGTGGGGTCCTGTCACTACGCCTCCGACTGATCATGCGCCCTGACTACTTGGCCACAGGGATGTCCCTTTGGTTGTCTGCTTAGCATACATGACTCTCACCTAGGAGTCAGGGGATTAAATCCCACCCGAGCCCTCACTGCTTACCTTGCCATAATCTGATATTTTGTGGCAAAAAATTTTCATATTGACCGTTTCAGCTGTAGGAAAGAACTTCAGGCAGGTAATGGTACCAAGTCACTCATCAAACTGTTGCAGTTTAATGTGTGGGCGGAGTTTAATTATGGAGTCAAACTTAACTCTCAGAATATCGACTGTTCATTCAACCCAAACACCAACACCCCGTCCAGGGATGGAGTTAATTTATGTCTGGATTGAGTTACAGTAGATTAACCCTGAACTGATGAACACTTTGAGCTAACCCCAGTGAACCATTTCACTCTAAACATGTTAAAACCACTCGAGTTAAAATCAACTCTGAAATCAATGTTTAACCCTGAAATTTCAGCTCTCCAATTTTTGCTACATCATCATGTGCTTGTGGTTTAAATTGGTTGAATCTGGTGGAATATTGTAAAAATTCTATATTTTCAGATGAAAATTCTATATTTTTACTACTCTATATATCTAGATTCTTTTAAAAATATATTTAAAAAAGCAGGAAAATCACTGATGTGTCATAATAGTGTTTATGTCTGCGCACATTTTTGCCACCAAGATGTTCAGAGGGTGCAAAATGCAACAATAGACTATAAAAGACATAAGCAAAAAAAAAGTCCCTGGATTTGAAAAACATCACTAAAATGAGGAGGTCTTGCAAAAATTCATGCCACAAGCTGTAACACAGCCATAATGATAGAATAAAATTAAAAAATGCCTAAGGGAAGCAAGGGATAATGGAAGGATAGAGTTTCTTCTTTTAAGCTTTCATGATGATAGTAATCCAGCAGAATGTTTTCCATCGTTTTGTTTTTTGTATTTTTTTTTCCTCTGATTCCTACTCATAAATATTACTGTTGTGAGTTTGATATATAATTCTAAAGCTGAATTAAGATACATAGCTTTAGATGATGCATCAATTGTGATTCGGACAAATACACTTTTCTATTCGCGGGATGAGAGTCTGCTCTAAAGAAAAGATCTGTGTAGGGACACACGGTCACAATTTCTAATCATACACCACTGATCAGTCCAAGCCTCCGTGGGGCTCAAAGCAAAACTTGAGTTTTGGAGGCCATTTCTTACTGTCAAAGATATTAAGAGACTTTCCTTTGAGAAAACTTACCTACAGTATATCTTGCTAATTTTCCTCCATTTACCATTTTCCCCTCCATTTCTCTGACCCTAAAGGATAACTGCTTTTTTTTTTTGTTCTTCCACCTCCTCAGTCATGGATTGCAAACTGCATGGTTGTAAACATGAACAGTAGAGGGTGGAAAAAAAAAAGAGAGGCAGCAGAATCACTGGTGAAGGGGCCCTTGGTTAGCCGTCTTTGGCCGGCTCTTAGCGACATTTATACGTTTGGGCTGAAAAAGGTTTGAAATACTTAAGGGGAGGCACTACAAGTAAAAACCCCGTTTTTTCATCACCTGGTCAATTTTGAGATTCTCGTCCCCCCCCCCTCCTTCAACATGTTTGCTTTCAACTGTTAAAAAAAAAAAACAACACATTTTAGGAGTTTATGTCATGATACTTTGTCTGATGCACCCAAATCTCCTCAAAGTGCAGCTAAAGTTGGTTTTATTAAACAGAGCAGCATCGTGGTGCTCGTCTGAACCCTGTCATATCTGGTATCGTTGGAAATGTCTCTTTCCTGAATGATGTCATCTCAACCAAACTTGATATTTCCAGCTCATGAAGCTGATGTCTGTAAATCATCTTATAGAACAAAAATGTGGAGAATTTTTCTCAAAATTAGTTCTTATTCCAGGTAAAATCTCCACTTGAGGAGCACTTACAGAAACCAAACTTCCAAGTTTTGCTCCCGACTATTATTTTATATAGCTACTATAGTATTTTGCATAAGGATTTTTTTTTTTTTTTTAAAGGATTTTTTGGGCACTAGTGGCCTTTATGTGACAGTGTATAGTGACAGGAAAGGGGCAGAGAGAGCGGGGAGTGACATGCAGCAAAGGGACCTGGACCGGGAATCGAACCGGGGCCGACTGCGCTGAGGAACTGTAGCCTCTGTTCATGGGGCGGCTGCTCAACCAACTGAGCTAATCACCGCCCCGCATAAGGATTTTTTGATAGATCATTTTATCCCAAAAATGCCAAAGAGATTTTTCTGGTTGTTGATGGTATATTCTAAATTGTTAAAATGATCTATAGAGATATCCAAAATCCCCTCTGTAAAAACTTGACTTTAATACATAAACAAAATCCAAAGGGAACTTTGAACCTGGTTTAATCCTGTTTAAAAAAATTTTTTCCTAGAAATGTGGAAATTAGCCCATTTTTGGCCATATAAAACACCTAATTTGTATATTTAAAACAATTTCAGAAAACTTGCAATTTAAAAAAAAAAAAAAAAAAAATCCCTAATGTGAGGAATAAACCAGGAAAGTTTCATGGTGATACCAGTTAAATACCAGCTGTCTTCAGGGTTTAAGGGTGTTTAGTGCATCCTTTGGCCTGGCTACCATACTGTAGAGCAGGTAAGGAGGATCTGTGCTAGTATATATATATAATATAAAAAAAGCAGGATATTAAAGCCTCCAGGAAACAATCATGAAGTTAAATTTGTGCACAAGGTGTTTGTTTTATGCTCAGTAATATAAAAAAAAAAAAAAACAGATGACAGCGTCACTGAGGGAAAGGTAAAATTGTTGCCATGGTGATGGGCAAAAGTAGCCATTTTTGGTCTTGACTGGGTGGTTCACTGCTGTAAGTTCCAGATATGTCTGCACAGAGGAGTTCATGGGAACACTTGTGCATCTGTTTGTGCATAGCCTGTGTCATCCAATTACCTCCACACACACACACCAGCCCTGAGCTGATGAACACCGTGTCTTCTCATTACGAGCAGTAAAATAGAATGAGAGGATATTACACAGGGCTGTTAAAGCACGGCAAGCAGATTGTCCACAGCTCGGTTTGAGAGGGTTTCACGTTCTCCGGATAATTAGAGTCCAGAGGTATGCTCTGTGCGTTTGTGTCTGGAATCTGTAATAAATAAGTGTTGAATAATTTTGCCAAGCACCGCTGTCAGCTATGAGAGTGTTACAGAAAAAAAAAAAAAAAAAAAAATCACCGTCATTAAATCTGCAATAATTATAGTTTGAGCAGTCAAGATGGAGCTACAGGGAGGAGGGATGCTTAAATCTTTATCAAACCGTGTGTGGCAACATGCACTTTGGTTTAAGCTCACAACAACGCCACCCTGGGAGTTGCACCCAGGGAATTATGTTTAAATTTTTTTTTTTAAAAAAAGGACACTTGGGTTTGGGACAAAAGAGACTTGTTCAAATTAAAACAGATAGTTTTTAAATAGTCTGCTAAGAAAAAGAATAACAGATTTAAAAAGCAGCAGAGTCAGTTAGGAGGCAGGTAAAATGGGGCATCAAAAACACCCCACTCACAAGACACACAAGCTACCGCAACCCCAAAATGGTGCAAGACACACAAAGATGACGCCACCAAGCCCACACCACCACCGTGAGCTCTGACCTGAAAAAAAAAAAAAAAAAAAAAAAAATTTTAGAAAGCACAAAGAAATATAAAAGTGACACTGGGGATCTACAGCCAAAACGTCCCCCTCCAGTAGTTACAATAAAAGCACTAATAACTGTCTAAGAGCAAGCTAAAAAGGGGAATCCAGGAAGGCAGCAGTAAAGCTGCTTCCATGAAGTGTTCGGCCGGTTGGTCACATTTTCTCCCAAGACGTCACATCCAGTGGGAGGTGTGCCAGCCAATTCTCAGAACTTCACGTTCAGGGCAAAGCAGCAGCGGCGTCCTGTGGCCTGCCTTGAATCCACGGCAGCAGTGTTTCAGCCAGGTTCGGCAACTAGAAGCCTTTAGTCAGTCCCTGTGATGCACAGAGCAGAATGTCAGACAAGTACGCTACAAATCCAACACAGGATCCAGCAGCCACTTACCGATCAGTCAATACGTCGCCCATATACAGACGCTTTTCCCATCAACAGCGAACACCTGATATGAGATGCCCATTTAGAATCACCAATATCACAATAAATTAAATGTTCAGGGACCTACCAGTGCTAATTCACTCCAGGGACACACACAGAAGCCAAATGTTTCATGCAGCAGCAGCATTTGAGTGAGCACAAGCCCTCAGTACGGTCTGTTGCCACCTGGTAACATCACTGCCCTTATATGGTGCAGCTGAGCCAATTAGTGGGGAAGACTGCACTGATTGCCTTCACCTGGTATCTCTCACCACACATGGTTTAAAATGTAATCAGAATCTGATGAAATCAAACCCAGATGGCTGGAACCTTTGCTGATGTGCATCATGTAGACCCCGAAGAATTGTGGCTGTGCTGCTCAAGTGTTCAGAGACTAAAATATAACCAAATATTTGCCTTGTTTTTGAAAATCATTTCCGTTTCCTCCAGATCTGGACTTTTTTTCTTTAGTATTTTTATGATTGATGACTGCAAACAAGGAAGGTTTTGCTGTGACGACACTGCAGCGTACTTAACAATGACGTATAACTTGCTTAAAGTCATAATTTTTCTTTAACGCTTTGATGTTATTCACTGACAAAGATTTTTTTGTTATACGCTAAGCATACTGTGATGCAGGAGCAGGAGTTTGGGACCTCCTGTGTTGTTTTTAAGAGTCCTTTCACTTTTCAAACCTACAGTATTCCTTCACATGGATTAAGCATTTGCCCTCAACCTACTGCTGAAAGACTGAAGATAAAATTAGAGAGATTTTCAAGCTGGTGAAACATTCAATCTAAGTGTGAGTCAGACTGCAAAAAAAAAAAAAAAAAAAAAAAAAAAAAAAAGCCGCAATAATAAGCATGCATATCTAGAAAAACTTGTTTCCTCAAGTATTCACAAGATAAAAGGCAGACTAATTTTATTTTACAGTTTAATTTTCAAATTGCTTTAAATTTACATTTTCCCCAACATTGTAAATCCTTTTTTTCAAATAAATACTGTAGTGTGCAAGAATTAAAATGCATATCTCAAATCTTCTTCTCATATTCACTGTTGAAGGTCTGCTGGCTGATAAGAATGATCTGCCTATCGAGGAGGAAGAGGATGAGCGAAACCTCAACTACAATCCCCCGGCTCAGAAGTCGCTGCAGGAGATTCAGGAAATGGACAAAGATGATGAAAGTCTGGTGAAGTACAAGCAGACCCTCTTGGGACCAGAAGCAATCACGACAGGGTGTGTGTGTGTGTGTGTGGGGTGTTTGCTTACCTGTGAAAGAGGTGCTGATTTACAGCAGTGCCCAGTAGTGCTGCAGATTGAATGATAATATTCAGTCATTATAACAACTTGCTGCATAACTCACACACACTGCAACAGACCTGCTGGCCTCAGCATCTTTTATCCAGCAGCCAGGCTATGACAGCTGATATCAGGAAAATAGCTCTGAGTCGCTCGCTGCTGTAACTCAACACCACCTCATCTACAGCTTAGTGGGATTGAATTCACTAAGAAGGGCTGTAATAAGAAAATGGAAGAGCAGAGAAGAAAGGAAAGAGTTTATTGTCAGATAGAAGCTTTAAATCTAAGTTTTCATTTGGAATCTATGATTTTTACCCCCCCCCCAAACCCGTCGCCATCGTAACCATGTCAATCCTGGAAAAACTAAAAAGGGAAAGAGAGGCCTTGGGGCAAATGTTTCACAGCCAACATAGTCTGGGCTAACCAGCCTGTCAATCAACAGGACATGCCCCTAATTATGTATAATTTCAAGATTAGATAACATCTAAACAGATGGATTTGAACATAAATTCACTCCCCTCACAGCTGACATGAAGGTAAACTCGACCTATTAAACCTAAAATGATTTTTTGAACCAGGCTGTGAACATGTTTATTTCTGCTGTGAAGTTGGCGTTTTTAACATGGGAATCTATGGGGATTTGCTCTGTTTTGGAACCAGCCCCTAGAGGATGAAGTGTGAACTACAACTTTTTGGCAACCCAGAAGTAGCTTCACTTTTCCTGCTGAAAGTTGCTGCTTGGTTTTGAGTCACAGCAATACCAGCTGTGGAAGCTAGCTGTTGCTAAAGTACAGGTAGCTTCTCCACATAGCTTGACCTCTCTTTACATTGAAATACTCAGGATCGGGTTCTTCAGTGCCCTGCGTGGAACATACGGGCTGTCTCACCTCTCTTTTCTAAGTAGTTGACCGTAGACATTAATTGTTGTTTTAAGTCTTAAAACTGAACTAAGGTAAGCTTGTCATCTGTCTCCGTCACAGAAATATTTATATACTTTCATCAGATGCCAGAACAACAGATGCAAAAATTTGGGAAATTTATATAGGTGTCTTTCTCCTTTAGACCTCTCAGGGCCTAATGTCAACGTGACCAGACTGACCCTGCTGTGTGATGACGCTCCTGAACCAATCAGTATGGACCTTGCAGGTAAAGCTCCTCACCGTGAAATGATGTTTAAAAATTAATAAAAAAACTAAACCATGGCTCATTGAACGTGATTGTATGGTGACACATATTTTGGATCTGCCTTAGAGCAAGGCATCCCCACTCACTGTGCAGCATTTTATGTGCAGTGAGACTGCAGTGGGTGTGTCCATGCTTGCAAAAGGGAAGAGCAAAATGTTTGCATAGTGGACTGAATTGACATTTCCCTTGGGTGAAAATAACAGTAAAGAGAAGAGATGTGTTTGATTGTCTTTTTTTTTCTGTGTCTGTGTTGCATATTGGCTGTGTAAAGATATTTTTGCAAGTTAAGGAAAGGTTTGATCTGCATCAGTGCCCATGTCTTCCAGTTTGCTTGTGCACATCACTCACTGATTTCACTATGTGCAGAATTAGCTTTGCATTTTCCCTGTGGGAGGATTTCCCTCAGTATAGTCCCAGTTACACTCATGCACATTCACAGACAAAAAGACACCATAACCAGCAGCTAATAGGAAAGGTCATCTGGTTGCTAGGCAATACTGACTTCGCACTGTGCAGTTTTCTCTGATACAACCACAGAACGATGGAAAGCATCAACAAGCTTTTAACATTCATGTTTCAGTGTGTAATGAGAGATCAGCTGGAAGGCACCGAGTGGGGAGAGCACATTATTCAGTCCAGAGAGACCTCCAGATTAAACATCTGGTTTTAGTCAGAGATGATGGAGAAAGTGAGAGGTAGATGGAAAATAATTTTAGTAATCCTGATTTGATTTTAGGCAAACAGAGTAAATTACAAACTTGGTGATGCAATGTTTTAAGCGTCACCCCATCAGTTCCAGCAGGTAAAGAGTATTGAACACGTCAACATTTTTCTCTGAAAATATGTTTCTAGTAGAGCTATTGACATGAATTTTTTAACCAGATGTCGGCAACAACCCAAGTAATGCACACATACAAAGAAGTCTGAACATTTATGTCCATAAAATAAGTTACGTGTAATATAGTGAATGACACAGGGAATAATATGGAACACATGAAGAAATGGAGGCGCAAAAAGATATAGAAAGCCAAGAAAACAGCTGGAATCTGTCAGTATTTAGAAAGTAGTCCTGTCCCCCATCAGTGCAAAGTAACATCAGCTGGTTTGGTCCTGACTGATGCCTTTAAAAAGGTTTCTCATCACCAAGGTGTCAAACAAGAAGCATTCCATGATGGGTAAAAGCAAAGAGCTGTCTAAAGACCTACGCAGCCTTATTATTGCAAAACTCACTGAAGGCATTGGTTCCAGGTGCATTTCTAAACTTCTGAAAGTTCCAGTGAGCACCATGAGAGGGGGGGGAGAGGGGGGGGTTGGGCCATCATCTGGAAGTGGAAAGAGTATGGCATCGTCATAAACTGGTCACAGCCAGGTGCTCCCTACAAGATTTCAGACAGAGGAGTCAGAGCAATAATCAGAAAGGTTCTCCAACAGCCCAGGACCACTCATGGAGAGCTTCATGAAGACCCGGGGTTGATGTCCGTAACCCAGGCCAAAATAATAAATTTATCCTGATCCAAGAGTGATAAGACAAACATCTTAAAGAGGCAAACAAAGATGTCCAGTCACTTCTTTTAAGTAACTGAGCATTATCATGAGCTGGATGGCTGAGAATAACATCAGGTATGTGGACTGCTGTTTGAATATTGGCATGCTCTGGCACGGTCATGGGCCGTGTCTCAAGCCGCACACTTGAGCACTTCAAACACTCTTTTTGAGTGTGTAGTGCGTTCATGCTGTCATTTAAGTGAAAATTTAGTGCACTGAAAGTACCAGGATGTTGCCCTAATTATGGCCAAAAATGAAGTGCAAAACGAAGCATACTACTCGCACTAAATGGATGCCATCTTACTGATGAAGAGGAGGAGGCAGGACTTTTGAACTGCTTCAGAGCTGAATAATGGCAGTGAATGAAGCGGTGGCGACCCCTGCTGCATCGGAGGCGGTATTGTACTGATTTTTAAGTAACGTTTATGAAATGATTTAGACGTAATTACTAATGTATGTTGTGCCGCTACCAAGCTGTTCACTCCCTGATGACAGTTATGATCTGTTCATTTGTTTGAGGCCACGGTTACACCGGCTCAGTAGAGTTAGCTCACGTTAGCGGGCAATGCTAATCCATCACTTCCTGTAAGTGCAGTGCTCTGTTTGGGTCAGCATTTAGCAACAATAGTGTGCACTATAGACTAAGTACACAGTTCACACTATGCACTGAATTCGAGTGCACTTGGGAAAGTGTGCATGGCTATGGTATGGAAGTTGTATAACCAGGCTGTTTGTTTTATCTGATCCACTGGTCAAAGTGCAGATGCAATGTCATCTTTAAAATTAATATCTGGCTCTGATCTACTGTATAGTGGTTCATCTTTGCATCCACAACTAAAACCCAACATAGATCTGGCTATTTATTACTGTTACCAGGTCTGTAGCATTGACTCAACGTTGTGTCTCATTTGCTATTGATGATAATGGAGAACACACTTGCTATTGACCATATCATGGTCGTTTTTTGACTCTTGATTTCTGAATAAGGTCTGCTTAGCTTTGACAGTAAAAATGCAATAAGTCCTTTCGTCGAGAGGGACATAGAGTAGGCTGTCATCTATTCATACCCTTGAATCCAACTTAAAATTCTCTCCTGTAAAATATTGCCCCTATTAGCTTCTTGAAGGAAATCCACCTCATATGAGCAGTCAATCTTGTCAAGTTTATTATTAAACAATCCAAAAAGTTGTTGAACAATCCATTTAGGAGGAAGATGGATGGTTGGATGGAGCAGCTAAATGCTGCAGCTTCGACATGGACCTTAAAACTAACATGAGCTCTTTACTGACAGTTTCCTCACTTTCGGGTTGGGTTTAGACAAACACACTGCTTTGGTAGAGTTACATAATGACCATGGTGGAATTAAAAATGCTTCCTTTTCTTTTACAGCTGTGTGAAAAAGTTTTTGCCCCTTCCTAATTTCTTACTTTTTTGCATGTTAGTCACACTTAAATGTTTCAGATCATCAAACAAATCTTAATGTGAGTCAAAGATAACACAAGTAAACAGAAAATGCAGTTTTTAAAATGAAGATTTTTATTAGTGAGGGAGGGAAAAAAATCCAAACCTCCATGGTCCTGTGTGAAAAAGTGATTGCCCCCCTTGTTAAAACATAAATTAACTGTGGTTTATCACATTTTTGGAAAGCTGATTTCACTCAAATAGGACCTGCCTGACAAAGTTTAGTAGACCAAAAAGATCCTCAAAAGCTAAACATCATGTTGCGATCCCCCCAAAAAAATTCAGTAAAAAATGAGAAACAAAGTAATTGAAATCTATCAGTCTGGAAAAGGTTCCAAAGCCATTTCTAAAGCTTTGGGACTCAAGCGAACCACAGTGAGAGCCATTATCCACAAATGGCGAAAACAAGAAACAGTGGTGAACCTTCCCAGGAGTGGCTGGCCAACCAAAATTACCCCAAAAGCACAGCGACGACTCATCCAAGAGGTCACAAAAGACCCCAGAACAACATCCAATGACTGCAGGCCCCACTTGCCTCAATTAAGGTCAGTGTTCATGACTCCACCATCAGAAAGAGACTGGGCAAAAATGGCCTGCATGGCAGAGTTCCAAGACCAAAACCACTGCTGAGTAAAGAGAACTTAAAGGCTCATCTCAGGATGCCAGAAAGCATTTTGATGATCCCCAACACTTCAGGGAAAATACTCCGTGGACTCTGTGAGACAAAAGTTGAACTTTTTGGAAGGTGTAGGTCCCATTACATCTGGCGTAAAAGTAACACGGCATTTCAGAAAAGGAAAATCATACCAAATGTAAAATATGGTGGTTTTAGGTTGATGGTCTGGGGCTGTTTTGCAGCTTCAGGAGCTTGAAGACTTGCTGTGGTAAATAGAACCATGAATTCTGCTGTCTACCAAAAATCCTGAAGGAGAATGTCCGGCCATCTGTTCATGACCTCAAGCTGAAGTGCACTTGGGTTCTGCAGCAGGACAATGATCCAAAACACACCAGCAAGTCCACCTCTGAATGGCTTAAGAAACACAAAATAAAGACTTTGGAGTGGCCTAGTCAAAATCCTGGCCTGAATCCCATTGAGATGCTGTGGCATGACCTTAAAAAGGTGGTTCATGCTGGAAAAACCTCCAATGTGGCTGAATTACAACAATTCTGCAAAGATGAGTGAAACAAAATTCCTCCACAGCGCTGTAGAAGACTCATTACCAGTTATCACAAACGCTTGATTGCAGTTGTTGATGCTAAGGGTGGCCCAGCCAGTTATTAGGTTTAGGGGGCAATCACTTTTTCACACAGGACCATTTAAGTTTGGACCCCCCCCCCTTAAAAAAAACCTAATTGAAAAACTGCATTTTGTGTTTACTTGTGTTGTCTTTGTCTCATATTTAAATTTGTTTGATGATCTGAAACATTTAAGTGTGACTAACATGCAAAAAAGTAAGACATTAGGAAGGGGGGCAAAAACTTTTTCACACAGCTGTACAACACGAATTTCGTCACAGTCTTAAACACAACACACTGCAGGGACACTGCCCATGCTTGTTGTCTTTAGGCTGTAGAATTGCTTGCGTAGGGTTAAGAAAAGGATCATGGTTGTAGGACTAAAACATCCCTTTTACCATTTTGCTGGTTGTCTTGGTAACATGTAAACATATAAAGTTAGTACAAAACTTGTCTTGTTAAAGGATCTAGAGGCAGGATTAAGAAATGAGACTTGAGAGTGATGCGACTGGTGCTGCGGGTAACTGCAGCCACCAGCCAAGCCGGCACGGAAGTGTGCACAAATGGATGCTATAATGTTGTTTATTACACTGACAAAGTCTTTTCCTTCGTAATGCCACTTTTTAGTGTCTCTCAGTTGATCTGGTTCGTTTGCTGACAGCAGAAAAATCCATAACTATCCCTTACAGTGTTTGAATCCACCACGACCGTCTACTGTCTGTATCAAAACTGTTGGGGACGCAAATGCAGTGTCAACTGATGCACATTTGCAGGACTGCATGTGAAATTCGGCCTCGAATCGCAGTGCATTATGCAGCACACAGCCTCATTCTTTTTGGTTTTTAATGCTTCATCACCTCTTAGCATCTAAAAACTGGACATGCGTGTTTATTCTTTCACAATTCCGGCCTCTGCTCCCTTTAATACGAAACTTGTCTTCATGTCATAAAATCATTTGGGTAGGGCTAAAAAAAGGATCATTACGTAAGCGTAATGCTGTCTGTTATGTCCTAGCTCTGCTAGGGGTGTAGAAACGTAACAAAAAGACTGGTTGAGGATGGTAATGGAGTAAAGATGTTTATTGTTCATGAAGATGAATTAAGGCAAACAAAACACTGGGAAACTGTAAACAGAAAACCTGAAAACGGAAGTGGGGTTAGAGATGCTGCTCAAAGGAACAAATAAAAAGACAGACAAAACCTAAACTAAAGAAGAGCCAAAAGGGAAAAACCAACACCAACCTAAGCTACAAAAATTCTAAGAACCAAAAAGGGAATGAGCAACACCAATAAGCTAAAACCTGTAACCAAAACTCAACTACAACAAAAGGCCTAGCTATCCCAAATCCAAACTACCAGTGTAAAGCACAAAGACAACTAAAGGGAATGTAGCAACTAAAACCAATAACTAACAAAACACCTGGAAATCAAAACTAAAGAAGCCCAGATGAACACAACCCAAGTCACCACAAACAGAACTGTTCCCAGGCCAAACAGCTGCTATTGACTGGATGTTCTGGATGTTTGCTGGGTTCTTTTGTAACTGCCTAGATGATGGTGGTGTGGAGCCAGGCCAATGGGAACGAAGGGATCGAGCAGGAGAATTTGCATGTAAAATGAAAGACAAAAGGGTTAGTAACCAGGCGGCCATAACACTGTCACAGAGGAAAATAAATTTTTGAGCATTATCACATTATGACATGATAATTTCATTGCATAAATGTGATAGTATATTGGTCAAACATGATAATTATATTGTACAAACTTTATATACAATGTAATTACTGTATTTGCACAATACAGTTTTCATGTTTGTATAATTATGACGTTTAAACAATATTATTATCATGTTTGTACAATATAAATATCACGTTTATCCAATATAATTATCACATTATAAAATGATCGTGCTGTAGATACGATTCTGTAGATGGGAGATAGGAGATGGATGGGATTAAAATACATTATTCTCACAGCAGCACTGTCACAACACGCAGTTGCTTTGATGACCACTAGAGGTCACATAATAATTCAAGTTGCATTAAATTTATTGCCCATATCTGCCTCCATGCACATGCACACATCTTGGGGAAGAAGGTCTGAAAATTGCTTCATTACATCATAACATTCCACCAAATAAATATTCTTTTAATTTACTTAATATACCTTTTTTGAGAAAAATAAATACATTTATGTGTTGATTTATTCAAAATAGAGAAATAGATTTCTGAACGCAGGGTGAGAGAAACACATCTTCCTTTACAAATCCATAGTACGGCTGCAGCGAAATAACTGGACGTTGTATCGTGTTGCAGTTAGAAAGCCAAGCCTGCTGGACTGGAAGTGAAATGGACTTTCCATTGGAGGTTAAATGCATTAGAGATCCCATTATGCTCTGCAGGCTGTGCAGCATTGTGTGTTATGTTGATGTTACTGTAAAAGGAGAGTGAAAATGAAGGGGTTGCAAAACAGGGTCAGATACATTGCATTATAGTGGAGACGACCGCTCTGCACTTTGAGCTCCTGAGTGAGGAAGAGGAAGGAGACACTCTGTCTTACCGCACGCTTGACTGGTCTTCCACCTGAGACCTTTCACTTTTGCAAGGTTGTTTGGGTTTGTGTGTTAAAGTGAACCTCTCAGATCATAACAGCTCCCTCCTGCGCTCAGAGGCGGTGAACTCCCTGTCACACATCAAACTGCTGAGCATCTGTCACAACAACAGTGAGGTGAAAAGCAGCCAAGTGCTTGGAGCATTTGCTCCGTGATTCACTTTTAGTTTGGCCAGAAGTGTGAATTTGTCACAGAATATGTTTGTGTATCTTTTTGTAGTAGCTGTCGAGCTGTAGTAGTAGTAGTTGTATGGGAGGTAAGACATCTCAGTTTTTTTTTTAAATAAAGATTTCTACCACAAATCTTTATTATTTTAAATTCTTGGCCCCTCTAGTTGCTACTGTGCCCTTTTGAGGTCTGTCCACAGTTTCTTTCTCTTGCAGCATCTAGAAAAGATTTCAGCTTCTGCTGCAATTAAATGAAACCATTCTTCCATTAAAATCACAAGCTCAAAGTATGATGCTCCAAACCTCATTTCCCCCTTTCCCTTAATTTCTACATGTTTGTTTATTGGTGTTTTCTGTGGTAAATATCACCCAATAAAGATATGCTGCTGCCATTAAATTCAATATGAATGAATATTTCCATTAAATGGAAAAAATGTCAGTTTCAACATATGATATGTTTGTCCTTTTGGAATAACTCATTGTATGGATGAGATTTACAAAATAAGTCTGCAGTTTTTTTCAGAAACATTTTAAAAAGCATCCCAACTTTTTTGGAATTTGAGTTATACATAGAGTAAAATAAATAACCGCCATTTTGTAATACTCCAGTATGTTATAATTCCCAGAAAAGTGACATGTGGGCCTAGTGTATATCAGTCAGACAGTATTACTGGTATGTTTTTGGATGTGTGACCACTTTTAGGGAGTCTCGTATAATCCACCTGCAGTGATCACTAATACACTGATTAATTGTCTAGTCAGCGCAGCCTGGTGCAACTTCTCATGTTTCTTTAACAGTAATAAAACTAACCTAAATATAAAATATACAAAAAATGACCTAAAATAATACAGAACCACAGTTAGATTCCATAAGCTAAACTGGATAGGTCTGGGATTTGATCTGATGGAAATGGAGAAATGCTGATGAGAGCCTGAAATAGACAAGATGATATTCAGTGCAGAGAATGATGCACTGAAAATAAGAAACCAAGTAAATGTTAGTTTCTGTTGTCACCTGTCTGTTGTCTTTCTCAGTGTTGCTCTTGTAATGAAGTGAGGAAGGTTTCTTTGTTAGGCAAAACATTAGGAGGCAAGCAGCTGCTGTGGACAGTTTCCCACATAAATCGAGAGCACAATTATTGAATAGGAAAAAGAGACAAAATTGCACTAATATCCAAAATTGTATAACACTTAGGGCACGGTTTCATGGGTCTCCTCAAACAAACTAGACTTTAACAATCTGGATTCTCACAGCAGGGGTCCGAAATGTTTTTCTGAAATGTTTTGAGCACGAAACCGTTGTCATCACGCCGTGACGCAAGTAGAGAGAGATGGCAAAACTTCAGTCCAGCTGGTGGCGTCACCACCTGTTAGAGTGCCATGTCTGTCACTAATAGACAATCTATGCACTTACATGCGTTGTTGTTGACGTTTGTGTAAATGTTCTTTGTTAAATGTTTAAATAAAGAACGGCCCCTCGTCAGTGCAGCAGAGCATGCTGACCGAGAGAAAGCCAGAAGACAAACAACCGCTACTAGAGATCTAACGCCACCCCTTTTTCCCTCTCTCCCCGCCCACCTTGCGTCAAATATTCTAGACTTTACAATCATGCCTACGGCCTCTTCCAACCGTTCCGTTCTCACAACTGTTGCGGACTTTTGGCGCGGTCCCATTGTGAAAAAAATATGTATCTAATTCTTTTTCTGGACTTTTTAATCATTTAAACGTTTTAATCGTGACAAGACAAAAGCGTCCATGTGACCCTACCCTTAAGCCCCTTCTAGACTTGCACTGGAACACGGTAATATTGCGGACTCTGTCTTTTATAACGCTTGTATTCAGACATGCGTTCTGGTCTTTTATACCTTGGAGATGTAGCGGGACAGTGGGGCTGTGCTGACTTTTCGAGTAGGGTCTATCTGCGGCTCGCAAGACAGAGGCATGTCGTAAAGTGGGCGAGCACAGCACAGAGACAGCACAGTAAAATCTTACCCTACCCCTGACCCTTCCCCTAAGCCTAACAAGACCCACCCACCATGTGACACGCCCACCATAGGACAAGGCAAGCCACAGATAGATACACTTGGGACGTTTCCGCAGCATGTCTGAAAGCGCCGGGATACAAAAATAAGCAACATGTTTGAAAAGACGAGTCTGTTTAAAGAGCAGATGGACTTTACCGCTCATGTTCCACAATGCAAGTCTGAAAGTGGCTGTAGGTTCATGTTCGTTCTTACTAGTGATAAAAATTGTAAATTGAAGTATAAGTTAATTATTAGAGGTCAGACTGATTCCTTTCTAAGAAGATATGCCTTGCAGACACAGAGGTACATGTAAAATCTGCTAAAACCCTCTTTGACTGTGAAATGTTAAATGAGTATAAGATGTGCTGAGATACAGAAGACAAAAATATTGACATTTCAGTTTTGTTTTCCAAAACTTTTATACATTTGTACATAGTGATTTTTACAGACATGTAAGCATGAGGTTAAAGCTGAGATTTTTTTCACAATTAAGTAACGAGCCCTGCAGATTGATGTGGATAAAAAAAGTGTCAGGATTGTGTGTATTTAAAGACACACAACGTAACTTTTAGACCTTAAAACTGTTTTTTTTTTTTTTTTTTGTTCACCACCAAAATTATTTTGTAATTTGGGTGCCCAGGCCCGGGGAAAAAAAAACAATAAAAAATCCCCCCGGGGGACGTGAGTGAGCAACTATTGGTGAGCACCGCGCACCACCACAACGAAGGAAAACAAGAAAAACACGGGGTTTTTATGAACATTAAAAAAAATTAGAAAAAAAAAGAAGAAAAACAAGGAAGAAAGGAAGAAAAAAAAAAGAAGGGAGGGAAAAAAAAAAAAGAAAAGAAAGAATTTTCTGGGTGGATTAAATTACAGGTAGGAAAAGAAAAAAAGGAATTTAGTTTTGGCGCGGGAGGGGCACGGGGAAAGAGGAAAAAAGTTAATTCGTCTTTAAAGACCCAAATGTAGACTCGCCAACTGAGCGGATGAAGATCAAAACAACTGAAGAGCAAACCCAAAAGGTGCTGGACAGGCAGACAAAACATGGCAAGATAAACTGAGCTGAGCTAAGAAGTAACACAGATCCAGGGAACTAGCAAAGTTCAAAGAACCAGGTTGTAGCTATTTATACCAAAAGAGATGCTTGGCAATTGGTATTTTAAACCTGGTGCGAAGCATTGACACAAGATTTCCCAGCAAAACTGGCTTATGGAGGATTGAGCTTATTAGCAATCAAACATGATGCTAAGCTAACTAAAGAGGACAAACAAAATACACCACATGAAAATCCAAATAACAAGGTCAACATTCAAAGAGAAAATATGAAAAAGAAATACATTGAGCGAACAAAAAGCACTGAATAAACATGTAAATGGAGGCCAATAGAAACCAGTACAATAAAATTGTTAAGAGAAAGACAGTCATGCTTTGGACTTGTGTGGTTTTGCTGGCAGAGTGAAGAATGGATTCATTTCATGGCGGCAAATGCTGGAAGCAAAAGTCCAAATATGTGTGGCTAAAGCTGAAGAGGAAGAGGTTTCCTTGAAATCTTTTCTATGACTCAAACTGGAGGTGATTGTTCTCAGTCGACAGCATAAACGTCAAAAAATGAGTTGACCTCAGAAAATTTGTGACTACAGAAATGAGTCAAGAAACTCTGTAACTGAAGTAGTTAATGTCCTTAAAAACCACAAAATGTCTTACAAAACTATTGCTACCACTACTACTACAAACTACACTGTATATATATTTTTTGCTTATTACAAGAAAAAGAAAGAAAAAACAATCTTGGCCTTTCTTAGAATAAGTAAAAAAGATTTTCTTTTGTTAAAAAGCAAAAAAAAGATTTTCTTTTGCTTGTGGCATAAGCAAAAAAATTTTCTTGATAAGATTTCTTGAAATAAGATCCATTGCCTTAAAACAAGATCTTATATTTTACTAAAGAAATTTTTCTAAGTAATTTTGTCTTATTTTGAGTGTGATGAGATATTTTGACTAGAAATTAGAGAAATATACTTGCTGAGATTTGAGTTTTTGCAGGGCAGATGGGCTACAGCAGCAGAATACCTCTCCTGTCAGCTATGAACAGGCAACTGAGGCTAATATTCACACAGATTCACCAAAACTGGACAACAGAAAATGGAAAAACTGATCTGGCCAGCTCCACATTCAGATAGGGTCAGACTTGGTGGAAACAGCACAAAAGCATGAATCTATCCTGGCTTGGATCAATGGTTCAGGCTGCTGCTGGTGTAACAGTCCAGGGGATATTTTCTTGACCCACTTTGCCCCCCTTACAGTCACACTAACGTACCATGTTTTAAACATCACACCCTACCTGGGAACTGTTGCTAACCATGTCCATCCCTTTATGACCACAGTGCATCATCTTCTGGCTGCTTCCAGCAGGACAATGCACCATTCTTCAAAGCTTTCTTTGTATTTCTTTTGATTCTTTTTTGTCATCTGTGCAATCAACTGACAACTGGGAGTGTTGAGGGCGTGTCGCGAACGTATGCGTGCTCGTGTATGTGCGTGTGAGGAGAACAGGTAGACGTCTCTCCACACTGACCTACTTTCTTCAACAGTCACTCCCGGAGGAGACAAACATCTTTCTCTCGCTCTTAATCTCCAGAGACGGGAGAAAGCAGAGGAGGAGATGAATGAGTAAGAGGAGGAAGAGGGGAGTTACTCACTGTGGTTCTCAGTCAGAGATGGGTTAAATGAAAGGAGACGGGGATAAGAGATGGAATAGTGAAAATCCCCAAACCTCAGCTGCTAAGGAATGTTTTATTCCATTCTATGGTGGTTTTTACTGTGTTTAATTAAAACCACAGAGCTGCAAAGTCTACGATGCATTCAGAGCACACATAGGAGAAGCTGCTAAAACAGCCATGTGTTTGCTGCGTTGTTTGCCAAAAGTGCACACTTACAGTATATTTCTTATATACAGGGACACCAAGCATCTTTCTCCACACCGTGATCTGTGTGTTCTTGGTTCTGTCTGTTCCTCTTCACATCACATTGCTGCCATCTGGTTTTTTTTTTCAGTTCACCCCAATCCTTTATCTACCCTTCATCTCCTCCTTTCCTTCCTCTGCCTCTATCTGTCCATTAGGAAGCACTCAGGGCTGATGGTCGGCTTTAAATTGACATATAAAGTGATTAGACAGTGGATGCATTTCTGATCGCTGTGTGCTTTTCCTTTGGCCTAAGGTGCCTTTTTTTCCCCCTCAGAAGAAAATCATCCATCCCCCACAGCCCAACTGAGACAGTTAACTGTACAAAGGAGATGTTCTGGTTTTAAGAGTGCAAAAAATGACCAAAATGAAAAAAAAAGTTGTATGGGAGGATGAATAGGAAAGGAATCTCCCATTTACATACTATATTTTTGGATGAAATCCTTTGTATTTAACCTAAACTTTCAGAGGGTATTATGTGATGATGTCCTCATTGTGTGATGCTTCTTTGTGTCTTTGTGCAGATCTGAGCGCTCTGAAGGAAAAAAGCTTCACCTTACAAGAAGGAGTGAAATACAGGCTAAAGATACACTTCAAGGTAAGACGGCTAGAAGAAGTTTCTAATAAGAGTGGAGAGATTCAGCATGCGTTATAACCTCTGTGCTGCATATGGATAAAAAAAAGTGATTGCATCACATATTCAGCTTCACCGTAAGTGATAAAAAGCTTGAGGGGAAAAGACATTGATGAGTAAGCTACCATGGACTATAAATTCAAACCACAAAATCAAACAAGACCATTATTGTTTTTTATGAACTCTTTTAGTGCTGTTAAGTTTTATGGGCAACATCTATTTCATGCCTGAAAGGATTAAAGCTAGCAATAAAACCTCTCTTTAAACATCACTAACTTTTTCAGGGCTGATAATTGTTTATTTTCAAAATGTTGAAATGGATTTCTTTTGGTTCGATCGCGTTTTGGCTCATCACTTCCACAGTGTGTTTACCATACCGGGATGAAACTGCAAAAATGTATTATTCCCACAGGATGAACCTTGTTTACTTTGGCAATCTCTTGCCTTTAGTAACACATGAATTATGACTTCCTTATTTTTCCTCCCTACATATCTTAACAGCCATTGATTTCTTACCTAATCCTATGTTTTATGCTGCTAAAAATAACACTTTTGGAGGTTTAAGATATTTAAATATTGCTATTTTTGTTATTGGAGAAATTAATTAAAAAAGGTTAAAGGTACAGTGTAAAAAAATCAAAGGTCAATGGTAGAAAAATGTGATATATAATTCAAAACTATGTTTCTACTTATGTGAAATCGCTGCACTTGAATGACTGTTATGTGTTTATTTTTTTTAGAATGAGTCATTTATATCTACTTGCTGGGGGTGCACATACATGGAGGCTGCCATATTTGTTCCACCATTTTTACTATGGTGTCCCTGAATGGACAAATCCCTGAATATGTGAAGTAAGAACCCTCTCAATTTTAAAACAGTTGTACCAGCTTTGTTTAACAGGAGAAAAAGCATTGTTTGTGATAAGTAACGCCATTAAATTATAAGACATTATTATTATTGCATTAAAAATAGTTACTCATAGTACAGTCATAGCTACACCTGAGACCACTGGATCCACTCACAGATGAAAACTTTTGGCCACTAACAGCCACCGTACATTCACAGCAGTGCTTGAAATATGAAGTACTGACATCTAGAGGTAAAGATGGATTTTTGAAAGAAAAGATGCTTTCTTTCAAATTATTTCATATTCCAAGCACAGTTGTGAATGTATGGTGGCTGTTAGTGGCCCAAAGACATAAAGATTTTTTCATCTGTGAGTGGGTCCAGTGGTCTCAGGTGTAGCTATAACTGTACTATAAGTAACTATTTACTATTACTTATCCCCAAACAGTGCTTTAACGCCCATTAAACAAAGCTGGTATAGAAGTTTTAAAGTTCAGATGGTTCTTACTTCACGCACATTGTTTTGTCCATTCAGGGACACTGTAGTAAAATTGGTGGAACAAATATGTGCACCGCCCAGCCAGTAGATATAAATGACTCATTCTAAGAAAATAAACATATAACAGCTATTCTAGTGCAGCAATTACACATCAATAGAAACATAGTTTTGAATTACATAATATTCTGCCACTGACCTTTGATTTTTTACATACGGTACCTTTAAGGCTTGCCTCAAAAACCATCAGGATAAATATGAATATCCCTTTAGATTGTTGCATCGAACTGTTTGGTGATTCCCTCCCTGCCTTATTGTCTTTCTTTCCTGTTCAAGCTGTGTTCCCCTTACCCTCAGTCTGTTTATCTGCCTTCCAGTGTTTTTTTTTCCTGTTCCTCTTCCCTGAGTTTCTCAGAACCCAATCTTGTTCTAAATGAAAAACAGTTTTTCCACCAATCTAGCATCCACACTCCTTGAGTCCAACCTGTCTGACCCTGATAATCTGTGTAAAAGTCAACTCTGATAAAATGAAGCAGAACAAGATGAGCAGTTTTACTGCAGATAGTTAGCGAGATTATCAAAGTTTCCCAGTTAGCCGAGTTTAGGTTTTAAAAGGTTGAATTTTCTAGTACTGACCAGATGATGAGCCGTAATAACTTTCTTAATTTTGTAAAAATACAAAACAAAAAACAAAACAATTCCTGTTACAGTTTTGCGTTCTGACCATATTCTGTTCTACATCTAACTTTTTGTCATTTTTTTTTCATAACCCAGTCAAAAAGAGGACAACATCAAATGTTTCCAGGCATGAATAAGTTTAAATGTTGCAATATCCCCCCAGATAGTCAGAAATAATGTTTTTTTGCTGGTGCTGAGCCCATTAAATATGCAGTTTAAATGTGTGAAGGCAGTGATTAAATAGTCCTTGATGCATTTGTTTTTGAGGCTTTTGCTGTAAACCCTCAACACATCATCAGATGAGCTCTGAAAGCAAATAAAACAGGTCATTATTACATTGTAACCAGTGAGTGGATGTCTTTATAGCTCTTCCAAGTCTTCATGAGCACATCACTATACACACATTCGCTGACTGATGAGCACACATGGCAATGTAGAGTTCTGCTCTGAAATTCAGTTTTTATATAAAAGCCCTCATGGTGGGCAGAGAGATTTGAGTTAATCTTTGTGTCATGGGAAGACTTAAATAAGTCAATCTGGGAAGTTAAATTTCATATTTAGATGAAATTAACACATTCTCGTGCATTTTAAAAGTCAGGTTTGGGTCTGACTAATAAATATGGGGGAATTACACTGATTCTGTAGTGCTGTGGGGACACCTGCTGGACAAATCCTGCCACTGCAGCCTCCCAAATCCTTGTGATGAGGATGTTTTGTTTCTTACTTGTTGTAATAAAGATGTTTTCAACTGGAGAAAAATTAAGTGGTAAGACAGTGAATCTGTGTGCTTGCAGGTGAACAGAGAAATTGTTTCTGGGTTGAAGTACCGTCATGTGACCTACAGAAAAGGAGTAAGAAGTAGGTTCAACTTGGTTCTTCCTTAATAAACAATGAAATAGTATTTAAAAATCATAACATAATGCGATCATCATCATGTTTATTCTGTATCATCCCTCAGTGAATAAGGTAGTGTATATGGTGGGAAGTTACGGCCCCCGGGCGGAGGAACAGGAGTTTCTGTGCCCGGCTGAAGAGGCGTCTAAAGGCGTGATGTCACGTGGCCAATATCTGATCAAGTCCTGCTTCACAGACGATGACAAAAACATCTATTTGTCCTGGGAGTGGAACCTCAACATCAGCAAGGACTGGAATTAACATGGTGGGAGAGAGATGATGCTGCTCTCTTCCCTTTTCTCTCCTGCTCTTCATCCCTTCTTGTCCATCCCCTTTTCTGCCTTCTCCCTCATCATCCTTTAAGAGCAGCCTTGCAAAGGTCAAGACAGGAAGCTCTGTTTCCCCTCCTCTTTCTCAATTTACTCTGCTTTTTGTTCCCCTTGAGAGGAGAGGAGATTCTCCTTTTTCATTTCAGGTCCTTCATCCTCTCCTACTTACTCTGTAATGCAGGCTATCAGATGTCTGGTTGGTGAGTTTAAGCATAAAGGGAAACATTATCTAACTAAGATGTCAACACACTGCAGACAGAGTTGCTGTCGCCTGCAGGACTTAATTATCATGATTTATTGCAAAGATGTGTTGCACGTCTCATGTCTGATTAGTCGAACAGACTTTCCCAAAGATGAAACTTAAGAATAACAAAAGGGACTTGGACATGTCCAAACATTAGTTTAAAGAGGGAGTCAGGCCTATAAATGCTGGAGCATTTAAAGCAATCTGAGCTCTGAGCGCAAAATTTCTCTAAACTGTGTCAGAAATTGTGATGCACATTCATGGTGTGCATAGTTTATATAATTAAGTGTCCCTAAAACTCTAGAATATCATAAACTCTGATGCCCAACATAAATAAATGCACAAAAAAGAGAGATTTTCTCAATTTGGTGTATTTTTTTTGAGTTGAAGCTCAGTTGTGATGGTGATCCATGCGCTCTCTGTGACGCTGCCATCCAACCACCGGCCCCCTAAGCTTATCCAGAAGCTAGAAAAGTATTTTATCTCTTGGTCTGTTGGATTTCCACTGAGGTCTGCAGCTCAGGGTAGATTATGAAAATGAAGTCTGCTGAAGTGTGTCACTCCATCTGCGTGTGTTCGCTGGAGTCTGGGTGGCCGTGCAGAGCCTACAGTAAAACCAGGAAATCCACTTCAGCAGCATCGTCACAAAATCTGACATCTTGTAAATTTCTTCGTGGTTTTTGATATTTTTATTCGTGTTTTATGACAAACCCACTGTGAAAAGATCATAAATGAGTATTTTATCGCTTATATGTCCCCTACGTTGAGCAGTGTGGCTTCTTGGATGTCTTATACTCAGTACAAACACAAGAAAGTGCTCCTCAGCACCATTTACTGAAAATCTGCAGGGCTTTCAGTGCTTGCATTTGTCTCTTACAGCATAACTGCTGTAAACCAATCAGAGACTGGCAAGAACTATTTCTTTAGTACAATTAAAAGTTATAGATTCAGCCAGATATAATGGGTATTAAACCTGACGTGACTGAGAGCTACAGACCCAACTCTGACGCTACTTTCTTCCTACCAGGACCCCTTTTCTCATTCCTGGAGCTTTCCTTGGCTTCTGTTTCCCATGCTGGAACTGTAAGGAGGATAAGGAAAAGACCTCCTGGAAGACACTTGTGGAAAACTTTCATGGTCAGAATGCGTTTAGATGGATGTAGACCAGTCAGACCAGTCAGTTTGTCTAATATTCATCTGCTCATGGAGGGAAAAAAGAGACTAAATGACAGTTTTACTGTCCTCCTTCCACTGGCTTCTCGCTAGCTGTAGGATTCATTTTAAAACTTGCAACAGCAAGCTAGCAAAACCTTAACAAACTGAGGTCACCTAGCCAGTTGCTCCAGGTTGTGCCTAAATCTAAGTTTAGAACGAGGGTGATTTAACCGTTGCACCCAACCATCTCACAGTAGAACTGGTCCGAGTTGGTTGTTTTATTGCAGCATTTGAATAAAGTTGACCTTACAAAGTAATGCAGTTAGAGCTTCCCACACCCGAGTGGATGCTCAACAATCCAAAGCAAAATCTGCTGAAATGAATCGATGTGATAGCCGTGTTGCACCGCATCCTCCTGAATGATAGAGAAGGAGGAACATTGATATTCTATGAGCTCAATTCTCCTGTTATCTTGTTTAGCCACTGTACAGAACATCCTTTTACCCCCCCTTCACAGGGATCAATAGAGCAGATTCATTACGTTATAAGGACATATTTCTGTCTGTCATTGATTTATTACTAACTAATCTCCCTATTTTCATTTCCCCTGTTCTATTTATACACATTATCTTATGAATTAAAAGAATATCTAACAGCTCTAAGATGAAATGAATCAAAAAGCATTCATAAACCAGAGAGAACAGATGAATAACCTCGTTATACACGGGTCTTTGAGTTGTGTTTAATCATGTGCTGTGTGCTTTCAAAGCGCTGGAGTTCCTTAAGTCTTCGTGGCCCTCTTTAGAAGAGCGCACCAGTGACGGACTGTAACTGAACTGTGTATATTGTAGAAAGAGATGCATGTGTGTGCTTTAGGATTTGATACTATTCACTCTGAAACAAACGAACAAAGTCTGCTTTTTAAACCTCTCTGTGATACCAGGGAACAAGTGAAAAGTGGCAGGGGTGCTGTCTGAGCAGCACATGAAGGGATACGTGGATATCCCGTAAAAATAAGCAATGTCATAACTGTGCTAAGTCTTTGGATATGCTATTGTTATTGTAGCTGAACATGTTGAACACTGAAATACCATTCGAGTGAATTGTTGTGGTCTAAGACAAACTGTACATGTTGGCTAGTTGGGTGTTGCATGGTTTAACAAGATTCCTTCTTTCCTTTTTTATTTTACATCTTTAATCTCAAATTTAATGTGACTTAAAAATAAAATGAAATTAAAAAAAAAAAAAAAAAAAGAATGTCAGGCACATATCCAAATGCCATTGATCGCCATTTACTGCAGACACAGTATTTACAGGGATGATATTAAAGGCACAGACAGCTGGAAGAAGCCGTCTGTATCTGCTGCCTGTAATAAACAAGTGCTGCATCTTCAAATATTGGTGTCAACTCTCGTATCCTGTATCGTTTAATAAAGGCATTTCAAACAACCAGAAAGCTGTCGTCTTTGACTCCATCCTGCAGAAACCAAGTTATGGTTGATCAATGCAGCCATGTTTCTAAAAAGTTGCAACAACTTGTAAAATATCAATAAAACACAATGCAATAGTTTTCAAGTAACTTTAAAGCTGTATTTACAGTAAACGATAATACAGAGAGAACTTGCAGTACTGTGCAGAACTCTTTAAACATAACTCATCATAAACTTTATTAAGAACGCACATGAATTCAGATCATTGCAAAACTATAGATAGCAATACAAATATTTCCTGTGCTAACATAAACATATGGCATGCGAAGCAAAAACATTTAGCATCATAACAAGCTTGGAAGTCAGTATTTCCTATGACTGCTTATATTATTCAACACATTCTGAACCCTAATAGAGAACCTTGTAATCTCTTTAAAACAGTGGTGCATTATTTACTTACTTATGCACAAGCTAAACCTGAAACTGCTTTCTGTTTGCTATCATTTATTTTGCAAGTAATTAATTACAGTTTGGCTTAAATGATGAAATAAGCATTTGTTTTTGCAAACCCTATCTACTGTACGACTGCAAAACTGGAAATACTACCAGTTTACATCCACTTCATTTGATAAAAGGTTATATATCTCAAATTAACCATCATGTTTACATTTTATTAACATAAATAGTGTTACTGATTAAGCTTTATTAGGAAAATATCGTTTCAAAACCCCATCATTTAGCCTTTCTGAAGAGTTACAATCAAATTTGTTATCAGTTGGATGGTTATGCTACAGAATTGTAGTCTTTACATAATTGGAGTGTTTTCTGTCTAATTGTGTCTAATATATGTATGAGATGGTGGCCGGCAGCACTGGAGTGCCACAAGGAACTGTACTCTCACCATTCCCCTTCACAATGTACACCTCAGATTTCCACTACCATTCTGAGTCCTGTCATCTGCAGAAATACTCAGATTACTCTGGTAACATAAATTTATTAAATACACTCACACCACCACAGTTGTGAGTTTTTATTGCATTTCTGCCAATAACATGGTATACACAAGAACAATAATGATGCATAATATTGAGGAGCTGTATTGTCATAAACATTCACTTACAAGTGATGTCACGTTGCTAGCATGTTTTTTTTTAGCTAAATTGAGTGAATTCTTTTTGTGGGATGTAACAGCCACAGTTGAGATGTGGGGATGATGCCGTTACGTCTAAACTCACATGAAGGCGTACTGCCACTGACGATGAAACATCAGTGATAATGAGAGAAGAGCTCAGGCAGAGTGAAATGCATAACATGGTCACCTCAGTCAGAATACACCGAACCTATCTGAACCAATCACAATATGATTTCAATCAAATAGTGAAAACCTTTTGATAAAAGGATCAATAGGGGAAAAAATAATAATCGTGATATAATATAATATGTACTGTTTTATATTCATATTGTTTATTTTGTCTTTTGCATGTAATAAGTCTACAAAAGTCATGCAACTCATCTGTAGTGCAGATTTCTGCTGCTTCACTGAACATCTCAGCTGAAAGTAATTTGGATTATGCCAATCTTGTGATTATTTTAGGACACCTTTGTACCTTCAGCAACCACAAAAACGTGATACAGTCGTGATGTTTTAACTTAGACTAAAGAAATACTCTATTTTGCATTGCTGGGTATGACAAAACATCCCGTTTGTTATTTGCTGAGTTGGTGAAGTGTCTCTGTCACCTTCACCTCACAGTTCTCTGAAAGTCTGAGCCAAACAAAACAGAAAAGCCTCATCAAGTCCTGTCCTCCCTCATTGACTGTTTGCGGTTAAAGAAAGCTACTGTAGGTAAGCTTACTGTAAATGAAAAGCAAAGTGACCAAAAAAATTTGAATGGAAAGTCAGTAATTACAAAAGGAAAATGTGTGTAAACTGGCTCTTTTTGCCAGTGTGTCCATCTGTCCAGCTCATTTGTGAGTCATGGCAGTAGTGTTGTTGCTTCTGAGCGCCTGCTCCAGCAGGGCTCGCTGGGCCGTGGCAGGAAGGTAGAGGAAGGAGTAGATGAGCACCAGCAGCAGCAGCGCCAGCAGCAGAGGGAGGCCCCAGTCCGACGTCATTAAAGGCTCATCGCAGCGAGCTTGCAGGAACGACTTATTATGCATGATGCTGGATATCTATGGCTTTTACCTGTTTAACAAAGATGAATCAGATGACTTTGATGTTCAGTCTTCCGAAACACGCTTGGTCTTGAGTGAAGCTACACCTGAGTAGGAAATGCGCCACAATAAATGCAAGAAAAACCTTACAAAAAGCTGGAAATGCAGGTTTGACTTTCTTACCCAGCCTTGAAACACTAAAATATCCAAAGAGGGTCAGTGAAAGATGGAGAAAGTTGGTTTGGGAGATGTAGAGCCAGTTTCTCTCACTGTATCCTGGTCTTGTTTCAATGGGCAAACACTTAACAAAGGTGAAAAATGCCTTATCCAGTATCCAGTTTTTTCTCTTACTCAAAGTTAATTTTCCTGCAGCATCTGCAAGGTTTACGCCTCTCCTCTTGATCTTCTCTCTCATCCAACTGAAACGTTTCTGACTTATACAGGAAGCACACTGCCAGGTGCATCTTTACGTGTGCACTTGCAAAGCTTCATGCCAGCATTTTCCCACGTAGACACACCAATCCGCCTCTGAGCTCTGAGAAACTATGCAGAAAATAACCAGAAAACCAATAACAATGACACAATGCCATGTGTGATTTCAAATCTGGCTAATTTTCATGTACACACACACTCGTACTCAAACGAAGCCAGATTGTGTTATGAAATGTGACTTATATAATAAATCTTAATCGTCTTAGCTCTAAAACACTCACCTGGCTGTGATAAGGGATTAGTAACCAGAAGAGCTGCACGTTATTCACCTGTGGTTCAGCACAGCGTGTTCCTGACAGTCATCATGAAATATATTCGCTTTAGTCGTATGAGGACGTCAGAAACATCAGGGACATTATTAGCATTTGTCCTGGGAGCTTAAGTAGAAACCAGCTGGACTGTTTTTATGTAAATCCTCCAGACTAGCTGCTGGTAATTTCCAGGTATTTATCCTCTTGTGGAGTCATTAACACTTTGAGAGCCTCTAAGATCAACTGAGGTTTGTTTACCCTTTATGGAGGCCACCACATACCTGTAATGGCTTAACTTAGATTGACCTCTTTCAATGCTCTGTGAAAGCTGGATTTTAGACCTGCAGCATGCCGTTCTTATGAGAAAATGAAGATAGAATTAATTGCACGATATGTTTTAAATGCAGGTTAATATACCTATAATAATGTTAATAATAATAATGTTGTAAATATTTATATTATAAGACAGGTTTTGGGAATTTTATTTGACTCAGGTCACTTCTTCAAATGGTGCCAGTTCATACCCAAAGATACATGCCTGCCTCATTAATCTCTTTGATTCCTCCATCTGTGCTTGTTCACACACCTTCTCAGAGAGAAGATCTGTGCATATTTTGGGGGAGAAAAAGATTAAGTGTAATATCGATTAAAAGGCAATATCTATGCTGTCAATTTTAACATGCGCATGAATGTTAAAGTCACCCACTATAATAAATTTATCCTGACTCAGCGCTAATCAGCCTTAAGACTACACTGCCACTTTATCACTACTCAGCACTTTGGCTGAGAGAAACTGAATTAATGAAGTAACTTAGCTATTATTAAAGTGATAAACATTGCAACGGGCTCTCATCAGAACCACCCCAGGAAAGGGAGACCAAGACTTACCTCTTCTGCAGAGAACACGTTTATCCAGAGATACAAGCCTCAGAAACCACAAATGAAGACAGACTATAGCCTACACATGGCAGAGCTGAAGTACCAGACGCATCCCAACATAAACATGGACCAGGTCTTCATGGTCAAATTGCTGCAAAGAAGCCAAATCTGAGGAAGAACATGAAGAAGAGAAGGGAACTGGTTAGGCCAATTCCCTTCCATCGGGCCAGTTTGTGAACCAGCAGGTCGCATGTTCATGCGCTCTGGAGGCATTGCTTTTGGGTGGGAGTTTTGCAGTGTGTTTTTTTCAAAATGTAGCTTGCTAGGATCCCCTACCCCACCTTTAATGAGTTAAAATCCTAAAAACATAGTTTTGAGGAGGACAGAAGTTGTTCAAATAAACTATGAAAAAAAAAAGGATTTCATAGCAGTTTTTGTGCATGGACACTTTTGTCCATGAGGGTCACTTCGTCGCAAAATTTGAGGAGGGCACAAGGGTTAAGACCACATAAGATAGGAATAGTATAAAGAATTGTAAAAAAGAATAGAAAAATTTATTGCATACTACTTTATTGCACTCCATTAGCTAAAAAAGATGCTCCCAGTCCAGTCAAGTTTGTAGTTCTAGAGATGTCCCGATCAGGTTTTTTTGCCCCTGATTCCGAGTCTGAGTCATTATATTTTGAGGATCGTCCGATACAGAGTCCCGATCCAATACTTCTATAACAAAATTAAAGAGAAAAAGACAGATAACAGTGTTTCCTTACAGCATGCTGTAGCCGTGGTGATACCACTGGTCAGAGGAGGGGGGTCATCAACACACTAGCCTGATCTGATTCTGAATCCGATCTAATTTAAATCATAGCTTGAAAGTGGAATTGGGATCAGGAGGCGTCACATTTGTTATATTTTTTCCTTTCATGCACTCTTATTTTACTTTATTATGACACCTCCTCTAATTAATTACATTCTTTCAATCACATTTTTAAAACAAGATATTTAGCATACATTTCTACACCAACTAACACCAAATGAATGAGGAATTGATCATTTGTGAATGTCTGTGGAAACCACAAAGGAAACTATTTGGTTATTTCTCTGAATCATGGGAATGTTCGGTTCTTTATCTGTTGGACAGCAAATAAAACCAACACTGTAGATTTTAAATAAACTGTGAAACAACAGATATATAATGCCTGCTTCGATAATGGCAAGTAATGGCAAACAAAGTTTAACCGGCATTCTTTTAAATTTTTTTTTCTGTCACTCAGCCTGTCTCGGGGCATGTCACAGAGAGGGACCCAACTGCAGTCACGGTACGTTGCCATATATCCAGTCCACGCCGGAAGTCCCAATCGGAAGTGTCTTTTTCATGTAACTTACTAAAATCTAACCCTAACCCTGACCCTTCTCCTAACCCTCACCACCCGACTTCACTATATGCATCTGTTTGCAAGCTGCAGATAGATACTCTTGGCAGTATTTAACTAACTTCTGCATGAGACTTCTGCATGGATTGGATGTATGGCGGCACCCTTGTCCATCATTGTAACTGCAATTACATAGTCTTGACGTCACACAACAGCCCTGTCAAACCTGCACTGGTGCCTGCGATGTGCCGGTAACGTTAAACCAGCTCATTGTGTTGTGCACAACCACGTTGTGTGGCTAAATATGAACAGTGTATTACATAATATAATGAGTTTATTGTCGTATGCTTTGACAAATGGATCAAACTTTTTGAACTTGGTTCAGCTCAGCGCTATAGCTGCCTTCACTGTAGTTAACGTGTGGATTAACAGCTGCTGTGTTACATTTAAACACCTGTACTGCCTGGTGATGCTGCATCATACAGCTCTGAGCTGTGTGCAGGACTCCTGCGGCTCATATGAGGCAGAATCAAACCAACCGCTGGTCATAAAACTGTAACTGACAGGAAAACCACGCAGAGGAAAGAGAGGTGCTGCCGTCAGGGTGCATCCCCGGCCAAAGCGAGGGGCAGTGTCGGCCATGGCAGCCTGCTGCTGCCGTGTCAGTATAAAAGAAACATTTATTCGATACCTGATCGGGATGTAACAGCCGATTCCAATCAAGTCTGAAACCATGTGATCGGGCCCGATTTCTGATCACGTGATTGGATCGGGACATCCTTAGTTCGTCCAACTTACTGCCAGCATGTAATCTTTATTGGGTTAGGAGTTCGGGTTAGATGATGGTATACGAGTCCAAGCCAAGGCGCACTTAACCAGCATGGCGACTGCATCATTCTGCAGCAATGTGCCAACACATCAGCTCTGTGCTTAGTGGGACCATCATTTGTTTTCCAGCAGGACAATGACCCCAAACACACCGTCAGTCTATCTACGGGCTATTTGACAAAGAAAGAGACTGAAGCCCAGTTACCTGACCAGATGGTTGGGATTACTTAGACCGCACGGTGAAGGCAAGACAACCAAGTTCTCAGCACCTCAGGGAACTCCTTTAAAAGCAGAGACACACCGGGCCGATTTTCGGCTGCCTGGTGTCGTCGTGGAGTCTTCTGAAGTCGGGGTCATGAGTCAGTTTAGTGTGTTCTGTGTCGTCGGCCATTTGCAGCCGTTGCCATCACCGTCGGTGTTCTTTTCAGCCGATTGAACATGTGTAATCGGCGTTGGCCAGTCGTTAAGTTGGTGATGGGCTGACCAATCAAATTGGAAGGGGCTTGACCTTGCTGGCGAATCAGCAAACGAGAAGACCTGAAGTGAAGGTAAACAAACCAGATGAAGAGCGGACGTAATGCAAACTCTCACACATCGTTTGGCATTGTACTGGGACCTGAGCAAGCAGTCCTCGCTTTCTGCTAACAAGAACAGTAGCAGCTTTTACGTATTTTCGTCTTGAGAAATTGTCCGTCATTTCCAGTTTTTGGGGCCACAATATAGACCAGCAGCGCCTGCTGTCATGGCGACATTATATTTTGCACGTGCGCAGAAGGTACACCCAGATCTGGAGTCGGCTCGATGTGCACCTTTCTCACCGTGGTGGCGAGACTGAAGCTGACTGATCGGCCCGACCCCATTTTCTGGCAACGACTGCGACGGTCGGCAGACTGTCCGGTCTGTCTCAGTCCTAAAAATGTTGGACATTTTGCTCATTAAAACACTTTTGAGACCTTAGCTGTGTTCGAAATCGCTCCCTATCACAGATGTAGTGCACTATATAGTGACACGCCATTTTGTAGTGTTGTTCGAATTCTGTCCACTACTTTTAGTCCATTACATCGTCCACTATAAAATACCCACAATGCACCGCGAATGTAAGTGTACAAGCGATGTACCCTACATTGCATTGTACTCCCGTATACCACAATGCAATGCGGCCGTGTTTTGTGATCGCAGAAGAAAAATGGTGAAGCACCCTAAATGTAAGTAAACGTAAGTAACGTTAAAGTACCAACATTTGCTTTAGTGGTGTTGTTATGTGGCTTTTAACAATAGCTTTTAACAACAATGGTATTTCTTCGTAGCAGGAAAGGTGTCTATTGTTCATACTACATCATATACACTATGTAGGGAATAGGGAGTGGGTGGATGAGTGGATGATTTCGAACACGACTCTTGAAACATTCAGGCCTGATGTTTTAGATCCAGGCGTGCTGGAACAGCTGATTCCAAGTGTATCTATCTGCGGCTTGCAATCCAGTGGGCGTGTCATATAGTGGGCGTGTCCTACAGTGGGCGTGTCGCATAGTGGGTGGGTCTGGTTAGGTTTAGGGGAAGGGTCAGGGGTAGGGCTAGATTTTACCGTGCTCTCATTGGCCTGGTGGGCGTGTCGTCGAGTAACGTCACACTACGACACGCCCACTCTACGACACGCCCCTGTCTTGCGACCCGCAGATAGACCCTTCTCGCTGATTCAGTCATTCTATGTTAAAGAGAGAAGAGTATTGCCACCTGGTGGAGAGATGACACCACAGCAACTCACTGTGTCACATCAGTTCTGTGTGTGTATCGGGCTGGGAGATGTGCCCTTAAATCAATATCCTGATTAATTGAATATACTACTTTGATTACAATTAATTAGCAATTATTTTAGTATTGTTTTATTTTCAGCTTTTATTGCCTTCTGAAAGTTTTTGTTTTCAAATGCTTTTATGACAGAAGACCAGATGTTGATTTTAAAGTGAAAGGAGCGCACACAGTTTAACTATTTATGATAATTTAATTAATATTTCTTAAATATGTTTAAGAGAAATAAATGAAATAATTGAGATGTGCAAGAATACATTGATTCTTGATCAATGTTGGTTTCAATTACTTTGCCAGCACTAATGGGTATACTTTCAACACTTAAACAACAGTGTTGCTCCCTGAAGATGTCTCTCAGCATCCTGATGGATTTCTGTAAGTAAAACACATCATGATGAATGTTTAACATCAGTCTCTATATGCTGACACACTGCTGTTGTTATAAAATTTGTGTATCTGTGCAGTGATGGACAGATGTTGACCCTGCTGCTCCTCTACTGAACACCTGCAGCTCACTGTGAGTTTCCTCTGAAATGTTCTATTCTTCCCTCTGGATCTGAGTTAGTGGATCAGTCTGCAGAAATATGATCATGTCCAGCCTCTTTTAGAGAGATTTCATTCATAGCTTGTTCAAAAATGAAGGAAGGATGAACGGCGCTGCATCACAAAGCTACCAAACACCTTAATGCCCAAAGTGCTGGCTGAGCTCAACATAACTGAGGGGGTGGTTGTGAATACCATCTGCGGACAAAGAGGAAGTCTGTTTGCTTTTTATGCTGATAAAATTTGTAACAATCTTGACCAACTAAAAGTCACATTTTGATGATGGTTTCTATTCTGTTCTGGAAACAGAGCTAGTATTTATTGCTCCATGAACAAAAGTTCACAAAAAGTTTTAAGATTTTCTCTCAAGCTGCAGCTGTTAAGGACTGGAATTCTGACACGTTTCATGGACACCAAAACACTTTCCTACACACATCACTGTGTCACTTGTGTTTTAAGAGGAAACAAACTACTTATAAACAAGTTTGGTTATAAGCAGTTAGTGGATGTTTTCCTGTCATTTGGAGCAATGTACAACAAAAAGTGTAAATTTCTCTTCTTGGTTCTTGTTTTGTCTTCCTAAAAGAACCAGTGACCATTATGCCACACGTGTTTGTGGTATTTATGATTTGAATCCAGAGTCTGGGCTTAACTGGGGAAACAATGTGTTTATTTTCGCTGCCCCACTGTTGGAGCAACTTACAAACTAACCTGAAAATGTCAGAACTCATTTTATTTCGAGCTCTTCCTTCTTCTTCTTCTTTTTTTTTTTTAACTTTCCAGACAGTGTGAATGTTTTCAACTGTACTTGTTTTTAATTGTTGCTACTGTAAATTAAACTACTTGCACTAAAATTGCTTCTTAAATTGCTAAATTCATCTATTACATCTTAAAACCAGTCTAACTTCATGAAATGACTGAATAATTGTTTTGTTTTTTTAAATTTATTGTTATAAAGTACTTTGTAATGGTATTTGTTGTTTTAATCTGGTTAAATCTGGTCAAAAGGTTTCCTCCTCCTCCTCCTCTTCTTCTTCTAATTAAAACATAATATTGAAAAAATGTGAGAGATAGTTAACTTTTGTGTTTTAATGTAACTTGAATGGCTGTTGGGTGACATACATGCAGACTGCAGCAGGTCAAAGTCAGTTTCCTCTTCAGAAAATTTGTTTCTCCCACTATTAATTGAATTCTAGCTCTGAATATTCTGGCCAATTCTTTCTGTTGAGGAGTTTTCTGCTTCACAAGAATCCCAGTAATCAACGGTGAAGAAGAAAATCAGCTCACTCAGACTTTTGCACAATCAATTTCATTAGATTTTATATGAGCGTCATGAAAGAAACTAAACATCTCTGATCTGTTAGAAATTTCTAACGAACTGGTTTAGTTTTGATAATGAAATATTGTGCAGCATCCCACACCTGTGAGAGCAACGTGAGTGTGGTTGTCTGTGCATGAAGTTGTTTTACACCTGAGCCACCAGCAGATGGTGTGGGTGCAGCAGCCATTCGCAGAGACAACTGAGAGTGAGCCTGTTTATGCTCATATCACCTTCCTCAAGACCAGAGGACGGGCCGGCATCCTTCTGCCCCCAGACTGTCCTCCACTGGTTCACCTTTCTGTGCCCACCCACCTGAGTACGACAGGTGTCATTAGTAATGACAAAGTTTGAACGCCGTATTCTTGCTGCCAATCTCTTCACTTTTAATCAAATACATAAAAATATAAATCCACCTGCGTCTGACTTTTTCCTCGTGGCTAATTTCCTTTATATGATAATCTCTTGTGGTAAGAAAGACCTGCTGTAGGGGAGTTTTGATATCCAAGTCGATCAAATAAATCCTTTGTAGACTTTCTTCAACATGTCTCTGGTCCTATCCATCACCATGGTTACACCTGCTTAATTATCATTAAACATCAACATTATTATAATTATCTGTGGTCGTAGTTTTGCAAACTTATACATTATGTACGGACTTACTTCCTTGGAAAAAATCAGTGGTTGAAGAAAAACACGACTGTGTAAGAGAGTTAAAAGCTGCGACTGCAGAACTGGAAGCGTCTTTGCAGCTTTAGTGTTTTAATTTGATTCACCATGGGAGCCAGTGGCAAACAGTCTCACTGGGTTATTCTGCTGATAAGTTTAGACAAAATGGCCCGCACTGTCTTCTCAATACCTCTACAACAAACAGATTCTTGTCTGTGCTTATGAGGCCACCTGCTATAAATGTGGACTTATCATTGGTGGTCTTATGACATTAGGTGAGGAGTCATTTCCTCCACCAAGGAGGTGGAGGAAATAACCATTTGTCTGTCTGTCTGTTAGTGTAATTGATTTTGGTGTTGATGTGGATCACTGTCTGGATCCAGACATTTTTTGAAGTATTGTTTATAATTGTGAGATATGGCCGTATTGGGAGGAGGGGGTGGTGAATATTTTTGATATTTCAAAAAGATATTTACTTTTTGAAATATCTGAAATTTTTAGAATATTATTGAACAATAGGCACATTTCCAAAAAGGCTTTTCCCCCTCTCATTTTGAAATAATTCTGATTTAAGATTTCAGGGCAGCTGTGTACATGGGAACTAGTCTATGGGAAGCTGAAGTAATGCCCATCTACTTCCGGCTCATGAGGCCTTAGAAAAGAAAAATATGAATGGGAGTCAATGGGAAGAAAATGATAATCTTCTGGTCCCAGTCGATCTCTGTCCTGGATTCCAGAGATGTTGGTTGTTGATTTAAATGCAAATTTTTAATGCAAAGATTAAATAAAATACTGCGAAGATTTTAGAATATTTCAGGTTTTGCTTGAAGCCGCTTTGTGGACTACAGCTGTCGTCACCAGCAATATGCATCACCAGCTGCCCAAGGAGCGCTAGCAGGGTGATTTTACGCAAGTCAATGCTTATTTTCAAGGGCAGGAAGAGCATCAAAAGAGGTGAAGACCATTATAAGTTAGGACTTGTTTAATATTTCCATTAGACCAATGGAATGATGGGCGCTCTTGTTCACTCGCAACAAGAACTGTAGTCCACACAGTGGCTTCAGGGCAGAGAATGATAATTATTTTCCCCTGATTGACTTCCATTCATAGTTTTTCGTTTCTGAGGTCCCATGGGGCTCACCATAAGGGGTGTGACTTTGGCTCCCCATTCTGATCTGGTGTGTCCATGCACTTAAACAGATTTCAACAGTCCTGTCTGACATGCGCAGAAAAGTGTTTACATCACATGATTTATGTGGAGAGATGGAGAGATTTACAAACTGATCATCACAGTTGTTGTACTTTCAAGCAGCAGCTTAATGGTGGGTCTGTCTTGTATTTCAGAGTTCCATTACCTCATTCATAGTATTTTACCTTATGAAAAAAATTGTGCAGCAATGCAACATCGGTAAGGGTTGCTTTAAGGAAAGAAAAATGTACAAATGGCAGACAACTTAAAAATTTTTGCTTGTAATAAATCAAAAACAAGACAAATGTAACCCCCATTTCTGGGATGAATGATAAATAAATGAGCACCCTCTTGGAATCAAAGTCCCAGCTGTTTTTTAAGTCATACTTTGTACTTTTGGTAGCCATGTCGTCGCTAGCTGTTGCTGTTTCGTGTGTGATGATGTTTTTGTAGCTTGCCATACTGCAATGTGAAACTAATGCATTCGGAAGCTCCGGGAAATGTGCCGTTACACAAAACTCAATCAACTTATTCTTTAAACGGCCTGCAACAAAAAATGTGAATTAATTCAGTCGATTTTTTGCCCAGGTCTACTATCCCGACAAGCTAATTAAGAATAAAGCTAGTTTTAGTCTGTCAAGTTGTCTGTAAAAAAAGAGTACCATATCTTAGCTCTTAAATAGTGTCTGCAAAGAATTGTGGGACAGATTAATTTTATTTTATTTCATAAAGGATTAAAGTTACCATTAAAGATCATTTTCAAGGTAAATGAGAAACCTACCTCTTCTGCTTAGACACTTAAGGGTCTTATTAATAAAGAACCCTCTGTAAAAAAAAAAAAAAAAAAAAAAAAAAAGAATATTTGACTGGACAGCAGAGAAAACACATGTGAAGGCCTCCATCCCTCCCCATGGAGAACAACCTGCTGTCATTCAGAGAGAAAAAAGTGGTCAGGAAGCAGCTTTCACACAAGAAAAAAAGATCAAAATGCTCAACACTGTCCAGCTGAGAGATTAAGGGAGACATGCAAACACACCAAAACAGGCCTGAAATTCCAGGCGACATATTGATTTACCAAAGCTGCTTTCCCACTGAAATTAACTCGTTCATGCGGGTTTTTCAAATACACATCGACCTGCTCATAATCAGCATTTCACTCCTTTCCCAATGACAAAAAAAAGAAGAAAAAAAGAAAAAAAAAGCCGGGTCCGATCACCTGCTGGCAAGCTTTGTGGCCTCTTCATGCATTCCAGTTGTCTCAAAATTAGTTTTTCTGAGGTAATTTTCCGAGGAAGTGACGTGATGAACTCGTTTTTCCGAGATACGAGCTTGTAATTTGCAGAGGACCCCGAGGTTGTAAATTTTAAAGATGGTGGCGTCCAGTACCATTGTGGTGTTTATTAAACTTCTATATAAGAGATTTTCTGATCATAATTTCCAAGTGTAAACAGCACCGAATAGTTGTTATTGAATTTTACTGTCTCATGTCGGTCTTTTTTTCTTTAAAACGAGCGTGATTAAAGCAACTCTTACCGATGTTGCATTCTTACACTATTTTTCTAACAGGGTAAAATGCTATGAATGAGGTAATGGAACTCTAAAATACAAGACAGACCCACCATTAATCAAAATAAAATATTATTCCAATCTCTAAATATTCAATGAAAACTCCAACCAATCCTTGAAGTGGGGTGCACCTCTAGGATTGTCCAACGGACCTGCCTGTCAGACCTTTGATTCTGCATTGGGAGGTGGAGGGAATGAAGGGGTGTGTCTTAGGAGTGAGGCGGGACTGTTTATATTCAAATAATCTTGCTGTGCTTTCTGAAATGCAAGATCGGTAAAGGTTGCTTTAAGTGTTGTTTATTAAACAAATATACTGAAATTAGCTGTTGTTATCGTGGTAACATTGTTATAAAGTCAGTGTTATTTTTCTAGCTAGAAATGTGTTATTTTCTAGCTGTTCTAGCTCACAAATAGGCTGTTTTGGAGGTTTCTATTTTCACCCGAGTTGGTGCAACTGGAACGCAAAATACCTGGTAATAACGTCACCAACTCGCGTCTGCTCGGAATCCCGAGACAACTGGAATGCACCATCTGTCCCCACTGCTGTTGCGCGTTGATGATGTCAACTGTGTGACAGAAATCAGGAAAGTAAACAATGGAGACGAGTCAGGCCGTGGTCAATGTTCTTTCTCGTTGCACCTTTGTCTGTCCTCAAAATGGAGGAAAACCAGCAGATGACTTTGTTGTGCAGATGGAATACAGACGACATGAATTTGTGGCCGAAACACACTTAATATGATACGTGACTGGCGCGATGTCACAATGTAGCCCACGAGTTTAAACAGGTTTTTTGGCCAGTGGGAAAGGGGTATAAGTTATCATGAAATGATCTGATTAAATTATTCATTAGATACAGTTAGATTTTCTTTTCTTGGGTTTTCTGGAAACTGCAAAGGTTTTTATATATTAGAGGAGTTGGGGTGTAAACGTGCATGTTTATAGAGGGAGTGGATCTTAAAGGCATATATAATCAGCAAGCAGCCTCTGAATGCACATGTGCATATGAAAGTTTGATTTTATAAACACTTTTATTTCCATTCTTGACCAGAAAATGCCAGAGGAAAGAAATAGATTTTATATTTAGGATGTTGTGTGTGTAGTCCATTCATACTGTCATCTAAGCTAAAAATTCAGTGCTCTGAAAACACCTGGATGCTGCCCTAACAACGGCAAAGAGTGCATTGCAAAATGAAGCACACTTCTCACACTAAATGGACGCCATCTTGCTGATGTAGCAGAAGAGGCGGGACTTTTGAACTGTTTTCAGAACTGAATAATGGTGGTGAACGAAACGGTGGCGACCGGAGACTATATTATACTGATCTAAGTAATGTTTATGAAATTATTCAGATATAATTGTGGCATGCTACCAAGCTGTTCACTCCCTGATGACAGTTATGATCTGGTGATTTATTTGAGGCCGCGGTTATACCAGCTCATTAGAGTTAGCTCACGTTAGTGGTTAACGCTAGTCCATCACTTCTGGTAAGTCCAGTGGTCTATTCGGGTCAGCATTTAGCGACAATAGTGTGCACTACAGACGAAGTACACAGTGCACACTACGCACTGAATTCCAGTGCACTCCGGCAAGTGTGCGGTTTGAGAAATGGCTTGGGTGTTTTGGATGCACACCAAGGCGGATTCGGCAAAGAAATGCAAGAAAACATTATTGGAGGAAGAGAGGAAAAGAAAAAGAGGAAGGGACAGGACACTTGATAACAGTCAAGATAAGACTGTCTTGTACTGGCTGGAGTGAGCTCACAGCACAGGTAGGATGCAAGATGGATGCCAGTTTAGCCATCGATAGGGGACGCATCACTCAGAAAACTGCAAAAAGTTCTGTCGTGCGTCTTTAAAGCGGACTTGAGTCCGGAACACCGTTGTGGTACGGTACGTTTGAGCTGGTGTGAAAGTGGACCAGATTGTTTTGGTCCAGACTAAAGAACTGTGCCGAGACCACCTCCAGAGGTGCGGGCTCGGTGCGCTTCCATGTGTACTCCAGGGTGGTTGAGAAGCTCCTGCCTACAGCTTGCAGGATGAGGTGGAGTCGGATTTTGGGGGTGGGGTTTGGCGGGGTTAGACATCAAACTTGGCCCACATTACCATTTTGAGTCATTAATTCAAACCCTTCTCCCCCATCCCTGAGCCCTAACCCTAACCAAGCTACTGTATCTGGCCACGCCCATCGGATATCCAACGTCATCTAATATCCGACTACTGCAAGCCGCAGATGGGGGTACTTGGAGCAAAGCTGTGAACTGTGTTAGTTGAGCATTGCAACATTGTTACAACTTTTGGGCCCAGTCAAACCAGTATACCAGACCAACTGGTGTGAAAGCACCTACAGTACTTGACCTAAACTTAGCCATGTGAGGGAGCTGGTGTATGTCTGTGCCTCAGTGACCTGAAACATGCTCTCTAACTAAAGATGTGAAATCCATTTAGGTTCATGTCTTCTCCTTCTGGTCAATACAAGTACAGCAGTCAGCATTTCTGCATGACAGAACAAGTACAAACACATTGCATCTGGTTAGTAAATGTAAATCTAGCACCATCTGTTAAAGCTGAGGTGGATTTTATGCCACTTTCACCCGTACAGCCAAGTGCAACCTCTCTGTATGTGTCTCTGTGTGTAATCGGTGTAATCCTAGCTGCTCTTTTCCAGTGTGTGCAGATGAAGAGGTTCTGGATATAGTGATGTGACCAGTTGGTCTTTCTATTTAAACCTGTGACAGAGAGTACAGAAGTTAAAACGAAAGGGAGATGAAATGTAAGAGGAGGGATGGGGGTGGGGGCATTAGCTGAGTCAGTGTGGAGCAAACTGTTTGGGAAGAGGAAGATAGCAGGTGATATTATGAAGAATTAAAAGTTTGATATTCAAAGTCTGGATGTTTGGAGACAAAGTTAAAATGTAGAGATAAATGCATCTTATCCAGCTGTTGAAATAGGGCAGCATTAATCAGATTGTTTATTTAAATTTCAATGAAGTCGACTGGACATCAATAGATGACTTTATGTGGATCAAGCAAGTTTTATTGTTGGATAAAGATACTGTACCTGGATGGAAAAACTTTTATTGTGGATGAGAACAGGGGTCCAAAGATCAGCAGTTAATTAAAAAATCATGACTGTATTATCTGTTATATCCAGTTCATTTAGTCTTATTGGTGAGAACAAGAACAAGGCTGATACGATCACTGCACCATGAATCATGATATGAGGAGGAAGAGGAACAGCTCAGATTACAGCTAATTTGACACTTGTTTACAGCTTCGTCCTGTTGTAGGAAGATGAAACCAGAGATACAGAGGCTACATCCCATAATTACCTGTTGGCTTTATTGTTTTTATACAGTCATGAACAAGTAAAGCATACCGGGGCTACTTTTGATTCTTTACCTATTAAAAGAAAGTCAAATATAACCGTGTCATGCCCCATTTCCCCACGGAAACCCTCTAAGTGAATTTCAGAACTGCAACCCACAACATTAAATATTAGTTTCATGGTTTTAATGTGACAAATTGCATCCTGTTACTAGATCTTTGTGCTGAAACCCCCAAGTTCATTTCTGGAGCAGAGCTCTATCTGCACTGAGTCTGGTTAATAATAAACAAACTCAGATGAACTTAGGTTTATATCAGCTGTTTTAAGCTTGTCTGTTGACCTCTTTTAGTTTTAGGCATAACAGGAAATACTTTTGATAGATATGTACAACGTCCTGACAGATACATGCCGTATTCAAATTGTCCACTTCATCAATCATTCACTCACTATACATGCTCACTAAATGTTGGACTTAAATAGGGGGCATGGATAGCTCTGTGGCTGCCTCCCCCTCCGTGCTGTTGTTTCTTGAGACATGGTACTGGCTTTGAGAGAGTGAGCAAGCGTGGAAGATAAAAACGCAACACAAATGCAATGGAAACAAGGCTGAGAGAGAAAAATCCCTGACGATTTAGACACTCCAACAAGTAGATGCATTTCTCTTACTCAAGTAGAAGAGATGTCGGGTAAAGGAGGATGTTCTGTGACCCTTTGGTGACTGATTTGGGGTGGCAGGTCATCCCCCAGTCATTTGTCATTGTGTCTTTGGGCAAGACATTTCACCCTCCTCTCCTCCAGCGATGGCATTGCTGGTGTATGAATGCACATGGATGTTTCGGTTGTGGTCGGAGAGACGTTGGGGGGCGTTGGCTTCCTTGTTTCTGTCAGTGTGCCCAGGAAAGTGAACCATCACCAGGTATAACTGAGGAATGGATGAATTATGGATACAATGCCAGCGCTTTGAGAGCCCATGAAGTGTTGAATCTAAGCCACTATTATTCTTTCCCAACCATCCAAATTGTTAAGGTAAAGGAAACAACTTAGTTTAACAGACTGTATGATGTATTGCTTCATGATATTTTTTTTTTCTGGGTTCAAAAGTTGCCAACTTTGCAAAACAGAGTAAATCTCCACAGACTCCCATGTTAAAAAACGCCAACTTCACAGCAGAAATAAACATGTTTACAGCCTGGTTCAGTAAATCATTTTGGGTTTGAAAGGTCAAGTTTACCTTCATGCCAAATGTGAGTAGGTGACTTTTTTTTTATTATTTTTTTTTATAACTGATCGGTTTAGATGTTATTTAATCTTGAAATTAAACATAAAGGGGTGTGTCTTTTTGATTGACAGGCAGCTGGCTGCTGGTGGTAGCTGGGATGGTTAGTAGTTAACTCACTGTTCACTCCTAGGAAGGCCTCAGCCCGCAGCAGAGTAGCACAACAGTGGTGTTTATCTGGCTAACATCAGGTTTGCGCCTGTCTTTCCTTTAGCCCGGCTATCTTTGGGGACATTCGGACAGAGAGGTTCTAAGAACACAGTTCCAATAACTACGCGTACCGAGTTTAGTTATAAGAACTACCCTTTGCCTTCAGTGTGCGTTCGCACATGAGGGAGGACCTTGGTAAGGACCATGTGTGACGCAATCGTTGTGACAGCGACAAATTTATGCCCCAGCAGATCTAATACAAAACTGAGATCTCATCTCTTTTATTCAAAGTTTATTATAAAAGCTAACTTACCAGCTTTCCCTCCCTTTCCCTTGTTTACCTTTTGTTGAAGTGCGCCCAGAACTTTAGTGGACGGTCCATCTACTAAAGTGTCCGGGCGGCAGCTGCAGATTCTACTGCTATACTTTGCAGCTGTGTTTGGTCATTAAATCAAGTAAGGGATAATGTATGGAACGCAGGTCATTATTGGGAAATACTGACTGAAAGGGCAAATGCAGACCCCTCCACTTTGCGTTGGGGTCTGCATTTGCCCTGAAGGTCAGTATTTCCCAATAATGACCTGCGTTCCATACATTCTCCCGCTTATTATACGACTACTTGCAAATGATAAAATACAAATCAAACTCTTCTATTTTTGCGAGGGTTAAATAGCCTTCTGATGTTTTACGCTCAGATTAAAATAGTTTCCCTCAGTCGAGGCCAGGTCGGGGATCTTGTTGCTTAGCAACGTGTGTTAGTTGAGTGACGGCGGCTGGAATTTGTGCTAGCACCTTTGGCTAGCACCGGCTATTCCTGTATATTGAGCTGGACATTTCCTCCTCTGCTGTTCTGATGTTTTACGCCAAGAATAAAATAGTTCCCCACAGTCGGGCACCTGTTTGTAACAGTTCTTACAAATATATATAACTAAACCTGTTAGTCAGACCAGTATCAGGAAGCCTAGGTGCGACTCCAGGGCCTGATGGATCCCTCCACAGTCAAGTATCCTGGGTTGACTCGCCACTGAACCCTCGAGGTTCAGAACTCTGTAATCTTGTTCTGGTTAAAAAAAACAATCTAGGCACACAGTGCAAAGCACTTGGAGGGATATTATGATCACCGTAAGACCACAGGTTAAAAAAAAAAAAAAAAAAAGATCCGTTGCCATTGACAGCGGTCATTAAATGTTGGGAAAACCCATTCAAGTCAACGGAGCATTCAACAGCATTCTAAAGAGCCGTATGATAATATGAAAATAATTGCTTTTGGACATTTCAAAATAGTTATAGATTCTGGTCGTCCACCATTGTGATCAATTTAATACTGAATTGGTACACTCCTATTGTAATAGTTCTTGTTGTTATTACGATCTTGGTAAACAGGTAAACAGCTGTGAGACTTTTTAAATATGGCGGGGCTGGAAAAAGCGGAGCTCACGCAAGGGGCGCGTCTTGCCAGTTCTACCAATCACCAAACGTATGAATTTCAGTTCCTATGGAACCCTGAAAAGACCCGGAGTAGGAGCTAAAAAGGTTATAGGAACCGAGGTCCCTAGTTCCTATATGTTCGAACGCGCAATAAAACGGCCTGGTTCAAAAAAGGTTATAGGAACTCCAAAAGGTTCCTACAATCTGAATGCGCCTTTTGTTTGCTCCTGTTTACCTGGTAGCTCAATTGGAGTCGGAGTGCTCCTCTATTTGCCCATTTTAGTATTTTCCAGGAGTGACAACACACAGTAAGATGGCAAAGGTGGGAACTGGCTTCACTTTAGCTCTTCAGAAAACAACTGTATACTTTCATCTTATTTTAACTGTCAGCGTTTCAGCCACTACATCCCTTCAGTCACAACCCACAGCTCGTGGCTAAGGATGACGTTATTTTAACTTGTAAATCAACAGCTCCACATTTGTGCTTTCTGAGCCCTCCCTTCACCATGAATGGCCTTGTGCAAAGAATGCCTTCCAAATATGCCCGTTAATCTTCTGCTCTTACTACCTTCAGCCGTGAACTGGAAACTCGCCCCCAACCCAGGGAGGGCAATCCAGCCTTACTGTCTGAGCACTTTGGGTGCCAATTTTCATCCTGGTTGCTTCACACTCATCTGAAAAACCATGATATGCCCTGCCTGGACCACAACTCTAAGATCAGATAATAAAAACAGATCAAATAACAAGGAGATTAACATTTGCCTTGTCTGAAATGAAAAGACATTTTTAAATGTGGTGAAAAGAAGAAAAGAAAAAAAAAACACTGTGTAGTCCACTTTATACAGCTTTGCTGGCCTTTCTGTCTGTTTTCTAGTTTTTATTTCCTGCAAATATGGACACACAATCAGTCCATGATAGAAATAAAGATGTGCAGTTTGGATACAGTCTTCCACATGAATTAAACAGATATTTCATAGCTGAACACATTGCATGTGCGGATACTCACTTAGAGGAATTAGTCATACACCCACACAAGCGTGCAAACACAAGTAGCGCTGCAGGATAATCCCAGTGTTCTGGTTGGGGCCTTATCTGGGGGAATGGTGGATCAGAGTCTTGATTCGTTTCCCCTCTCTTGTCAGACTAAGGAGTTCTTTGCTTGGGGACAAGACGTTTTGCATATCAAGACCTTCTGTAACAAGAAACACAGCAACGTCATCCTGCATTTTTAACACAAAGAGTCTTGTCTGTAATCATCTTGTCATTTCCAGAAATATGGAAGTATAGTCATTAGATTACAGTATCTTTTCCCAGGTTTGTTGTTTAGAAGCACCACTGCTAAGCCATTTTTAGTATTATGTGAGCATGACAAGTACCATCAGCTCCTTGTAATACTAACTGACAGATGAGAGGAGAGTACTCAGGTGTTTCTTTTAACTTTTAAAGGGCCCTCTCTCACCTTTTAATGCCATGTCATATTAGGTGATGTCTCTTGGGACAGAGCCTTAATAATGGAGATGAGCGGAACTGCCGGTGCAAGGGAATAGGTGTTTTATACTGACAGGCATGGAGAGGAGATATCAACGCTGGAGGAAAGTAAGAGTGGCAGCTTTTACCCACTATCACCTGAGGTGCCCTTTAAAAAAATATTATAAGACCTGAACATTGTTGAAAATAGCCTCCTAATGCCTCAGGTTTTCTGAAAACCTTGACAGAATTGGTAATGTTCTGCAAACCTCTGTCTCTCAGCTCTAAAATAAAACATCCTCTAAGAGTTTAACATTTTGCTTTTATTAATTTAGTAAATCATGTTCATTTATATTCATAAAAGAAAAAAAACATTACAAATTCAGGGAGTCCAGATTAAATAATGAATTGTATTTGCAGACATACTTAATGATTTCAAAGTCACCCAAAAAACTGATTAAAGCCCCTCTTAAGGGTGACACATTGATATTCAATTTATTTTACTCAAATTTAGCAAGTAAATATTACTATAATTATTTTTCATGGATGTAAAGTAAAATAATTTCATAGCAACATTCAACTCAAATTTAATGAGTTTGATAGACTTATTTACATATTTTCTCATCATGCATTGCAATAATGTCTGTCCTTTCTGTACCGCAAGTTAAATGTCTATGTAATCTCATAACTCTCTCCCCGTCTCTTTTACATCCTATGTCCGAGCATTGCTATTGCAAACTCTGCGCTGAATAACTACGTCTACCAACTACACAAGGAAGAGATCAGCAGGATGGCATCTAATGACAGGGTTTAGTCATTCACACATTCTTAACAGTTGTGACTTGATTGTAAAATATTAACCTCTATCTTTAATTAAAATGTTTAAATTGAGACAAATAAACATAGAACGCACTGATCTGCATGATTTTGTGTTGAAGTAACATAAATTATTTACATTATTTAATTATTTACTGAATGTGATTATTTCCATTTAAAACAATTGAATGAAAACGTGTTCGACTAACTCAATTATATTACGATGCATGAATAGATAAAATTTGAGTTCACCTTGGATGGAAAAACTGCCCTCATTGACTTGACCCAATAAATCATTTCTTTGAGTGAGTTTTTCTCTATTATAAATGAAGATATGGAGAAGAAATGTTTCCATATATAAGAGAGAATAAGATAAGAACTCAATTTTTGTTTTACAACCGCCAATTTAAAAAAAATTTGGAACAGACCCACCAAAATTTAACAACTAATCGGGTTGATTGGCAACAGGTTAGTATAAAAGGAGCATTTCAGAGAGGCAGAGTCTCTCAGATGCAAAGATGGACTGAGGTTTGTAGCCAGTGTGGTTTAAATTAAGGTCATGTCCTTACAGAGATGAGCTGAGATGTATTTGCTCAGGTTTTTCATAATTCTGGGGCTTCATTTGTATGAAACCAGTGTTTTGGGCATCTTGTGCATCTTTTTTATTAATTAAACATGTTTAAAATGCCACAGCGCAGATGATCCATCCTCTTTCTTTTTCTATAAAGGAAGGCTGTTGGTAATTACCTTAACTTTGTTTTTTATCAAAGGAGAGGAGTCAGCCAGAATGCATCATTTATGGTTAGAAGCAATAATGAAAGAATAAAACAAGGTTTTAACACAGTGGCTGTTTGGTAGTTGCATGAACGAGACCCTTGGGGAAAATAGGTTGGGAACCACTGTGCTACAAGATCTATCAAAAAATTGTGGATCAATTTCAGAACAATGTTTCCCGACCTAAAATTGTGAAGACTGAAGATCCCAACATCTGAAGTGCATAATATCAAAAGATTCAGAGAACCAGGAAGAAGCTCCGTGCACACAGGAACTGGGCCAAAGGTCTACATGCCTGGGTTCCCAGGCAGCAACGCATTAAAAACAGGCATGATTCTCCACTGGAAATTACTTCATGGGCTCATAAACATTGGGAAATCGCTGTCTTTGAACATAGATGCAGGTTAAAGTTCTGTCAGGAAGACAGCATAATCAACCTGATACAGAAATGCTTGGCCAAACCTCCTTTAATGCTTGTTCACACAAGCAGTGTTTGATCTGCTTTAAACAAATCCTAGTCCGCTTTCATGGATAGTCTGGTCTGTTTGGAGCACTGTGAACTTGCATTTAGACTCTGGTGCTGACCAAAGAAATGGACTCTGAAAACTGAGACACTCTGGTCCCTTGCAAGTGAACTCTGGTACATTGCCCTGACAGTGTGAAAGCAAACAGAACATGCAGTCAATCAAAGAGAGGAAGTGACGTAGGATGTGTGGTCGAGTAGCTCACTGCCTCTCCTGCTGCTCATATGGGACAGATTCTGGTGAAAACCGCAGCAGATTTGACCACCAAAGACTGAATACATTTATTATTGTCCCAGTGTTTACTTGTGATGAAGGAGCTAATGTTTGTCCTGGTCAATAAATGAGTTGGATTTTATTCTGCTTTCCTTTTGGCCAGTGTTCGTTTCAGGGCGTGCCCCCCCTTCCCCCGCCACCCCTAGCTAGCTGCAGCTAAAGCTGTAGGATATGGCTTGGCTGCTTGGAAGCAAAGTGGAAAACTGCTGTGTGGTCAGATGAATCAAAATGTGAAACTTTTGTCTGGAAAGCAGCTCAAGCCTAAGGCACTATGAGGTTGCATTAGTGCCTTAGGCTTGGGTACCCTATAAATATGGGAAAACTCCATCAATGCTGAAACCTACATAGATGATTTTGAACATCTGCTCCAATCCAGACAACTTCTTTTCTGGGAAGGCCGTGCATATTTCAGCAAGACAATGCCAAACCAGATACCCCATACATCTCAACATCAGAGAAGAGTCCACATGCTGAACTGACATGCCTGCTGTCCAACAATGAGCGGCAACTTCCGGTGGCCAACTAGGTTACCCGGAGGAAGATAATATTTGTAGTTCTATCTTTATCCACTAGGGGCTGGCTCCAAAACAGAGCAAATCCCTATAGACCCCCATGTTAAAAAGGCCATCTTCACAGCAGAAATAAACACGTTTACAGCCTGTTTCAAAAAATCATTTTAGGTTTAATACGTCAAGTTTACCTTCATGTCAACTGTGAGGGGGTGAATTTATTGATAACTCATCTGTTTAATCTTGAAATTACTCATATTTATGGGCGTGTCCTTTTGATTGACAGGTAGCCTGCTGACCAGTGGCTCCTAGTTAGCTCATTGTTTGCTCTCGGTAAGGTCTCAGTCTGTAGCAGAGTTGTACAACGGCGGTTTTTAGTCACAGCTAATAGCAAATCTGAGGGTGTCATTACTCCACTGCTTAGGGGGCTAATCTTCGTTCCTGTTAGTTTCGAGTTAACTCGATTAGCATTTAACCCAGATTATATCAGCTGTCAATCATTTGCCCTTTTGATATTTTCTGGGAGTGACGACATACGCAATGCGGTGAAGATGGCTACGATGGTTACGCCCAACTGGCTTCATTTTTAGGTTTTCAAAAACCAATGGCCTACGTTAGGCAGAAGGTTTGTCCCCCCCCTTTTTTTACGGTCTCTGATTATGGCGTTAAATGGAGTCATTTGGAGTCACAACAAATCCAGTTCTAATGGGACTGGATTTCTATAGAGCACTAATTTGTGCTCTTTGCATTATGCAATACATTTTCTTTCACAAGCTCACTTCTTTGATTCATTTATTGTATATGGACATTAATGAACAGACATAAAATGCTCATGAACGTAAACATACCAGAATGTAACAACCGAATGAAACATACTCTCACATCATTCTTATTTGAGTATGTGGCTGCTGTTAAAGATCTGTTCTGATTGCCAGCCAGTTATGTGTGGTTAAAAAACTTTGGTGTCGCATGTTGACACATTTACTGGCAGATCCTTGGCTGCTGTGTCACTTCCAATAGCTAAAAACTGACTTGAAACTCGCTAGCTTTTGGCTAAGAATGAGAATTCTAAGTGGTTACAACAACAGTTGTTACAATCCTCTGACGACCTCAACATCTAACACATACTTTAGTACCTCAAACAAAGTCTTACTTGCTAATAAAATCATATCATGGGTTGTGTCGCCATGGTAACCTTAAAAATAGAAGAAAAACTGCAGCCTTATAGCAACTAGCCATATAGTGTACAAAACAAGCAAACAAAAAAACCCTGTCAGTAACCTGCTTGACAGACTTTTGCAAAATTTTCCCATCAACCTTTGAGACCAATAAATATGGATTTCAATGAATGCAGAAGTAATTGCTAAGGGGTGCTAACCAAACATCAGCATGCAAGATTGTTACAATATCAATCTCCCTCCACAGCTATTAGCTAAGTCCATTTGAACCAGCTGGTTTAAGTTTGTACTATAAAACAACACAGTTCACTCAACAGATATCAAAATCTCGTCTCAGGTGATTTGTGAATGACTGGTGTTAGTTATAATAGTAGTAGTAGAAGTGACCTTTATTTAAAACCAGGTAAGTCAGTTGAGGACCGCTTCTCATTTACAATGACATCATTTATAATGACGTGTTCTCCTCCCTTCACACTGTTAAACAGCATTCTCAATCTGACTTGACCTTGAACCCGGTAAACAGGGAAAGTAAACTGCAGATGTGGGCAGAGACAGCTAAACAAATAACTGAACAAAACAGAGACCTGCAAAGCTGCAGCAGGTGGTCTGCTGTCTGCGTGTGTGAAGGTTTTAGGAAATGATGAAAGAGAGAGGTGCTGCACACAGGTGCATGTCACTCTGAGCTGAGATCAGAAGTGCTAAGTGAGAGGAATTTGGTGAGGAGGACATGTGTGAGAGCGTGCCACTGTGTGTATATCATGTGCGCCTGTCCATGTCTGTCAACGGTTGAATGACTGAGTGCAGCAACAGCTGTGACAAGCTGCGTGATCACACATTCGGCGACATTTGACACACATGAAGGCACACACACGTCTTAGTCTTGCAGCAATGGGTGAAGCTCTTCTACAGCTGCCCATTAGCTCTGAGAGATCGGATTCATACGCTCCAATTGTTGACCATTATTGAGTAGTTCTTTTTTTTTTTTAAAAAGAAAAGGTTGGAATCTGCAGTTCTGTTGGAGACACATTTCTTTTGATCAACTTTGATTGGTGAAACTTTGCAGAACCTTTCCTTTTGCACATTTCTTCACTTTGAAGGACATTTCTTTATTTCACCCACAACTGCGGTGTCCCGCAGCTTAGCTTCATAAGAGGATTGCACTGCTCTGTTTTGTGGATGTACAGACTGTGACAGCAGAAATCCAGCAACTGAACTTGAAGCTTCTTGATGTCATTATTCTTTCGTGGATGATGATGCAGGCTGAGTAGTTTTTCTCTAGTTTGATCGCACTCGCCATGTTGAAGCACCTGCGGCGTGTCCACATCGACCCTGCCCCTTTCAGGCCTCAGCCAATCAGAAGCAGCATGGATGAGAGAGCCATACGGTTTGAGTTAGAGCGCCAGGCCTGCCAGAGTCTCAGAAAAGGTGGGATACCTGTTGAGTGTTATGCTTCCTGTTGCACATTCAAAAGCCACATTTGCAACACAAGACATTTTTATTTTTTTGACTGTTACAGTTACATTTGTCCAAATATTAACACATTTGGATGAAATATACATATCAAAATGCTCTCTTGGTATTTGTATGTAAAAACAACCCTGCTCTGAATAGGTCTTCCCCCAGGTGCCATCCAGGCTTATTTTTTGCACTGAGGCATGAAGTGGATCAAATGCTCGACACGTGGCTGGGTTACAGTTGGGGCTCGGCCAGCCTGGGTGCAGCACACTTTGCCTTGAGTGCATGAACTCAGCAACCCATAGTGCAGCTGTAGTGGTGGAGGCCTTGAACTATAGCAAGTTGGAAAGAAATGAGTTAGGCTTGAACTAAGAAGGGACAGATTCCAGGATACTTCTCGAGGCGTAGAATGTGATCACATCGTGTCAAGTACTAAAAATGAGATTTTAAAAGTTTTTGTAATTAAAGATTACAAAAATTGACTATACTTAACCAGCCTTCGGTCTTCCTGTAGGCATGAACTGAGAGGAAATTATGAAGGTGAGGAACTACCATATAGTCATCATCAGATTACCCATTCATAATCTTTTTAGTACTTCTCTATCTATCAAAGTATTCAAAAAGTTTTTGCTTGTGTTTTAATTAAACACAATATCATAAACACAAGATTGGTATCAGCTAATAATAGCTGAATATCGATATCTGTCCCGATATACAGTAATTAATCAATATGTATCACGCGTTGCCTGTTGATGAACCTGTGGAATGCTGTTCGTTGTTTGTTTGTTTTTCTGTTTTTTTAATTCATGTGGCATGGGAGTATCATAAGGTCGTGCCCACCGCGCAATGTTTTGATGTGTCCGGCAACTGCTTGATCTGCAGCAGATGCAGCAGAAGTATTTTTCAAATTTTGCACAATGAATGAATATTGCATCATTTCAGCTTTAATATCAGTATCGGTTATCGTCCAAATGAGTTGAAAAATATCAGCATATTGCATATCAGCCAACAATCCAATATCGTGCATGCCTAGATTTTATTCATCATGGAAACTGATACCCCTCAAAAATACAAGCTTATGAGGCCCTGCTGTAAGTGTGGGGGCCACAAACTGTCCCAAAGTGAATTCTAATATTTGTTTTAGGGTGAGTTTCTCGTTATGAGCGGGTATGGAGTAAGGTTATGTGTTAGTGGAATTTTCCTGTGATATTATCAGAAATATGGGTGCAAATACTTCTTTCTACATATTTCAAGATGGGAACCAAAACCTGACCCAAATTATGATGACATCCTTATGAGGATTACAATTTCTGCCACTCAGGTTACAAAAGCTTATATTTATTATGCAAAGTGTAATAAAAGTTACATGTCGTACACATTGAGACAAAAATCTTTGCATATTTTTCTTTTGCTTGAGTAGATTTGCTGTAGTTTCCTGCAACAATCCAAACACAAGCATGTTTGGTTGAATACTGATTGACTAAGATGTGACCGTGCACATCTATCTCTGCTTGCTAGCACTTTCACGGACTGGCATCTTGTTCGGTATACACCGATCATCACCCTGTTGGGATTTACTGGGATCGTCCTGAGACTAAGAAAGAAACAGTGGTTACATAATATAATACCAAAACTTATAGTAGTATAGTATGGCTTTTTTGTTGTAATAATATAACAATTAGAACTAATCTAGTCTAGGAGTGTTGAGAAAAAGTACGCCTGCTGCTGTGCAGAGGTATTTGTGGTATTTATGTGATGACCACTCCTTTTCAGAATAGATATTGTGTCAGCGTATTTCATCACTCTTCTTCTGTCTCCTGCTGTTTGAAAACAAGTGTTTTGTGTGTGTTTGTGCAGGTTTGGGTACATGACGTGTATGTTTGTGTTTTTGTGAGGATGCACGTTCATGGTGCTACTGTAAGCAGTAGTATCAAGAAGTGTGTTTTTTGTTTGTGCATGGTTAATGCACGCTGCTGTGTTTGTTTTTGTCTATTGCAAACATTATGTATGGGTGTAATCAGTGTCTGTGACAATGTTTGTTTTAGCAGTCTGCTCATGCTTGCCTGCAGGAGCCAGCTAAATCTTTGCTTATGCCAAGGGGGAGAAACTGAACCATCCTGTGTCGGCTTCATCTTCATTCCAGAAATCAAAGGCGTATGAACATTTTTATCGCAGGACACACTTAAAAGGCTGTTTGCAGATTTCTGGGGACAGAAAATGTAGGCTATTCTCAGTCCTCTGAGTATACTTTTTTCCTGTTGAGTTTATAGACGTGACATAAATAAAGAAGAAAAGAGGGGCTGATTCATGACAAAGATAAAAGCTCTCTGTGCACTGACTGAGATTTAAGGGGCATGAAAAATGGGGGGAAATAAGTGACAAAGCTGGGCTGCAGTCAAACAGATGAGGCAGATTTGGTTTTTGAAGAATAATTTTGCTTTTTATAGAGGAGGATGGTATCTTCTGGAGAGACAGATTTGGGTGAGATTTGGGCAAAAAGCTCTAATAAAAATTTTCTCATTGATTAGAAAGATTTGCTCAGGTTTTTCCATATTTCTGCCATATTGTAACAACTGTTTAGGGGTATGTTTCTTTCCCTTATAAGACATTTCAATACATGCTGGTTTGTATTGAAATGCATTGTGCTACCTTTAACTACAGGTTTTTAAATAAGACATCAATCCCTTGTGTTTATGTTACTAGATGTTGTTTCACTTAATTTCAAGCTTTTGGTTTGCAAGTCTGACATATGAAATACTGCCTAGCTGTCACCCTTTACCACAGCTTTAATGTTCAGTATCATGTCACCAAAGCTGTTGCCTTCAATCGCACTCTCACTATGTGAATATCCAGCAATGGGTAACTGATGCAGTGATTACTAATGATTGCAGCTAAGTTGAAGTTGGAAATAGACTTCTATAAGGCTTATCACAAGCTAAATATGAATATATTTTTAAACTGTGATGCTCTGTGGCCAAGTCCAATCCTCAAGAGCCACTATCTTGCAACCTGCCTGGTTACCAGGCCTCGGCAACTGTACATGTCCGCAGCATGTATTTTGAAGCATCGACATCAGGGACATGTAAATGAGTGGTAGGGCCTCATGGTTGTTCATGCTCATTGCATGTATTTTTGTGAGATCAGGTTGATACGGTACCAAATGGATTCACAAAATAAAACTAAGTGATAAATTAATACATTAGGCCCTCTGATCTGATTTCATCTCGAGCATCTCATGTTTTTATTGATTGCTTAGATGCAGCCTTCAACTCAAACGCCACATTTTCAAAACAGTTAGCACACAGACCTAAAACTTCAACCTCAAAATGTCAAAGGTCAAAATAAGACATTGTGTTGGCAAAAGGCTGTAACCATGTCATAACATTTAAAGGGACAAGAGGCAGGAATTTAAAAAACAAACAAACATGCATGTCCATTTTTTTTTCATACTAATGGGTGATGAAGCACTAAATACCAAAAATAACGTTTCCACCCACGTTTCTCTCCATTGCCTTGAACAGGCTGTGTGCTGCAAAATGCGCTGCAATTCGGTGTACAAATTGCCCATGCTGCGACGTCAAATGACGCTACATCCGCAGTTTTGATACAGGAAGAAGACGGTCGCGGTAAATTTAAACACTGTAAGCCATAGTTATGGATTCCTCTGCCGTCAGTAAACGATCCAGATCAACTGAAAGACACTAAAAAGTGTACCTACGAAGAAAAAGCTTAGTAAACAACATTATAGCTTCAGTTTGTGCACGCTCCCGTGACGGCTTGGCTCGTGGCTGCAGTTACCTGAAACACCAGTCGCAACAGGTGAGTTTTGTTTCTTAATCTTGCCTCAAGTCCCTTTAAAATGTGAAACAGCAAATCAAATCAAACATCACAACTTGTAAACAAGTTTATGATCTCTTTCAATCAATCATTACATAGTGGACAACAAAATACAACCCTCAGTGTGAATCAGTGCTCTACTTGACATTGTGGCCTGTTATACAGCTTCCATTTGTTGCCTTTCATAGGAGTGTCACATTTTTCTTTTGATAAAGAATTACATCCAGAATCATAAATGCTTTAATGCAGTTTTCATCGATTTCACCATATTATTTTCAAACTGTGAAAAAAAACTGCTGAAAACCGAAATACTGTAAATATTACAGAAAATATCAACCAAAATACAAAACAACTATAACTGTAATTCTCAGCCTCGTCTGTCTTGAAGATGGGGCCTCATGGCCTCATCCACCCCACATTCAATATCAGACTGATTGCTGATTGAAGATTTGTGTGTAGAAGTGTCAAACAGGCGCTTCAGTGATTCATATTAACCTTGGAAGTTTCTAATTGTTGGGACTAGATAGTTTCTATAGGTTTGGGTTAACTTTTTTAGCAAAAGGGTGAGGAAAGTGTGTCAATGCTACGAGAAAGTGTGGACACATTTTCAAGAGTTGTCTTCTGCTCCGCTGAGATAGTGTTGATGAAAACTGAGTGGATTCCATGTTTAAGCAGGTCAAAGCAATCAATAAAAACTGTAATTTACCATTAAAAATAATAATTACTGAAGCAGATGGTATATGTACAACAAGCCTTTCAAGCAGCTTATCAGTATTTCTGAAGCTTTCTAGCAAATGACCATATTATGTGAAACAAGTCATTAAAGCGACAAACTGCCTGAATCTGTTTTAAACTTCGGTTTTGCAGCTCATCAGTTTTATTTTCTTTCAACTCATTGTTTTTGTCTTCCAAGAACGGATGCATGAAGCACATGAAGATCTTCCAGGTGCAGTTCCTGTAAAAATCGTGCGATAAGCGAATTCCTTTTGGTTTATGAACTTGACTGCTGATCAAATGACCCTTTGCGGAGTCTGCTGAAGAAAGATGAGCTACAGTTTGAATGTCATGGGGGCAATCGACTTCAGCCGTGAGGGTACGGCTGTAAATTTGGACTTTATGGATTTGTCCTTTCGGATCACTGATCGGACATAATGATCCGGCAATGAGTTGTTTTTCTTTTGGGCTGTGTTGGGGCTTGCGGCAGACAGATTAATACACTTAAAGTACAGTCATGGTGCATGTTTAGAAAAGTAGGAACTGAAGCGTATCAGGTTAAAAACATGCACATGCTGCTTTGCAACCGATCAGCCCAGTTGTGAGCTAATATTGGAAGTGCACATGGCTAAGCTGTGTGGGAAAAAAGACCTCTCTAGCAATAGTGTTTCTAGTTGCCCCATTTTATTATATGGTGTCCTGGTTAAGGGCGGATTTTGTGACACAGATTGAAGAGATGAAATAAAGAATGAAAATCATAGTCATGCAAAATATGCATTGTGGTTTCTAGTTTTTCTTAATCTCTGTTGATCAGATGTCATGGTTTTGGGTGCTGCTGTTCAATAAAAAAAGAGAAAAAGCTTGAAACAGGAAACTGCATACTCATGTGGGACTTCCCTTTGTGCTGTGTGACAAAACCTTTACTCTTCTTCTCAAAGAGGACCGCAATTTTCAGCAGCAGCTTAAGAGGTAGATAAAAACTTCAGAACAACTTACATTTATTACCTCTATGTTATTTACAGGGGTTTTGTTGGTTTGTTTTAAATGTGTGGCCACTGCACTGAATGAATAATGTAATTTTGTGTCTGTGTGGTGGAAAAGACGCACGGAGACTTCATGATGTTTCTCATTCATTCAGTTGATTGACTTTGTCTTCTTCTTCTTTGTGCGTTTGCATCCTGGTGTGTAGTTCTCCAGCTGAAGTTACAACAGAGAAGAACCAGAGAAGAACTTGTCAGCCAGGGGATCATGTCACGTAAGTACATGTCGTGACAGTAAACTCACACTTGTATGAGATTTGTACATAAGTTAAGAGAAGCTTAAGTGCATGTAGATTTCCCAGTAGATCCAGGCTGTGCAAGGTTTTCAGCTATGTGAAGTAAGAGTTCAAATCACTGAGTATAGATGCAGTCAATTAAAAGGGAACTGAATGAATGGCTAATTACTTCACACTGAGCTGAACAACAAGATGAGCCATCAGTCAGTAGCAGTGCTGCCAAGTCTGCTTGTTATAAGCAGCTTTGGCTTGTTTTTTTTTAAGTTGCTTGCAAATATCATCAGCTGTGGTTAGTGGGTTCTTGGGCTTGTTTTCTTGAATATGGTTGATTTTCTGGGCTTGTCCTGCTCCCTTTATGAAGCCTTCTTGATTCTCTCACAGCTGTTCAATAAAGCTTTAACCCTTGAATGTGGAGAAGGTGTTCTAACCGGCACATCCACGCAGAACTTCACCTGACAGAGCGACAGAGAGACGATGCCCGAGAAAAATTAAAGAAATACATAAAAATGGTGTATAGTAAATAGCAGGAGAAATAGAGTGCACTGGGGGTGGGGTTGTGACTTCAGGTGGGAGATGACTTGAAAGGATTCTGGCAAATTTGTAAGAGCATAATATGATGCAGCAGATAGATAGATGATGTGATGTAAAAGGTTGAATAATTTTTTTCGTGTCTGTTAAAAGAAGTGACATTAGTCTCTTAGCAAGCTAGTCTAACGTTGGTTTGGCTAGCTTAGCAATATAACTAAGGTAATGTTAGCTTTGATGAAATTGCTACAGCACAAGACTGAATAAGATAATGCAGTGCATGTGTGCCTGACATCATGGTGTCTGGAATACAGTAGAGGAATTTTGTAGGAGAAATTATTTCTAGCGTAATTCCTGCCAGCTACCAGGGTGTGTGGGAAAACGTTTATGTGTGGCTCAGTAAATGCTGCTAGTAGCTATTTCGACTATATTAATCTATTAATTTAGACATCAAGCCTTATTTTATTATCATTAATGATTTTAGATTCAAACAGACTTTTTCACAACTCCACTGCTTCCTGACTTCCTAACTTTGTCTCCTGTCTTTCATGATTGGACGGTTTGATTAATCCAGGTGTGCCTGACCTCAGTAACTACAAGGTCAATAACCAGACACACCTGGATTGATCAGCTTGTCCCGTCATGAAAGACAGGAGCTGGCTTAAGCTGGGAAGTAGTGGAGTTGTACATGAAGCCAGAATTCAGACATGTATATAACTACAAAGGAAGTAGATTCTAAGGTTAGGTTCACTTACAGGTGCGGGCATGAAAAAGTTCCTCCTTTTTCTGCCAGAAGTGGTGCAGTAATAGTGCACCATTACTGCACTATCACTGGCTGAACGATTTGTCCCGCAAATACGTCATCACGTACGGTGTCCAAACTTGGCGTGTGGAAACGTCCTTGTTCCGGGCGTTCATTTATGCTCTGAAATCATTTCCCCTGGGCACACAGGCGTTTCTCTGTGCGACTGAATTAGATTAGATCAAATGTTACTATAGATTAGACCGATATCAAAAGGTACAGATTCAAATTTGATATAAAGAACATGGACACGAGTATAACAGAGTGTAACGGGACTGTTACACATTTACAGTCCTCTCTTATTTTAGCGTAATAAAGCTCTGGTACCCATTATGAAATTTTAAACAACTACAGTATCTATAATAAAAGCAGGAGCAACGAGGTGTCATCTGTTCATTATTGGGAATGCTTGCATGTTGGAGTTTCTCTCAGTTAGAGTCTGTCTCATTTTCTTAAATGTGGTTTCCTTTTTTACACCTCAGCTGTTTCTGAAGTGTTTGGATTGTAGTTGAGACATTGCGCAAACCGTAGTTTCAGTCATCAAAGTGATGTGAATCAGTCATCTTGCAACTATCATCTTGAGTATCTTTGACCTGCTTTAACTGACTGAGAGCCAATTTTTCCATTGATGATTAAACTCTAAATGTATCAATCATTACAGCTCTCATGCAGCTTTGCATTCTTTTTGGCTCCATTTCACAAACCTCATTGAGCTGCATATGCATTATTACAAGTGAGTTCTGCATACAGTTCTGTATATAAAAAGATCTTCATGACATTTAATCCCTGCTGATAATGCTTATGTTATATACTGACAAAAGCTTGCCTAAGTGCCCCTTAATTTAACTGTGGTCCATACTTTGCCCAGATAGTTGATAATGTCTTCTCATGGTGATTACTGTATTTCTACTTTATCAGAAGTTGTTAGAGAGAAACTAGTCGGTGCTGTGTGTCTTACTGGCTAGTTTTTCTTACTGGTAGCTCTGTATACGGTGACTGCTAGAAGTAGCAGTCTGAAAACTCTTTGTGGACTTAGTTATGCATTCACCTCATTGTTATTTTCTTGCTATACAAGATTATTTTCTGCATCACAAATGCACACAGAAATGATTTCCCCTCATTATGTGTTGCGGTTATAATACAATTGCCAGTTGTTATCTTGGCTGGCAGACAGCGAGTAATAATAAGTGCTCAGCCCTAATCTAGTTTGAGAGCTACTCCAAAATGATATGTACAACAAGCAATTTTCCAGTGTTAACAAACAGCAGACAAATGCTGTGGTTGAGTTTTTTATCATCAGGCTGTTCATAAACCACATGGGGGTGTAAAAAATGTGCTGAAACAGTGTGACTGTGATCAGGCTCAGTACGAGCAGAGTTAGTGCCGTCGCGGTTCTTATCAGTCTTGATATCTGTTTCCTCTGTTCTCACTCATTTTTTGTAAACTGGCAAGCACAAAGATTAGGTCAAAGTTAAGGTCAAGTTCATATATATAGCACACTTAAAGCAACATGCAGTACAGTAAAGTCCTGTACAAGTCTTCCAAATTTTCAAAATACAATTGCATGTTTAAAAACAAGATTATATAAAAGACTAAAACAACCAGAAGATAAAAGCATAAACACTTGTGTTAAAAGTAAGCGCAAATAGGTGCATCTTTAAAAGAGATTGCTCGACTGGCAAATCGACTGACACATGCAATGAGGTGGGGCAGAGCGTTCCAGAGATTTGGACGGTGGCCGGGAAGTGCAAAACATTAATACATTTACCTGAAACACTTTGCAAGTTCAACAAAACACTTGTACAAGTTAAAAAAAAACACTTATACAAGTTCAACA